>CM059203.1:3643618-4136522 GCA_030323885.1 Branchipolynoe longqiensis
AGGGCAGTGATAGTATGCCTCTGTGGCAGCGATATTAGACCTATAAACAAGTGTTGATACACCAGCGATGAAAGTGGTCTCTGACAGAAAGCACGGAAATCAAGCAGACACCTTGGCACCAACGGCAAATTTCTGCGAAAATACAGATTTTACCCTCATAAGATTAGCACTGTCAGGGGATCATGGGAAAATGTCAGAAGTCAGGTTTCAACTGTCGTTGTTGTGACTATATTAAGGCCAAGAATACCGCCAAGCGTAAAGAGAAGCAAATGTTATGACAATGTTTTGACAATGAAAATATCTTTTATGTTTGTGTTTCATGTTCTAGCAACATCTAAGGTCATATCAGAATGGGATGAGGACTAATCAATTAATGTCATATATAATATATATATATATATATATATATAAAAAAAGTTAGTTTTATTTAACGACACCTCAAGTGCGCATTGATTTTTATCATTGGCTATTGGATGTTAAACATATGGTCATTCTGACATATTTCTTTGGAGGAAACCCACTGCCACCACATAGGCTACTCTTTCCGATAAGCAGCAAGGGGTCTTTTATATGCACGTTCCCACAAACAGGACAGCACATACCACAGCCTTTGATGAAACAGTTGTGGACCACTGGTTGGAACGGAGATGTAACCCAAACTGCATTCATCCACTGAGCAGGATCGATCGCATGACCCACACCATCACAGGTGGACACTACTGCCTGGGCTACGTCCCACTTCTATGTGTTTGGGTTTCATGTTCTAGCAACATTTAAGATCATATCAGAATGGGATTCGGAATAAGCAAATGATGTCATATATATATATATATATATTGACATTTTGTAAACGTTAATCACTAAATCAGTGAATATTGTGATGGCCCACGGTCTTCCACACTGCCACACACTCACGGAAAAAACCCAAGATTTAGTACAGTATGCTTCCAACTGGTTTATTACCGCGGCATCAACAGTCAACTGCCCCGCCCCCTAACTCTCCAGGTCCCACGTCACCTCTATAGGTGGGTGGGGTGTGTGCTAGCCACACGCAGTAGAGGGCAGCCCAGTCGGGGCTCTGCCCAGTGGCTAGCGTGCCACCACTTAGCGCAGTTCAGTGTAACTGCATAGGTGTGCGTCGTAGTGTCTGCCGCCACCACGTGGTAGTGGGGCTCATGTACAGACTACTACAATATCAACAATCTTGGAAATTCGTGGAGATTTTTCATTCCTGATAAATTTACCCGTTATAGCAAGGTACACAAAAAAAAAAAAATTCCAAAAATGGGACAGGTGGGTAGTCTTTAGCATGTCAACAAACAGGACAGTCCTTACATAACATATGACTGTACAATAATATTCCGCAAAAATACCAACAGAAACCACAGCTCTAATAACAGTCAGTCGTGCCCAGACTTTTTCAGATGATTACAAACATAGCAAGGTTTGATTGATTGATGATTATATACCGTGGTAGGAAGCGACAAGCATGAATTTCTAAGTCATTGGTTTGCCTTGACCAGGATTCGAGCCGCAAGATCTACCAAAACGGGAGACGGACGCTTAACTCAATCGGCCATCCCGTCTGGTAAGCCTGATCCGGACAGAGGAAACCCGAGACGGAGGTGGGAGAAAAGGGGTTTTATTATTTAACGATAACGGCACAGGGTACAAAGTCAAACGGTGAAGTGTCAATCGACCTGGTCCATGTCCGCTGAGGGAGCACTCTGGGAGGAGGTAGGCCCGGGAGCCGACCCCCTGGAGTGATAATGTAAGGTAGTAGAAAAAGAAAAAAAAATTAGTGTAATAAGGAGTAGTATAATAGAAGAGGGTGGGTGGGTGAGGTAAATCCATACGGAGAGAACCAGTAGCCCGAATGCAGGTCAGAGGGGGGGGGGGGTGAGGGAGCGTGCGGTGCATGGAGATGTGACCGTCTCGGGCTTCCCGCCGGATCAACCACAATTTGGAAATTATGGGCCGATCCGGACAGAGGAAACCCGAGACGGAGGTGGGAGAAAGTTTTTTTTTTATTGTTTAGCGATAACGGCACAGGGTACAAAGTCAAACGGTGAAGTGTCAATCAACCTGGTCCATGTCCGCTGAGGGAGCACTCTGGGAGGAGGTAGGCCCGGGAGCCGACCCAAAGCAAAGTGCCAGGGCTCTCGGGGCGTCAGACGCCGCCAGTTTGGGCACATAGGCGTGGACGGCGTCGGATTCCCAGGTTCCCTGCGCCATTATCGCAGAGAGGTCGACCCCCCTCGATGCGCAGGCCTGCGCCGCGCCCCTACGGAGGCCGTGCATGGTGTAGGCATCAGCTCCGGGGACACCGGCTCCGCGCAGGGCGGCGCGGATGAGGGGGGGTCACGTCGCGAGGAGTGAGGGGGACGCCCGCGCGCGCCAGGAAGGCAGGGGCGTCGGCGGGGGCGGGCGTCAGGTCGAGGGCGCGGCTCCACGCCCGGAGGGGGCAGATGGGCGAGCCGGGAACGAAGATGGAGACCGCCTGCGCGGCCGACCGCATGGTCTTGGACGAGGCGACGCGCAGGCGGCGGCCTCCGGGAACGGGTCGGATGTCGTCTCGGCGGTCCTCCCCAGGGGGCGTGCGAGGGCGACAGCAGGTTGGACTGCCTCAGGAAACTGAAGAAGCCCATCACCGTCGCCGCCCAAGGGGCAACGCCGAGGTGCCCGAGGCTGCGCATGTAGGTGTGGATGAGGGGCAGCATCTCGGGGGTGACGCCGGGGGCGCGTCGCACCGGGGTGGCCCCCGCGCCGGACCTGGGCCGGAAAGGGGGCGTCGAAGGGCGCCGCGTCGCCCCCCGCCTCCTGGACCCAGGCGCGCGCGCCCGAGAACGCGTTGGCGACCGAGGCGGGAGACGGCAGGAGGCGGTGCAGGTGGGCGACGAACTGTCCGACGTCGTAGGGGGCGAGATGGTCGACCCCGCGCTCGAGGGCGAACTCGAGGTAGCGCCTGGCATGGCGGTGGCGGTTCTTCCAAGTACCAGGGGCGAGGGCGGCGCGGTGCATCTCCATGAGGTGCCGGTGCGCCGCAGGCCCGTAGTCTGGAACAATCAAAGGTCAAGTGTGAGTATCGCTCGTGTATGGTGCACCCTAATGCGAGGCAAGCGGTGTATCTCACAATGGTGGCGGACGAGGTCGAGGGCGGCAGGGGAGAGGTGCGCGCGGCTAAGGGCATCCGCGAACACGAGGTCGACGCCGGCCTTGTGATGGACGACCACGTCGAATGAGCCGCGGGCGGCCATGAGCCACAGCTCTCGGGCGCACGCGCCCAGGGTGGGGTCGACGGCGCGACCGGTCTGGATGGCGTGGGCGGATGCGGCGTTGTCGGTGTTGTCGGTGTTGACGACGATCACGTGCCCGCCCGGCGCGGGGGGGCTGAGGGCCCGGACCGCGAGGACGAGGTTGAGGGCCTCGAGCTCGTGGATCGCCGGGTATGCGGCACAGAAGTCCGCGTCGTAGGCCTCCGCGAAGCAGGCCGCGTCGGAGAAGGCGCCCCCGCCGGTGAGGCAGGAGTCGCACTCAATCGTCCATTGAGGGCGCTGCCGAGGCGGGAGCAGGCAGACGCCGTTTCCACCGGCCGCGTAGTCACGGAACCAGCGCACGTCCTTGCGCAGTTCTGGGTCGACGGCCGCCTCGCCGGTCTGCGGGGCGGATCTGAGGCTGCGGAGGATTCGCGCCATGAAGGTGCGGCCGGGGGGGACGCAGGTGGTGATGTGCGCGAGTCGGCCGAGGAGGCGCTGGAGGGCCCTTCTGGTGAGGGTGGGCCGATGGAGCCAGCGCTCGCACTCGTCGACGACCTCGCGGAGCTTGCGGTCGGGGATCCTGAGGGTCATGGCCTCGGTATCGCACTCGATGCCAAGCCATACGAGGCGGACCGTGGGCGGAAAGCACTTGTCGGGGGCGAGAGCGAGGCCAAGCGCCTCGCAGAGCGCACGGATGGCGTCGAAGGCGCGCATCGCTGCGAGGAAGGTGGCCTCGCACCCGACGAAGTCGTCGACATAGACGTCACTGTAGAAGCCGCGCTGCCCGAGGGTCCAGACGATCGCAGAGGTGACGCGGACACAGGCGGCGCCCGAGGTCCGGCAGCCGAAGGGCAGGGCGATGTCGACGTAGGTGTGCCCGTCAACGGTGATGCCGAAGAGTGGGGCGGAGAGGGGGTCGGCGCGCAGCTGCCGGTAGGCCCGAGAAACGTCGGCCGACCAGCAGAATGAGCCCCTCCCCTCCCGGACGACGCGCCGGCCGAGGTCGGAGGCGGCGGGAAGTGTGTATGCGTGGGGGCGGCCGAGGTACTCCCTCCTGGGGATACCCGCGTTGACGCTGCGGCCCGGGGCGAAGGAGAGGTCCACGATGACGCAGCGCTTGCCGGGGGTGGACTTCGGCCTGGTCATGATGGGGCTGCACTGCGCCCATGGCGTGAAGGGGGGGACCGCGAACGGCCCGAGGAGCGCGCCCCGGCGCAACTCCTCCTCGGCGTAGCTTGAGACGTGGCGGGCGAAGTCGGGGTCCTCGCGGTGGTTCTTGTATGTTGGCGTGGGGGGTCCCGGCGCGGTGTAGTTGGCCGGGAACCCGAATTCGAGATGGTTGAGGAGCGTAGGGTCGTCGTGCCCGCGCAGCACCCGGCGCCATTCGGCGATGATGAGATCTGATGGGACCGGGACTCGGGCTGCCAAAAAGTTTAGGAGGGCCGAGGACCGGGCGGCCGCGTATGCCCGGGCGTATAGGGGGTAGGCGGCCCAACCCTCGCCCGAGAGGACCGGCCAGAATGAGTCGAGGGTGGCTCTGTACTCGGCGGGGGTGGGCCCGCAGGCGGCGGCTGCGGGGAGAGTGTTCTGCAGGAGGGGGTCGACGACCTGGTCGACCGGCTCGTTGGCGCCGCCGCCGGGGTTGGGCGCATGGGCGGTCACGTCACAGAGCGCACATGCGCGGGTGGGATCGGGGGCCGACGGTGTGGATGATTTACCGGGGGCGCCGAGCCGGCAAGCGAAACTGTCATATGAGGGCGTGTCTCCCGGCCGGCCAATGTTTATGTTGGTGGTTGGGGGGGAATCCTCCAGGTGGCGCCGGCGGGGTCCGAGTGGCGTGACGTCACCCCGGGCTTCCCCGCCCGGGGCGGAGACTCCGGGGGTATCCTCCAGGCGGCGCCAGTGCCGCGCGCGCGGGGTGACGTCACGGGGGGGCTCCCCGCCCGGGGCAGAGACCCCGGGGGTGTCCTCCAGGCGGCGCCAGCGCTGCGCGCGGGGCGTGACGTCACGGGGGGGTTCCCCGCCAGAGGCGGGGGCCGGGTGTGTTGGGGCTGTGTCAGCTGCCGCGGGGGCCCTCCGGGGAGGGCGGCCTGTGACGTCACGCGGGGCTACCCCGGGGCCGCCGGGGCTGAAGCCACTCGGGGTCGGGGCGGCTTCCAGTGCCTGGCGTGCCTCGTGGCGCGCGCGGCTGGCTTCCACGTCAGCTGTTGGTGGGCGTTCCGTGGGTCGGGGCGGGATCGCGCGAGGCGGGGCGGGTGGCGTGTCGTCCCACCATCGCGCTAAAAATCCCGCTGAGAGTTCTTGCCGGGGCGGTCTCGGGACTTCTTCGAGAAGCAGCTCGCCTCGGAATGGTTGGTTGTGATTTTGCGCACATTCGCGCAGTACCCACACACGTGCGCCATTTTTTGCGCGCCAGATCCGTGTGACCCGCCCTTCGACGCCTTGTCGCAAGAGCCTGGGTCCTTGTTCCATGCGGGGCATGGTGCGCCGATCGCCGCCCGGTCGTATTGGGTGCGGGAGTCGGTGCCGGGCCTCTGGTGCTTCCCGGTTTGTTGATGATCGGCCGAGGTGGCGGTGGTGGCGTGGGCGTGGCCCGCCATCGCTATTATTTCAATACGGACCGCGTTGATCGCCGCCTCGTCCTCCCATCCCCTCGGGAGCCTACCGTCGGCAATCCGCGTCAATATTTCTTCTGAATAGCGGCGGACGACGGCCCACGCCAGCGAGCAGTTGTCCTGCACTACCATCTCCTGATGGTTGGAGAGGGCGAGCAACGCCCCCTCGGGAAAGCCGCGCTGGTGCTCGAGGCGTTTGAGACCAAGAGTATATTCCTCCCTCGTCGCCTCGCCCTTTTTCACCGCCTTCCCCTCATCGCCTCGCTCGACCAAGTCATAAGGAAATATATACTTATTAGGAATACCTTTTTTACGGGTGTGTCCCTTGCCATCCGCGGCTGCTACTATGAGGCGTACCGCCTCCTCGGCCGTGGAGCGGGCGCCCCTCTCGTAGTCGTTGCCATCATGTTGTCGGCGGTGCGCGGCGCGCCGGTCGGGGGCGTGCGCGGCGCCGTAGTCGCTGTCGTGTTGTCGGTGGTTGGAGGCGAGTCTCCCGAGGGCGGCCGCGGCCTCGGGGCGCCTGGGTCTGTGCCGGGGCGGGCTGGGTGAGGGCGACGACCATGCGCTGAAGCTTGCATCGGGCGTGCGCCCAGCATGCGAACCCTTCCGGCTCCTCGCCGGAGCTGGCGAGGGGGAGGCCGGGGAGAGGGATCTGGCCCGGCTGCGGTGGTGGTGCACGCGGGACGGCCTGGCAGGCCGGCTGGGCGGATTGTGGGGCGTATCCGGGGCCGCCGCCGGAGGGTCCGGGTGGCGCATGCCTGCCGCGACTGCCGCCATCGCTGCGGTGGCTTCCGCGAGCAGCTTGCTCTGGGCCGACATTTGCGCGCGCTGTTCGGCCGCCTCTCGCCTCTGAATTGCGGCGTGTTGCTCCAAAGTGTTCCACCTCTCCTCGATGCCGTCGATGGACGCCTGCATGCGGCTCATTCCGTCGGCCTGCTTTGCTTTGGCCGACGGCTTTCGCACGCGAGTCGATTGCCGCGCTGCCGGCGAGGGCCGGGGCGGTGGCGTGGGTGGCCGTGGGGATGCGCCGCCATCTTGTGAGTGGATGGAGTCGCTCGCGTCGGATGGCGGGGTTGTCGCCTTCCGTGTGGCGCGTTTTGCGGGCCGGCCTCTGACTGCTGCGGCTCTGCGGGTTCTTTGCATAATGTTGCGTGACGTGGGGGCGCTTTTAATCCGTTTGACGTGGGTGATTCGTGGGTGGAGACGGGAGTTGCTGTTGGTAAATCCATACGGAGAGAACCAGTAGCCCGAATGCAGGTCAGAGGGGGGGGTGAGGGAGCGTGCGGTGCATGGGGATGTGACCGTCTCGGGCTTCCCGCCGGATCAACCACAATTTGGAAATTATGGGCCAATGGTGGTTATGGTGGAAAGACATTAAGTATATGTATTATATTTATCTTGAGGTGTCAATATATAGGACAAAACGAACTATCACATACATCATGAAGTGTCAATTCGACAATTTGTGTACAGAATCGGATTAGTCATTTCAGTATAGTAGTTCATCATCATCATCATGCTGTCGGTCGCGATTCGACAAAGACTGCTTTCATTACTTGACTGCCGCTCTCCATTTAGCTTTCTGCTGTGAGAATTGCGTCCATGAGTCTATTTCATGAAAGCTGCCTGGCAAAAATGTTGAAGTGCTGGTGGCTTTTGCAAGTTACCAGCAGCACTCTCTCGGGGAGCAAATAGAGGTTTCACACCGGCAAGAACATAGTATAGTAGTTTTTCTATTTTCTCTTTATAGTAGTTAGTTACCTAACAAACCTAATTAGTCATATCAGTAGAGTAGTTACCTAACAAACATAATTAGGAATTTCAGTATAAGACTTACCAACAAATCAACTTTGTCATTTCAGTACAGAAGTGACCTTACAACCCACATAGTATAAAAAAAAATGGCAAAGCATATAAATACACATGGGTGCTTCCCTATGCAGGGATGAAAGTGATCTCTGGGAAAAAAAGCGGAAATGCTGATATTCTCCCATAGGTTTAACACTGTCATGGAATCGCGGAAAAATTCTGGAAGTTGTGTTTCATATATATTGGTATACGCTGATAGTGCTGCGCCGTTTGAAGCATGTATAGTAGTAGTAGACGCTGATAGTGCTGCGGCGTTTGGAGCATTTATTAGTGGTATACGCTGCTAGTGCTGCGGCGTCTGCACCATGTATTAGTATAGATCTACGCTGATGGTGCTGCGGGATTGAAAAATCCCGGAAATCCGCGCAAATGCGGAGATCTTTCATCCCTGCCAATGTCCGAAAGCGACAAATGGTTCGACCCATGGACCGATCGGTGCGAATGCTGCTGCTTTTTCCATATAAAACAATAGTAACGTTGACTTTCCTTCACAAATTTGGAGAAAAGAAACCCCTAAATGGAATGGGTATCTTCTTTTATTTAATTTTTTTATTTTATTAATGCCCCCCCCCCCCAACCCCCAGCACAAAAAGTAGACATTGCCTATTGGGGTCGGCATGGGTATCTATGCCGCATACCGCGTATATGGAATCTTAGCTTTAAACCTCTCTAAATCGACCGACCTTGGTACCGACTTTAAGTGGACCATTTCGGGATGAGGTCGGTTTAGAGAGTTAGAATATGAATAGAATGGTATCGTTGGGACCCAAATAAAGTGATCGATATAGGGGAGAGGTCGATCTGTGGAGGTGGTCGGTTTGGGAGGTTTTACTGTGTTACCAAACAAGATAAATTTGTCATTTCAGAATAGTAGTTATCTAACCAACCAAATTAGTGTAATGGCCCAAGGTCTTCCTCCCCACACTGCCACGCACTCACGAAGAATGTTAAGATTTGATATAAGTACGCTTCAACTTGGTTTATTATGAAACCTCTCTGCTCTCCGCAGCGTCCACAGTCAACTGACCCGCCCCCTAACTCGCCAGGTCGCACGTCGCCTCTATACGTGGGTGGGGGGGTGAGCTAGCCACACGCAGTAGAGGGCAGCCCCATCGGGGGTCTGCCCGGTGGCTAGTCTGCCGCCACCTAGCACAGTTCAGTGTAACTGCGTAGGTGCGCGGCGTAGTCTCCACCACCACCGTGTGGTAGTGGGGCTCATGTACAGACTACTACACTACATTAGTAACTACATTATAGTAGTTAACTAACATACCAAATCTGTCATTTCAGTATAAAAGTTACCAAACAAAACATTATCTGGATACTGAACAAACCAGTCATTGCCCTGTCCCATAATTGGTTGCTCAGTGTGATAGGCCACATACAGCTGGTTCTCCCCATGTCCGCTACTCGACGCAATACGAAGCGAAGTCGAGAAGAAATGTATGCTTCCACGGTTTATCTCTAATCGCTCGAGCCATTGCAGCATCACAGAACCAAGTGACCCGCCCCCTGACCAACCAGGTTGCAGGTAACCTCTCAAGGTGTGGGAGGTCGCTAGCCAGTTTCAGTAAGGGGGCAGTTTGCCTGGGAACCACCCTCCGGCTAGTTTTCTGCCACCTGTCGCTATAGGTGGGTAACAGTGGACAGCGCAGTCTCTGCCGCCATCGCGTGGTGAGGCTCATGTATGGACTACTACAATATTAATGATTAATATCGACCACCAGGCTAGGCAACGACGAGTATCAATTTAGTGAATTATTGGTTTGACGCTGTCGGAGTTTGAATCTGCAACCTTCTGCATGCGAAGACCACCAGAGAGCCATATTAATAAAAATATTTAAAAAAACAGGAAAACATTGAATACAGCGGGCTCTATTGGGAGTTTCTGTTAGTGAACTAAAATTATTACTTGAAAAGAATTAGGGCTTACAAAGAACAGTGAGAACAAAAATAACTCCAACACACTTTTAAACTATTGTTTTTACGCACACTTACCATTTTTATTTTGGTTTCACACTAGGTATATTCAAATAACATAACTATAATTGAGTTTTTTTCACACGCTAGCATGTCATGTTCTGGCTTGACGCTATGTATGTAGTCAAATAACATAACTATAATGTTTGTTTGTTGTTTTACGTCCTAGCAACATTCAAGGTCATATCAGGACAGTAACTATAATATTGATTATGCAGTAGTCTGCACTGACCTCTCAGGCACGAAGCCACATAGATAGGGTGATTGAATCAGGGAGCCTAGAGAGCCTAAGGGTTAGGACACTAGCCCTGGAATGGAAAGACGTGTGGGTTCAAAACATGCCCTAGCCGCAATATTTCCCATTTGCATCACCCCCACCTCAATTATATATCAAGATATTTCAAAATCGATGTAAAGATTTTAATTGCAGATTTGTTGTAACGATGTACTTTGCATAAGCATGAACTTTAATTTAACGTAAAATTGGTTGCTTGGCTAGATCACTCCTTGGGTTAGATAAAGGATTCATCCCACACTTGCAGTACACGGCTGAATACCAACGCTATATAAAAGCTGTCAAAAAAGCGGGGAAATGCAATGAGAGCCTAAATTCATAATCTAAGAAGCAACATTTATTCTTTATATATGTTTTCATATTTCCCTGCTACCTTTGAGTTGAAAAATATAATAAAACATATAGTTTAATAGAATTTAAAGGTGAAATCGACAGCGTACTCTGGCCATCATCTTGTCTTGTTGCATTCTCTCCCATTTCACCAACTCTGTCCCAATATAAGTACCCATTTGATACTGGAGTCAGGCATTCTACTTCCTGTTCCATACTAAAGCTATTTTCGACAGTATTTAGACTACGTTGTCGTTCACCCGTGTACTACAAGTACAGGGTGAATCTGTTATCTACCCTTGGGAAAGCGATACAGTGATTGACCGTACTACATGTTTGTGGTTACATAAAAACTGAACTCATATATTACAGAGCACAAATAATCATAAATATCTTATACAAAATAAAACATTTAAAGGAAGAAAAGGATGAACAAGAAATGCTAATTGTTACGTCTTGCTTTTTCTTTCTTGAATTTCTGACCAGTTCTTGACATGTTCTTTCATTGTTGACTGCGGGTTTGACTTAAAGGCTGGATGGGCCAGAACCTGTTTGAAAATGGTCATATCCGCAAGCCTGCAAGAGAAATAAAACACAATAAAATACACAATACTTATGTAGTAGTCTGCACTGACCTCTCAGGCAAGTATCCACATAGACAGGTAGGCATGGGTAGTGTGATGATATCAGGGAGCCTAGGTGGTGAAATGGTTAGCACACTTGCCCAGAATGCAAAGATATGTGGGTTCGAGTTCCTTTATCGGCACAATATTTCCCATTTTCATCACCCCCATGACACTGTACAAGCTACGCATGATCCTGTACAAGCTACGCACTGTATAGTTGTTTAACCTACCCTGTGTATGTATGTGTAAGTGCATTGCCTGTATGTATGTAATTGTAAGCATTAAATGACCATTCAAATTGTTTGTTTGTTTGTTGTTGTTTTACGTCCTAGCAACATCTAAGGTCATATCAGGACGGGTACCGACTTGTGACAGTGCGCACTCATGGCGACTTTATAGTGCTGTCCCACTGGGAAACCAGGCTGCCGGCACCATGATCCCGACACTGAGCACACCAGTCCTTGCCCTGTCCTAATAATGCCGAGCGCCTGGCTAGGAAGCAACAAGTATCAATTTATAAGTCATTGGTTTGACTCGACCGGAGTTCGAACCCACGATCTGCCAGCACAGGAGACGGATGCTCTAACTCATTCGGCCATCCCGTCTGGTTGACCTTTTAAAAGACTTACAATTCCACGCGGACGAGTGTAGTAGTTTGCACTGACCTCTCAGGCAAGTATCCACATAGACAGGTAGGCGTGGGTAGTGTGGTCATATCAGGGAGCCTAGGTGGTATAATGGTTAGCACACTCACCCGGAATGCAAAGAGATGTGGGTTCGAGTCCCGCTCTCGGCGCAATATTTCCCATTTTCATCACCCCATGACACTTATTTACTTCCATGCTATAAACTACGAAAATGCATGCAAGCGTTCCTATTACCATTTTTTGTGTGGTAAATATGTTTATTCTGCTGAATAAGTCTTTTGTCAGTGCCGAAGCACTGGTCTTCCAGCCATTTGTCAATTCAGGGTTATTTACACAAAAGGTATATAGAATAAGGCATACAATACCTGTTGAATACACAATTTGCACCATGTAACACAATGAAATTCTGTAACCCAAAAGTTCCATAGCGATATGGTAACAGTAGTGTCATATAACTAGATCAATATTAGTCAGATCAATGTGAGTATTTACATAGTATTTAGAATGTTTTTATCTTCTGTCTTCAGTTGGCAAAGTTGTAGTAAGTTTTAATGTCCAGTTGCAGTTAGACAAGCGGTATATAAATCACTGATATTTGTCAAAACACTGGTTACAGTTGCATAGTACGTTGATTTTGGGTTTCTACCATCAAGGATGAAAGTGATCTCTGGTCAAAAATCGTTGAAATCAACCCGTGGTTATTAATTACACCGATGGCAAATATCTCTGAAAATGCGGATTACCTCCCATAGGATCAGCACTGTCAGGGAATCACGGAAAAAATACCGGAAGTCAGGTTTCAAATGTCCTTGTTCTCACTGTATTATCGCCCACATCTAACACTTTCTTGTTATGATTTTATGTCCTCACAACATCTAAGGTAATATAAAAACGGGATTCGAACTTATCATTTGTTGCCATTTACATCTTGATTGCTTGGCATTTTGCTTGAAGCTGCATGGTCCGATAAAACGTATTCTTTTCAAAACCAAAACTAAATTTGGTTCTATATATCCAACTCAAGCCGTGTTCACACATGGGCGTTAAGTCGCCTCAACTAGATTGCCTTGTCTAGTTCGGCTCACATTTGCCGTGTGGACGCGACGCTAAAGTGGATTAGGGCTGATTCGCCTCAACTGATTCACTTTAAGTAAACCGCGTCACAAGGTAGGTTATATGAAGCGATGTAGCTTAAGTCGGCCCATATTGCCTGTGTGGACAGTAGCGGTTTAGATGAGGCGGATTAAGGACGTCACAGTGGGGACCTGAGTTTGTTGACTTTCCGGTAAATTTGCTCTATGAAACTGCTAGCTGTGCACAGATATTTTTTTCATCATTTATTTTTAGGGTTTCACTGCCCAGCAGAAGTTTTGACCGTTCCAAAACAATACGATTCAGTCGAAACAGATCTAGGTCGAACCCACACTCTCTCGTGCCGACGTCGACTAACCGAAACTGGCGCTGGTTAGTATGGACTTGCTCATGCGCAGATATCGATTTCCGGCTAAAAGCACTGCATGTGTGGACACGACACTAGTTCGCCTCATCTAGTTCGGCCTAAACTTGCAGGTGTGAACACGGCTATAGATACTAGTGCATTAGTTAAGGATTGGGGACAGCCTATAAAGAATAATCAGTGAATTTATTACCTCATTACCTTGGACACCAAATTTGAGACAGGAACACTCATTAAGCAATTAGGTCAATCTCGTGGCCTAATTAGCCAGACCCTCATTCCAAGTGCCATATGTAACATGGTCATCGTGAGATGTCAATATGGGTCATGGCTCGAGGACTTTTGGAGAGCTTGTCAAAAGTATTTTGGGTTCTTTCAGCTCAAATTGCTTCATAACTAGCCATTTTTTCATCAAAATTACTCCGAACTAATGATTAGTAGGTTATTTTTTATTTATTTATATTTTTTTTATTGAGGCTGTATTTATACTGTCCATAGCATGTAAGCCCGGGTATCCAGGCTTGTTTTCAATGCTGGCCAGCTGTGGTGTTGGTGTTGTCTTACCAAGCAGTAGCTGCTGATAAGTTATTTGATTGTCTGCATTTCAGTAGCAGATAGATCTGTTGGTACATTTAGTAGCCTATGTTGTTATTTCGACGCTCCCAGCCTTAAGGGGTTAATGAGATTTGGATTTCCATAAAAAATCCAATATCTAGTCTTTCTTAGGCTTAATCCTGGGTCACACCTCCTGCACAAAACCCAAAAACGGCCTTTTCGCGACTAAAGTTCGGTTTTTCTTTAGGTGTGTGACCCCCTATCCCACCCGAGCCTTGCGATTGCGACTTAAAACTCAGTTTTAGGGCTTAAGAATAGGATTCGAAAAATGAATCGGGACGTTCGAGAAATGGTATATGTGAGGACCCCAATCTTTAGCAGTCGGGATATGTGTATTGTCCCCCTTTTTCAATTTTAATGTGGGCCGGGTCGGGTCGGGTCGCGTCGCGTCGGGCAGTGAGTTTTAGCACGTGAAGTATATACAGGAGGTGTGTGCCAGGCTTTAGTACTGTTACATGGAATACCTGTATTCCGAGTTCCGCTGGTCTCTCAGGAAGTACTGAAGCTGCGAGCCAGCATCCGGGTCACAGCTTCAGTTTATAGTGTGGAAGGGGAGGGCGGTGGTGAATACATATATAACACTGGTATTATATCTATATAACAATCAATTTGATATATTTATCTCAAAAATAAAATAAAAATTCAAACGCTATTAGACCATGCAACTTTAACATTAATCGGTGAATATAAAAAATCATGCAAACCCGCCAAGATCTGTCATCTCTGTACAATATTTTTGTTAATAGATAAATATTGTGACAGGCCGTGTCTTGCATGTATGGCCGCTTCTCCCTGGACTATAAATAAATTGATGCAATGTGAAGGGAAGATGAGGAGATAAATGTACGCTTCGAAGTTTAATTCCTTTCACTCCGCCCACCGTGTCCTCACAGAACCAAGTGACCCGCCCCCTGACCAGCCAGGCAGGTTGGCGGTGGAAATCCTCTATATAAGACCTTTTACACAGAGCATGCTGCACAGTGAGCGGAGACCAACATTAGTTCTTGCTACTGCCACCAGAGGGCGTAATGTATGTTAATTGGCCAGGCTATCAAAGGGAAGGTTGACGATGGAAATCCTCTACAATACCTTTTACACAGAGGATGTCGCACAGTGAGCTACCAATACTATCGACACTATAAGTTCTTCCACTGACTGACATCAGAGAGCATGTCGGTAGTAGAAATCCTCTATTGGTTATTAAACCAAGCAAATCTTCAACAAATTTAGATTTGTAGCAAGGACTGAAGTGAAACATTTATAAATCAACAAGGACCAGATGGGGTGGCCGAATGAGTAGAGCGTCCGTCTCCTGTTTTAGGAGATCGGGAGATCCGAACCCATGAGTTTGTGGATTCGAATCCTGGTCGAGTCAAACCAATGACCTATAAAATTGATACTTGTCGCTTTTTTTTTTTTTTTTTGTGACAAGTTTTATATTCTGCCCATAACATGTAAGCTCCCGTGAGGGTGCTTGTTTTCAACGCTGGACAGCTGTGATACTGGATTGGTCTGGTCCCACACTCAGAAGTGTTTACCTGATCTTTCTCGGGCCAACATTTTACGGTTTTGGGTGTTAGTAGTTTCTATATTAGTTTTTCTTTAATTTTCAAAGTTTTTTTCCTAACCTGTATATGATAACTTAGCCTACTATGTACATCTACGCAGATGACATACAGGCCTGCGGGAGAGGATTCCTAGCCTGGCGCTCGGCATTATTAGGATAGGGCAAAGACGGGTTGGCTCAGTGCCAGGATAATGTGACCGAGTGGGATATCAGGTCATGGTGGTGGCAGCCTAGTTTCCCAGTGGGGCAGCACTATAAAGTCGCCATGAGTGTGCACTGTCACAAGTCGGTACCCGTCCTGATATGACCTTAGATGTTGCTAGGATGTAAAACAACAACAAAGAAAAAGAATAAATCAACAACACCAACTTACATGCGTTTTTGCCTTGTTTTCGTCTTGGGGATTGCTTTCTTGGACACTCTATTCTTCCTGAAAATAAGTTTTTGTTTTTAAGAAAAAGAAAAATTTCCAACATTTTAACACAGAATCAAGACTACCATATGGTTACCTTGAAATCTCTAACGGAAGTCCATTAAAAAGCCTCTTAAAGTTGCACAGTCCGATGGTTTTAAATTTCTGTAATTTTTCCTGAGACAAATATATTAAATTAATTGTTATGGTATAACCGTACTTTAGTTTCAAGTAACTTTTACTTTAAATGACTCAGTTTTCAGATATTTGAAGCGTAAACATGTCAAATTAGTTTTGGCAAGCACGCCAAAAACTCTGACACAATAGGCTTCTGCAGTAACATGTTCGACTAAATTGACTCGGTATTTCCATCTATTTGGCAACAAATGCTTAATAACTGCATCAGTATCTAAGCTAGATATGCAGATTCAATTCTAGATAATTGTTTTGGTGTTGAAAATTTGATGTTTCATCGGACTATGCAACATTAATAGAAGATATACCACACCATTAGGAGTCACGCTGGTGTTTCAAATAAATCCTGACTTACCTCCACACTGCTCATGACCGACAAACCCCATAATAGACGGCACTCAAAATGACCTGAAATGGTCGCCAACCGTTCGAAAGGAGGTCGCAAAATGGTCGCAATACGATCGCAGGTATAGGAGGCATTCGACTGGGCCCTTTCTATCCGCAAGATTTACGGTTGGAACGGATGGAGCCACAACACACATCCGAATCATCGGTATATGAACCCACTTCCGGTCCGAGTCGAATAGGAATTTGTTAGGAAATATTTTGATATTCTCATAGAGAGGCCCAGTCGAAGGCCCCCATTGTGTGACTGGGGTAATATATGGTTAATACACAGAGGCAACAATAACTATTTGACTTGCTGTTAAAAAAAGAAAGCATTAATTATGGCCACCGTAACATGGACACCAAATATGTAGTACCCAGTTTCAGAGAACGGCTCAAATATGAATAGCCTCACCTGTTCTCACGCTCTCTTGCTCTGTCCACCGGGTTGTCTTTGAGCAGCAGGTCAAGCGTAGGCAGGGAGTCAGCGAGCACCTGCATGTCGCCAACCACCGGGGTCCTTCGCCGCTTCTTTTGGGCCTTCGCTTCCTTCTTAGCCGCAGTGATAGCATCAATCTCTGAAAACAAAAACAGGAATGAAAGCCACCCCCAACAACAACAAAAATAATGTAAGTGGATATCTGCCTTCCGGTAAATTCCCAGCGATTCTCTTGCAGCGCTAAGCCTATGACAGGGCGTCAAGTGAAGCAGTGGGTAAAAAAAAGAAGGGAAATAGAGATGTCTTTGTCGGAAAAATATGGATTTTCTCCACAAAATAGGAATTTTGTATAGAAAAATATGGATTTTCTCCACAAAATAGGAATTTTGTATAAGTAGGGATAAAAGTGGTCTCCAGGAAAAAAGGCGGAAAACAAGCCGAAATTATTACACCGACGGCGAAGTTCCGCGATAACGCGGATTTTCTCCAATAGACTTAGAATTTTCAGAGAATCGCGGAAAAATACCGGAAGTCAGGTTTCAACTAGTCTTGTTGTGATTGTATTATCACCCATATCAACACTTTCTTCTTTAGGTTTTATGTTCTAGCTACATCTAAGGTCATATAAGAATGGGATTCGAACCATCCAACTGTTGTCATATACATACTATTTTTTTGGAATTTTGTTTAACGTTAATCGGTGAATATAAGAAATCCCGGAAATCCGCGAAACCGAGATCTTTCTTATAATATGAGCAAATGCACCAAAATAGTGCATAGGGCCTCATGGACAAAAATAGGAAAAAGTAAGACACTTGACAGCATGCTATGAAGTACCTAACAATGGCATAACAACGTATAATCAGAGAGCGTGTATAGATGAGAGGGACAACTCTCATACTAGACCGTGTAACAGATGTCAACTGTGGCGCTCCAAGTGGTGGTTGTTGAACAGTTTATGACACAGCTGTACGCGTACCGGCAAAATGTCAGTTTTATTCAAAATTAATAGAAATCCAGAACCCTAACCGTATCAATTTAATGTAATCTTGTTGGTAAACATGTTTTCTTTGTGTATTCCAATCAGTTTGTTTCTAGGTGTTGTGGTTTTAGAGATATTAAACTTTTTCTGTATGAAGATTGCTCACGACCATTCACAATGCCTTGAGTTTGCCAGTATGCGCAGTGCAAAACATTAGTTTTATTCAAAATTAAGAGAAATCGAGAACCCTAACCATATCAATCTAATATAATCTTTTTGGTAAAGATGTTTTCTATATGTGTACCAAGCGATTTGTTTCTAGGTTGTGTGGTTTTAGAGATATGTCACTTTTTCTGTATGAAGATTGCTCGCTGCCGTTGACAATGCATTGAGTTTGCCTCAATGCATTGTCAATGGTCGTGTGCAATCTTCATACAGAAAAAGTGAAATATCTCTAAAACCACACCACCTAGAAACAAATCGCTTCGTACACATATAGAAAACATGTTTACCAAAAACATTATCTTAAATTTATAAGGTTAGGGTTCTGGATTTCTATTAATTTTGAATAAAACTAATGTTTTGCACTGCGCGTACCGGCAAACTCAATGCTTGTTCAACAATAACCGCGAGAGGCGCCACTGTAGCCTGTGTTACCAATTTTCGCGGGAGTTGTCCCTCTCATCTATATACACGCTCTCTGGTATAATTCAAAAAGATGTGGTAGACTTGGTAAGGTACCAGCAATAAACACAAATGTCTCAGTCAGCAAAAACACTGCGGGAAGGAAGTCTTTCTGTCTGAGGAGTCCAGCTCTTTAAAACAATGCCAACTTACATAAGAAATCAATCAAACAGCAGTGTGCAATCTTCAAAAGGCAGCTTGACAAGGTGTTAACAGAAATACCAGATGAACCACAGATTCCAGGATACACCCAGCTAATGCCAGCAGATTCAAATTCATTGCTTCACATGACAAAACTGAACAGAGCATGCTCACCACATGTAGCCCACTACATGATGGTGGAGTCTCCAACTCGGCCTGAGCATACAGCTCAAACACTCTGCTCATATCAGGATGGGTATCGACTCGTGACTATGTGTACTCATGGCAACTTTATAGTGCTGCCCCTCTGGGAAATCAGGCAGCTGGCACCATGACCCAATATCCTACTCAGTCACATTATGTTGACACTGAGCTAACCAGTCGTTCCCATATCCTATTACTGCCGAGTGCCAGGCTTGGAAGCGACAAGTATCCATTTTTATAAGTAATTGGTTTGATTCAGCTGGGATTCAAAATCCTGATCTTCCGCACGGGAAGCCTGCGCTCTACTGATTCGGCCACTACGTGCTGTATTCCTGAAATGGGGTTTATGAAATGTGACAAAGGTCTAAAAATTCCAGTTATCCTCGACACTGAATTAGTCTGGAGTACATAATTATGATATGTGAAGATACAAAAGTTGCATAGTCCGATGAAGCATCACATTTTCTAAACCAAAACACTGACCTAGATTTGATTCTACACTTATTAAGCATTTGTTGTTGCATAGAAAGACATAAGTAATAAGTCAATTTACTAGACCCTGTTACTTCAATAAGACTATGGTGTCAAAGTTTTGGCGTGCTTTGCCAAAATTAATCTGGCACACTTGCACTTCAAATATCTAAAAATATAGCGACCAGATGGAATGGCTGAATGAGTTAGAACGTCCGTCTCTCGTGTTGGTATTCGTGGGTTCGAACCCTGGTCGAGTCAAACGAATGACATAAAAATTGATACTTGTCACTTCCTAGCCTGGCGCTCGGCATTATTAGGATAGGACAAGGACTGTTTGGCTCAGTGTCAAGATAATGTGACTGAGTGGGATATCAGGTCATGGTGCTGGCGGCCTGGTCTTCCAGTGGGGCAGCACTATAAAGTCGCCATGAGTGTGCACTGTCACAAGTCGGTACCCGTCCTGATATGACCATAGATGTTGCTAGGACGTAAAACAACAACAAACATCAAAAGATAGCCATGTAAAATAAAAGTTACTTCAAACTAAAGTAAGATTGATTATAATGATCAACCATATATATTTATCTCAGAAAATTACAAAAAACTCAAAACCAACGGACTATGAAACCTTAAAATATCTGAATGTTCTCCTTTAATAACATATGTGTAACTTACTTTTCATGAGGAAGTCATGCTTGAGTTTCCGCTTCTCTACTTTAGTCATGTTGCTTCCCTTCAGGGTTTTGCTTGTGATTGTACTACGCGCATCGAAGTCCGGAAGCTGTTTCTGAATCGCAGCGAGATCAATCTTCACACCAGAAAACATGTTGTCGCGAATCCTCACCGGTGTCTGGAAGAATCATATCAATCAATTAATAGTGTTCACATAGAAAATCAGTAATCGAATACAGTAATCGAAAGACATAATTTTACATACACATCTATGATAGCCCAAGTGGGTGTACATGAAGCCCAGGGGTCTCCCTACATAGCATAAGGGATTTGTTTGTTGTTGTTTTACATCCTAGCAACATCTAAGGTCATACCAGGATGGGTACTTACTTGGTACTGCGCCCTCATGGCAACTTTATAATTCTGCCCCACTGGGAAATCAGGCCACCAGCACCATGCCCCGATATCCCACTCAGTCACATTATCCTGACACTGAGCCAACCAGTTCTTGCCCTATCCTAATAATGCCGAGCACCAGGCTAGGAAGCGACAAGTATCAATTTTAAAGTCATTGTTTTGACTTAACCGGGAAACAAACGCCCAACCTTCCACACATGAGGTTCGCGCTCTACCGATTAGGCCACCGCACCCAGTCGCATATGGGATGCCGGTGTCGCGGTTTCAGTTCTCAACCATTTTCAGTTCTCAACATTGCTTCTGTGCATGCGTCAACATCGAACAGCGTCGTCTGCACATGTGTCAACATCGAGTCCAATTCAAACAGTCTCCGATCACTGCAAATCGCTGCACTCACACTGTCACAATAGTGTCAGTATCACTAACCTTATAAATTTAATATAATCTTTTCGGTAAACATGTTTTCTATATGTGTACCAAGCGATTTGTTTCTAGGTGGTGTGGTTTTAGAGATATTTCACTTTTTCTGTATGAAGATTGCTTACGACCATTGACAATGCCTTGAGTTTGCCGGTACGCGCAGTGCAAAACATTGTTCAAAATTAATAGAAATCCAAAACCCTAACCATATCAATTTACTATAATCTTTTTGGTAAACATGTTTTCTATATGTGTACCAAGCGATTTGTTTCTAGGTGGTGTGGTTTGAGAGATATTTCACTTTTTTTGTATGAAGATTGCTCACGACCATTGACAATGCCTGGACAATGCCTGGACGATGCTGTTCGATGTTGACGCATGCGCAGAAGCGATGTTGAGAACTGAAAGTGGTTGAAAACTGAAACCGCGACACCGGGCCCACTATCTGTGGCAGTGTAAGCTTACTTATTTCAGTAAGCACGCCATCCTTTGACAACTTATGCATAACTTACACATACTGCCTATAAATTTCCATAAGCTCTACCAATTCCTGTCATTCTTTCTTACCAGCTCTACTGATTCCTGCCATCCCTTTCCTACCAGCTCTACTGATTCCTGCCATCTCTACTGATTCCTGCCATCCCTTTCCTACCAGCTCTACTGATTCCCACCATCCCTTTCCTACCAGCTCTACTGATTCCCGCCATCTCTACCGATTCCCGCCATCCCTTTCCTACCAGCTCTACTGATTCCTGCCATCCCTTTCCTAAATATTGGGGAGACCACTGATTAGCTGAAGTAAAAACAAAAACCTACATTTTTTTTAAACAACTTGAAACACAGTTTAGAAATCAAAAGCAATAGTTGAAAATTAGAAAATCTTCAAAATTTGACAATGGAATTAGAAACCAAAGCCAACAGTCCAAAATCATCCCATTTTTGTTGAACATTGCTCAGCTCAAAAGACACTGTTTAAAATGTTGTTGTTAAATGTCATGGAGAATTGTAATTTGGTATCTACCGGCTTGGTTTGCGCATCTCTGGTTGTACTGGCCTCTGGTTTGGCCGGCTGTTCAGCTTTCTTCACTTTCACTGCTGCCACATGCGCCTTTTGACGACTTCGCTTCATCTTCCCCATATTGGATGCCTAGGATAGCCGCTACCGCTGGAAAAGAGAGATCACTACGTTACCCAGAATTCACACAGATTACGACATTCAAGCAAGAAATACAATGGAGCACTCATTTAAACGATAAATCAACACATTTTATTTCAGTATGAAAATACTAGTAATCCATTTAGTGGTTCTGATGAAATCCTTGTAAACCATGCAAGGATTTTCCCACCATAGGCTTCTGCAGTAGCAGGTTCTATTAAATTGACTCAATATTCCTTTCTATGTGGCAACAAATGTGTAATAAGAAGAGTAGTATCTAACTTATTCTAAGTTAGATATGTAGAATCACATCTAGATAATTATTTTGGTTTTGAAAAGTTGATGCTTTATCGGACTATGGAGCTTTAATAAACTTAAAATAAAACACATATATGACAAGAAAATCCAAAAAAATTAACATCGATTACTAACCAGACCAACCAACTATCTATCTGCTGCTGAAATGCAGGCAATCAAATACCTTATCGGCAGCTACTGTATGATAAGATAACACCGACACTACAGCTGGCCAGCATTGAAAACAAGCCTGAATACCCAGGCTTATATGCTATGGACATTATTAACATGTATGTATGCTTAAATTTAAAAAAAAACGTATTTGATGTCTTCTGAAATAACATTACAAATTTCCGTCACAGATGTAACCAGTGTTGTCTGGATGCCACACAAATATTGTACACTAATTATTTAGTGAATAAAGCATGGCTGGGAATTACTTCTTTAAAAAAAATCAATATAAGCACTAGATATTTCTGTATATTATGCCATGATTAATATGCTTCTAAGTATGAAATTATTTAATTCTGCTTAGATTTTTATTAAGCAGACTGTGTGGTGTCCTTAACATGTGTTACATCTGAGCAACACATGTTATATAAGTCATAGCTTAATCATGGACTACACCATTATTTTTTATCTCATCAATTTGTATTTTACATAGATGTAAAGGGGAGATTTCCAGCTTTCATTTGCAACCAAAAAACGTTAAAAATTCAAATATTAGATTTTAATTCTCCATGTGACACTTCTGGCCAGTTTTCAGGAGAGTGACCCAGCTACTAAACCAGGTCATAGAAAAAGCGACAGCAGACTGTGTTATGGACATGCTCACGTGAATATTTAATATCAATATTTTCTCGAATTTAAGCATTAACCTCTACGGGGGTAAACTATTTTACCTAGTCTATATTTAGCTATTATTATTAGATTGGGAATTCATGAGGTTTCCCGTAACCCAGCCATCCAACCCTTTTCCTAAGAGGTTGTTCAGCAGCCCTGTACACAAGTATATGACGCTACATGGGATGTGGGTTGTTATTCACCTATACTGTAGGTACAGGGTGAATCTTTTATCTAACTTTGCCCTAGATAAAAGATTCACCCGGTACTTGTAGTACACAGGTGAAGACCAGCCTTATATAAATACGAGCGAAAATAGCGTTAGTATGGAACAAGAAGTAGAATGCCTGGCACCAGTGTCAAATGGTTACTTATATCAGAACAGAGTTGGTGAAATGGGAGAGAATGCAAAAAGACAAGATGGCGGCCAGAGAACACCATCGATTTCAATTTTAAATTGTATTAAAGTATATGTTTTATTATATTTTCCAACTCAAAAGTAGCGGGTAAACATTAAGAATAAATGTTGCTTCTTAGATTGTGAAATTAGGCTCTCATAAAGACTCAGTTCATTAGCCCGATTTTTCGACCGTTTTTATATAAGGCTGGTTTTCACCCCTCAACTGGAAGTACGGGGTGAATTTTTTTTATCTAACTTTGCCCATGATATATTAACTATCAAATTTATTTGAATATTTCCAGAGGTATATGGATGATAGCCCAGCCTTCTGAATTTTTTTAAAAATCATGCCAAAGCAAATGCTTGTTCAACAGCACACACCCACCACCAGGGGGGGGGGGTGAGGTGTAGATGTGGGTGGTGGGATCGGTTAGGGGGTGTGTGTGGGTGTAGTGGGGGTATAGGTGTGTGGTGGGGGTTGAGGCGATGTGTGTGCTGGGTGTGTGTGTTGTGAAGGTGTAGGGGTGCCGAGCAGAGCGGCTCCTAGATGCCTTGCGGGCCTGGACTGCTTTCAACATGGCCGCTGCATGAATAGTGTCAATACTTGTTTTTGTGATGGAGAGCTGGCACATACCCTCCCTCCCCCTGCTAAGGTAGGAAATAAAGAAAATGAAAAGTCCCCCTAATATTAATAATAATACTCAGGTAATAAAAGAAGTGCCCCCCCCCCCAAAGCCAAGGTACAAAATGAATAAATAAAGTGCTCCCCCCGAGATATATAAAACAATAATTAAAATATCTCCCCACCCCCTTCCCGATGTAGGAAATAGCTGAAGATTTTGTATGGATGTATGACTTGGGATCCATGGACCAGTTTTGACAGATATATTTGTGAATAGCCGCTTCCTTTTATTATGGAGAGCTGGCACATCCCCTCCCCCTACCGAGATAGGAAATAAATCAAATGAAAGGTGCCCCTCCCTAATAATACCAAAGACCCTATAACACTAAGACGGCTCACTCAGCCTGTACTGCATAATCAAGAGAACAGCCAGCACACCAGGGCCACATTCAGGGTCCGCCTCTGAGATGGCCGTGACGTCATGCTAGTCTGAACTGCAAAAGCAGTTTGTTGTCTCAAAGATGGCCAGCCCCATAGGCGGCGGCCATTTGCAATGGAAAAGCTGCACTGTGATTGGCTGAAACCACTGAATGCGGCGGCCATTTTCGAGGTGCTTTTCATCTCCAGTCTGAAAAGGGAGGTGTCTCCGAGACGCACTCTGAACGGATATAAGCCAAAAAGCATCGCCGAGACGTTGCCAAGGCGCCTCCGAGACGGACCCTGAACGCGGCCCAGGTAGTGGGTTTGGCTGTTTTAATAGCGTTATAATGGGTTGTGCGAATGGTGTGTGTGCTTGAGCGTGTGTGTGTGCGTGTGCTGGAAGAAGAATGCTGGGGGAATGTGTGTAAGGTGGCAGGGGTGGGTAGGGTGGAGAGGTGGAGGGGTGGTGACGAGTGAGGTGGGTGAGGGGGAGTGCGGAGGAGGGGGAGTGCGGGGGAGGAGCAGGCGGAGTGGGAGGAGCAGGCGGAGAGGGAGCGTGGGAGAGGGGAGGGGAAGGGGGAGGCGCAGAGATAGGGAGAAGGGCGGGTGGGGATGGGAGGGGTGGTGAGGCCAGGGTAGGGTGGGACGGAGGGGGGAGGGGGATGGAAGGGGAGTGAGGGAAGGGGGGGGGGGCGGTGAGGCCGGAAGGAGGGAGGGGAGGGAGGTGGAGAGAGCAGGGAAGGGCGGGGCAGAGGTAGGTAGGGACCAGGCAGTAGGTGCAGCATCGGCCAAATCCAAATGACAGGCAGATTTTTAAAAAGTGCTCCCCAACCAAACCAAGATGAAAGAAAAAAGTACCCCCTTTCAGAGATACAACACAAATTATTAAAGTAATCCCCTGTCCCCCCCTCCCCCCATAGTCAAGGTTTGTTTTGTTTGTTAAAAAATCCCCGTCCCCTCTCGACTCGAGGTGGAAGTAGTATTGTAAGAATATTTGATTACCACAAAACTGATTATATAGTGGGGGAATCCCTTTAGAGCCTGGTTTTAAAATATTTAAATTTGGTCAACTTTTGCTATTCCAATAACAACTTCAAAAGTTTCACTCAATTTTGACATGCAAATTTACACTTTTATAGGAAGCTGAGGCATTTAAAAAGTAGATCGTGGTGAATAACCATTATTCACCTTATATACTGTTGAGTTTGAGGAAGTTGTGACGAATACATAAAGATTGGCATGATCAGAGATGCAACAGGAAAAATAGAGGAGCTACAATCTGAGGCCAAAAAGTATGTAGTGGCTTATTGGGCAGAGAATGATGCTACTAACTATTAGTATTACATATGATTCTTTGCCTTGGCAGTTGATCTCATATATGTGGCATTCTCTGTGGCGGAGTGGTTAGAGTGTCTGACTTTTTTCTAGGTCAGACTCCTAACCTGAGGGTTGGCGGTTCGATTCCCCGTGCCCCCAGCTCTGCCAATTTGGATTTCCACCGCTGTGTATAACTTACAGCGTCATCAAAGGCCGGTTGCTCTCATACCATGTCTATGTGGTGTGGGAGGTTAAAAATCCCTTGGGTCGGTAAAAGTGTAGGCTCAGGCTTTCTATCGACCAGCAGTGGAGTGGGGAAGACCAGTCGTCTGTGACTGGGATTTCCCCTGCTTGGGACAACTAATGTACCAAAAAAAAAAAAAAAGAGACAAATAAGTGTTCACACTTCCTGTCTACCATTCGCTATATCTGTCGCTATATGATGATCTTATGCTTAACTGATATTTTGAGAATGACTTGTCTGCGATTTGTTGATTTACCTTTTTGTCAATTATGGACTATGCTGTGAACAATCGAATCGGTCATGTGGACTTCCTCACCAATTAACCAGAAATGTTATTTTCATGTAACTAATTTTTTTCAAATGTCATTAAAAAAAAATTATGTTCGTAGAATATGAATTAAACTAGCTTCACTCCAAATTTCAAGATATCTAAATTATTAAAGAGATTACATGCATTTTCCCATAAAAGCCACCAATTTTACTTAAATTTAATTGGAGAAAATTAGGACTGATTTCAGAGATGGAAAACGCAAACTTCCTGAATACTCCTATTCCCATACTCTTGGTGTCATTTTAAAGGGATCTTCGAGCTCTTTCCAGTAGTTGCTTTGGTTTTATTATTGAATGAGCTTGACATTTTTTGGCACATACCTACGTCTACGACTATGTTCTGTTGATTTAATCGGTCTTGGTGAGCGAAAATAGGAGTTTTAAGAAAATACTTCCACCGTTCCCCCACAATTGTATGCTCAAGTATTCCACACGTACCATAACTACGCATACTTCATATGTTCAGCAATAATTACAAATAATGTTGCAAACCTTTACAAATGTGCTGACTTTACCTTTTCGACTATATATAGGCTAACCGTAAGGAAAACCACGTTCAGTTAAATTCATGTGGGTAAAACACGCAAGCGCCAGTCTTGCAACCAGTTTCAATTTTACTACAATAATATTATTCTTGCGTACGAAGTGACACTCATAATTTCCCACAACTTCGCTCCCATGCCATCTCATAATAAATCAGTATGAATTAATTTTCGGCAACGTAAAATAAAAATTAGCCAATTGTGCATGTTATTCGTAACATGGGTAATTTACGGGTGGAGAACCCTGCATAACGAGGCGATAGGTGGCGCCACCAGTAACTCCACCACTACCGCTAGGGGCGATCCGACCCGACTCGACCGGTGTGGCGGTTTCAGCGCCCGGTCAGTTTCAGCGCCCTGCCATGGTCAAAACACCCGTGGCCTCGTCGGCTACAAGCTCAGCTGGTGCCCGGCAGTGTTAGGGACCGATTAGGCCGAAATCTATTGAATGCGATCATATTTAACAGAATTACATACTCAAATAATGAAATTTAATTAAATTAACCTTAAATTCCAAGCGATATTAACGTAGCAGCTAGATCAGCGTCGAATCGCCGAGTGTAAACAAAACAAATAGCAGTGCTCGCCGCAACGTGCGAAAGTCCGCGCATGTGCAGAAGCCACGACAGGCCGCTGAAACTGACCGGGCGCTGAAACCGCCACACCGGCCTTGATTCCCGCCAAATCGGTCACGAGTTCAATTCCCGTCTCGTTCAAACCACCACAACCCGCCCGGCTGCAGACAATGCTACACCTATTCAGTTTTCTGATTTTTGAATATTTCTGAAATTGAAGTCTCTTTTGAAAACGTTTTTACCCAAGACTCGTGAGCCTGTGAATATCGCACTAAATTGCTCCTCTATTCCCAGGCTACCCCGACCAAATACACAAAAGAATCCTGCTTGGAAACGTCCCCCTCCGGGCACAGGTAATGCTCACTGCCCTCCGCATGGGTCTGGCAGCAATCGGTGTAAGGGCGCCCACCGAATACACACTCCATAGCCTGAGGAGGGGCGGGGCACAGGCCTGTGCAGTGGCAGGCAGCTCGATCGCTGAGATCATGCAGCTCGGCGCATGGACATCGGCTGCGGTCCATCACTATGTACCAATAAGCATCCTTGTGGGCGGCCCCCCTCCCCTCATATAATTGGTTGAGGGTTCGGGTTCCGCCCACTTGCTGACGGGAAGTGAGAAATTACATTTGGCACAACTGCGTGTAGACATGAACATATATATAGTGATTGATTCGTACCCTATCTGAACTGTCCTCATAGAATTAAGAGCTAACCCCGTCCTGTTCTGATTAAAGAATTTTACCACTATTTACTTTATGACTCCGCCTTCGTAAATTGTGCATGTTATTCGTAACATGGGTAATTTACGGGGTGAAGAACCCTGCATAACGAGGCAATAGGTGACGCCACCAGTAACTCCACCACTACCGCTAGGGGCGATCCGACCCGACTCGACCGGCCTTGATTCCTGCCAAATCAGTCACGAGTTCAATTCCCGTCTCGTTCAAACCACCATAACCCGCCCAGCTGCAGACAATGCTACACCTATTCAGTTTTCCCCATCCACCCACACCACTTGAGATAGATAGCATGATAGGGTTGAGGGTTCGGGTTCGGCACACTTGTTGACGGGAAGTGAGAAATAACATTTGGCACAACTGCGTGTAGACATGAACATAGTGATTGATTCGTAACCTATCTGAACTGTCCTCATAGAATTAAGAGCTAACCCTGTCCCGTTCTGATTAAAGAATTTTACCACTATTTACTTTATGACCCCGCCTTCGTAAATTAAAATAAGTTACTTCAAAATTGTTATAATTAATGGGTTCTTCACCCATACTCTGGGCAGGGACGAATCTTGTATTTATTTATATGCAGAGATTTAGCTAATACCCGACATACATGTTAAAACTAGGCGTCTTATTTCGAGAAAAAAAGGGGGTCATGGTAGGGGATTGGATAACGTTAGTTTTTGTTAAAGAAATTAATTCCGGTTTCATTGCTCAACCATCGCTCACAAAACAAACAGGTGCTAATTTAAAAATATAACAAATGCAGTTTTCAGTGTATATTTTTTTATTTTCACTTTATTTATATATATAAATATTAGGTGTATAAAGATTAACAACTAAATGAAATAACATAGATATAGTTTCAAAGACAGTACAGTGTGTCGTTTCCACTGGGGAGCACATAGTAGCATAATTGTTTGGAAATACACAAAGCAACATAAGACATCTTTGATAAAAGAAAAGAAGAGAAAAGAAGAAAAACAAAGAGGGTCAAAAGATAGGTCGGGTTAAAAGAATTCATATAAATATAAAAGGTAAATTAAAATTCATGGCTGGATTAAAAATTAAGTTCTCTGCAAGTCCGTACCTGATACAAGTGAACAATATGTTTGATGACCGGAAACTATTTAATATAATAAACATATTAATATGATAATATAATAAATGTTAACATAATACATGTTAATGTGATAAATATGTTAATGATAAATATGTGAATGATGAATATGTTAATATGATAAATATGTTAATATGATAAATATGTTAATATGATAAATATGTTAATATGGTAACTATGTTAATATGATAAATATGTTAATATGAATATGGTGAATATATTAATGATAAATATGTTAAAATAATAAATATATTAGTGTAATAAATATGATAAATATAAAAATAACCCAGTATGTTTAAGATGCGGTGTGACATTAGTAAAATATATATATTTCCAGCCAACCTTGTTACAGTTACCAGCTTTGCAGTGAGAGGGAGAAACAAAACAGGCAGAGAAAGAATAAAGAGGAAGAGAACAAAAGAGAAAGAGAAGGAAGAATGGGAGGTGGAGGTGGGGGGAGGAAGTGATAAGGAGCCGATTGATGTTGGGTGTTGTTTTAATCGGTCTCTCCGAGGAGTGTTGTACGAACGACGATCTCAGTCACCGAGTATGGGTCACAGTTGGAAGATGGACGCCTGTCCTCGAGATATCCCTTATTTTCCTCTCCAACCTACCGAACAGAAGAGACAAGGTAATCAGTGTCATTGTACAGGGTGCATACACCTTTGTCAGCGTCCTAAACAAAATTCACAGCTTTTGTGGGGTTTTGTCATTGTAAAAAGAACCCCCCTCCACCCCCCAACAAATAAATCCCCAATAAAAAAACCTTTTTCAAGGCCATTTATTTATACACCTTTGTCAGGATAAATTTCAAGGCATAAAAATGGTCGTGGTTTTTGTGTGTTTCTGTTGTTTAAAAAAAGCCCCCACCCCCCAAAAAAACACACGATCAAAAATGGCAAAAACCACGTTTTCCGAGGCCATTTACGTATACATTTTCAAGAACATATATATGAAATTGCCATATCGATGCACTATATACAGGGATGAAAGTGGTCTCTGAGAAAAAAAGCGGAAATGCTGATATTCTCTCATAGGTTTAGCATTGTCAGGGAATCGCTGAAAATTCCCGGAAGTCGGGTTTCATATATATTGGTATACACTGATAATGCTGCGGCATTTGAAGCATTTATGAGTAGTATATGCTGATGGTGCTGCGGCTTGGCACCACATATTAGTATACGCTGATGGTGCTGCAGCATAAAACAACATATTAGTAGTGCCTATACTTTGATCGTGCTGCAGGATTGCAGTAGGAACAGGAAAAAATCCCGGAAATCCGCGAAATCGCGGAGATCTTTCATCCCTGTATATATTTGGTCAATATTAAGTCATTTACTTTTTTCATACCTTTTACACTAACTGTAAATAACATGAGGCAATTAGTCAAATTTATATTCATATTTTCACACCGTTTACACTACCCATTCATTTCAAATGGACATCACATAGGAAATTGTCATCTTTATAAGTAAAATCGAATGCGTGTGTTTGTTTGTGTGTTTGAAAAAAGACCCTTCTGCCTTACAATAATCTCAAATTTATTGTGATAGTTATATTTGATAGATTTTATTGCTCACTCCAATAATTCTTATTTTTCAATTCTAAACCGAAGGTCCAAGTATTCTTCCACAGGAGAAAGTTTTAAAGTTCGGAACTTATATTTATATGAAATAAAATAAGGCATTCATTAAATATTATATTCACCCATTTCACACCTTTTGGACTAAATGTTTATTTCCAATGGATATCATAGGAAATTACCATTAAAAAAAAGAACACAATATAGCACCCTTTTCACACTTTTTAGACTGCCTGTTCATTTCCAATGGATATCACATCAGAAATGATCATATCAAATAAAATAAGGCATTAAATAAATATTTATACCTTTTAAACAACCTGCTCATTTCCAATGGATATCACATAGGAAATAAAAAAATATCAAATCAAATAAATAATTAATTAAATAATGACACCTTTTAGACAACCTGCTCATTTCCAGCGGATATCACATAGGAAATTATCATATCAAATAAAATAAGGCATTTTAGTGCACTTATACAGGGATGATACTGGTTTCAGGCAAAAGAAAAGCAGAAATCAAGCCGAGATTATTATCCCGACGGCAAATTTCCGTCCTAGACACCAGCTACCTTACCACCATCATATATCAAAAATGACCCCAGGCTGTGGAAAAAACCCCGGAAATCCGCTTAAAAAACGGAAAAATATCATCCCTGCTTGTAATTTGTACAGGGTGCATACGGCGTTCTCTTTTTTCTAGGTCAGACTCCTAATCTGAGGCTCGGCGGTTCGATTCCCCGTGCCCCCAGTTCTGCCAATTTGGATTTCCACCGCTGTGTATAACTTACAGCGTCATCAAAGGCTGTTGCTCTCATACCATGTCTATGTGGTGTGGGAGGTTAAAAATCCCTTGGGTCGGTAAAAGTGTAGGCTCGGGCTTTCTATCGACCAGCAGTGGAATGAGGAAGACCAGTCGTCTATGACTGAAATTTCCCCTGCTTAAACAACTAATGGACCAAAAAAAAAAGAAGATTTGTAGGTCTGCTCACCTGGCGAGGGATGCGAATACTCGCGCCCCGGTTAGCAACGCCTGCAGAGAAGTCGTTGATGCTGCTAGTTTCATGATGGCCAGTCAAACGCCGAGCATTGTCCACACCGCCATGCGGATCGTAGTACTTGATGTGTGTTGCATGGCGCTTCGCAAGTAACTCAATTGCCTTGTTGATGGCCCTGCGGAATAATAAGAGCTTGTTTTGCAGCTAAGGTCATATCAGGATGGGTACCGACTAGTGACAGTGCACACTCATGGCGACTTATAAGTGCTGCCCCACTGGGAGATCAGGCCGTCAGCACCATGACCCGATATCCCACCCAGTCACATTATTCTGATCCTGAGCTAATGGTCCTTGCCCTATCCTAGTAATGTCGAGTGCCAGGCTAGGAAGCGACAAGTATCAATTTGGTAAGTCATTGGTTTGACTCGACTGTGAATCGAACTCCCCGACCTTCCGCACAGCTTAGTAGTGACAAGTAATGAAGTATCAATTTTGCAAGTCATTGGTTTGACTCGGCTGGGGTTTGAACCCACGAGTTTCAGCCAGCGTCTGGACCGATTCGTCCACGTGCTGCCACCTGTCGACTTTGCGTGCACAACACTGTACAGTGTAGGGTGATTGCATCAAGAATCCTAGATAGACTAATAGTTAAGACGCTATAGCTCTGGAATGGCAGAGGTGCGAGTTCGAGTCCAAATCTAGGCACTACACCCCCCCCCCCCAATCCACCCCGAAATGAGAGAGAAGCACGCTAGAAATGGCTGCCAAGGTGTGGAATGCCCAAACAGTAAAGGAACGAAAAATTCCTGACCTAAAAACATACAAAAAATATCTGTGCAAAATAAGGCTAGGAACCCCCAACTAAGCTGCACCGCAAAGGGGCAGGTGATACATGTCACGGCCCACCAGCGAGACGCCCAATGGAAGGTAACCATACCAAAAGCACCCAGATAACACACCTCACAGCTGCGTACAAGCCTATGATATGTAAATAGGAGTAGGCTAGTCTAGAAATAAGAGTAGAAAAAATAAAGCACATATATGCCAAGAAAATCCAAAAAAATTAACATAGACTACTATAGTACTAACCAGACCAACCAACTATCTATCTGCTACTGAAATACAGGCAATCAAATACCTTATCAGCAGCTACTGTGTGATAAGACAACACCAACACTACAGCTGGCCAGCATTGAAAACAAGCCTGAATACCCAGGCTTATATGCTATGGACAGTATAAATACAGCCTCAAAAAAAAAAAAAAAAAAAAAAAAAAATGACTCTACTAATAAAACTCAAAATTAGAGCGGGGGAGGGGGGGGGGGGAAAGAAATTCCAAACTTCAAAAGTACAACTTTCTATATCAAATGGCTGCTAACTTACTTGATACCACCTTCTGCTCGCATTTCATCTGTCGAGAAATTACAATGTGCACCTGCACCGTTCCAGTCTCCAGGCATCACTTTTGGATCGAAGCTGACAATGATGCCGAAGTCCTCCGCAACCCGTTGAAGTATGTAGCGCGACATCCACAGGTCATCCCCCATGCGGATCCCTTCGCAAGGCCCGACTTGGAACTCCCACTGGAGAAGGTGGAAAAAGCACCTTAGCATTTACGACAGAATATGACAAATATTTTCCTTCTAAAAGTGATTAAATCTTTTTAATTAATAGGTAATACTTTTTCAATTATATTTATTTGTGATATTTATTTGTATGTATATTTGTATTATTAGCATGTTATTTCCGCATCTAATGGGCTGATGGGGTGAGTAATACTTCTATTTAATACCATAAAATGTTGGCATTGCCTGTAGAAAATAGTAACAATTGATCACAATAATTATCTCAGGCAGAGCTAGTGCATCATATTTATATATTTCTTGTCTCTAATAAATATTTTGGTAGCATTTAATCCAAACATGCTTGCAATATTGTTGTATTGTTGCTCTATCCAAAAATGTCTGACAAGTATGGGAGACCATGCTTATCAGTGCTACAATGACTTTATAACTTTATTTTCAAATGTTATTGTACTGGCAAATTGGGAGGAAATGATACTTCTTGTTGCAGATATGGGTCATTATCTGAAACCGGGCATCACATATTTGGTTTACAGGATTACGATGGTGATAATTAATTTTATTCTTTTTGGTAACAAGTCAAATAATTGTGCATGTTATTCATAACATGGGTAATTTCGGGCGGAGGCGCGGGTACCTCACCGTCCGGCTAACTTGAGCATCATTGGCGCCATCTGTCAACAACCCGAGGACTAAAAGCTGTTGCCACGCCCGATATGGTGGAGCCACCTTGTGGAAAAAAACCCGAACTAGCACACAAGCCTCAGAGACCTGGCTGCAGCCTTCCCGCCAAAACGTGATCACGCGCCCAATATTCGAACTCAAACCCCCCTCCACTCCGCACTTCTACTACTGCTCCCGATCGACACGGACTGCCTCCACACTTTCTTGTGTGGAGGCAGTGACCAATTGACCTGAAATAACCTGTGAATGATTGACCTGAAATGACATGTGAATGATACCAAATGTTTTTATGCTCGATAAAGACCAATTTAACCCATTCCGCCTCCGCCTTCGCAATTATTGTCGCCTCTGTGTGTTAAGTATGCTAGCAATACTATATCTATTTAATTCCAGAAAATGCATCAAACATGTTTGTATAATTTTGTGCTAAAGTGAAAAAATTAAAATCTACAGTGAGCATTTACCCAAACTTTTTTTATTTTAAATTCAAGGTTTATCAAGGCCTTGAAATGGGGCATATGAAGTTCCGAGACCTTTCAAAATTTTCCAGGCCCCGTACTAACCCCTGTGTATTATCTGTAAGTTAATCTGTAAGTTAAAGTTGCATAATCCGATGGTTTTGAATTTCAGCATTTTTTTCTGAGATAAATATATATTAGATCGATCACTAGTATCTACTTTACATTAGTTCAAAGTTACTTCTATTTTAAATGGTAAACTTTTGAGATATGTTGATTGCAAACATGGAAAATTAGTTTTGGCAAGCTGACACCAAGAGGTTCTGTTAAATTGACTCAGTATTGCCTTCTACGCAGAAACAAATGCTTAATAAGTGCATCAGTATTTAAGTTAGATATGTAGAATCAAATCTAAATAATTATTTTGGTTTTAAAAATGTGATGCTTCATCGGAGTATGCAGCTTTAATTATTACTACACGACTTACTTGACCTGGCATGACCTCTGCATTGCTGCCGCCGATTTTGATGTCGGCGTACAGACATGCGCGATAGTGAGCTTCAACTACCGAGCGTCCGTACACTTTATCTGTGCCGACACCGCAGTAGTAAGGACCTGCAAGTACAGTGAAGTCCCATTAAAACGGGTCCCCGATTTAACGCGGATTCGGACAGAGGGAAGCCGGAGACAAAGCGAGAGTACAAAGAAGATTTATTTAAAGCTGCATGGTCCGATGAAATATAATTTTGTCAAAATTAAAACGAACGACTTACATTTGATCCTATATATCCAACTTAGATGTTTGTTTGTTGTTGTTTTACATATTAGCTAATGATTTGGGACAGCATATACAGAATAACCAGTGAATTTATTTATAAGCTCACCCCTTTGGACACTCACTTTGAAACACCCATTATGCAGGGAGGCCATTAACCAATTAGGCCAATCTCATGACCTCATTAGCCTCCCCCAACCAAGTAGGCCTACTGTGCAGGGCCATAGAAGGGAAGGGGAAATGAGGTGGATGTTGCCCTCACTTCCATGGTGGATATTCAATGCTGTTTGGTCAATTCTATAAATATAATTAATCAATTTGGGTAATTTAAATTTGGAAATTTATATATATATATTAGTATTGGCCGATCAATATATATATATATTTTGTTGTTGGTCCATATATATATATATGTATTTATATATATATATATATATATATATATATATATATATGGACCAAAAAGAAATATATATATGTGAAATATAAGCATTATCTGTATATAAATTGGCAGTGCTGCCTTTTATTATTTAATTATTATTATTTATTTATTTATTCGCTCTCTTGATATACAATTTGCTTCGGGGCTGATGGCGCCACCATCACTTCCCGTGCCGAGCCGCCCCGGAGCAAATCTTGAAGGAAATGCCTCCTGTTTCGGATGTACTCCCCTCCATCCTCCGTTCTGACTCGGTATGACCTTGGTCTCACCTCCTCTAGCACTACTGCCCTTCTGTCCCAATGCTTCTCTCTCACTCGCACCACCTCATCTCTGCCCAGTGGTGGCAAATCTTTCGCTGTTTGCTCATATCGTTCCTTTTGTTTGCTCCTCATCCCCTCTCGTTTACTATCTCCACACTCTCTCTTGTCCTCGGACTTCCCCACTGTCATACCTGGTAGCTGGCTCCTAAGCTTCCTGCCTATCAGCAATTCAGCCAGGGACTTACCCATCTCTCTGGGAGCCTTCCTGTACTGAAGAAGGGCGAGGTAGATATCTCCTCCATCCTACCAGGTTCTGTTGAGAAGCCCCTTAATCATTCCCACAGCATGCTCAGCCTTCCCATTTGATTGGGGGTATCCTGGACTACTCGTCAGATGCGTACTCGTACTCCTGGGCGAATCGTCTAAATGCACTCGATGCAAACTGAGGGCCATTGTCACTCATGACTACTTCTGTCATCCCATGCCTCGCAAACATGCTCTTGACATGTATTATCACTTGGTCCGAGCTTGTGTGTGTCAAGAGTGCGATCTCTGGATAGTTGGACCAGTAATCCACACAGATCAAATAGTCCTTTCCACCCCAGTGAAACAGGTCCAGTCCCACCTTGTCCCATGGCCCACCAGCACCATGCTCCTCCAGGTGCTGGTAGGTCTCCTTGGGTTGCGCAGGGCGGTACCGCTGACACACTCCACACTCTTGTACATCCCCTTCAATGTCCTTGTTTATGTAAGTACAAGCAATCTCTAGCCATACGCTTATGCTTTTCTATTCCCAGATGCCCAACATGGAGTCTTTCCAGCATCTCCTTCTTCATGCTCCTGGGTATATCCATTCGGTTACCTTTCAGAATGATCCCCTTTACCACATATAGTTTGTCTTTATAGTGTGCATATGCCATGCACTCACCTGCTGTCCGCCCCTCTGTGATGCATCTCAGAACAGCGAGGAGCACCACATCTTTTGCTCTCTCCTCTGCAATCTTCTGCAGCTGTTGATTCGTAGCAGGAAGGCCCTCATACACTGCTCGGACATGTGCCTCTATTTCCTCACAAATCTCACTTTTTACTTCTACACTGCCAACTGCTCTCGACAGTAACCTGCCAGGTGTCCACTCCATGATGTAGCTGTATCTCTGCAGCTTCAGCATCAGCCTTTGCAGTCGCCGTGTCATGTCAATGAGTGCCTTCTGGCTAAGTGCTCACACTCTTTAGCCCAAAGATATAATGGTGGAACTTCTCACACCCGTATGCGATGCCCAGGCACTCCTTCTCAATCTGAGCATATCTTTTCTCACACTCAATCAACCCTCTGGCCCCATATGCCACTGGCTTCCATTCCTTATCATGCAGCTGGAGGAGCACAGCCTCCAGCCAATCCTTTGATGCATCTGTCGATACTCTGGTCTCTAATACTGGATCGAAGAATGCTAGTACAGGCATGGTGGACAGAATGTACTTGATCTCCTGCCACTCCTTTTCATGTGCTTGCTGCCACTGCCACACTTCACTCTTCCCCAGTAACTCCCTGAGGTTCTTGCAGCGACTTGCAAGATTGGGAATAAACTTCCCCACAAAATTAATTGAACCTAGAGCCCTTTGTATGCCCTCCTTATTCTTAGGCCTCTCCATCTCTAGTATTGCTGCGATTTGGTCACTTGAGGGATGTACCCCATCTCCACTCAGGTGCTTCCCAATTAACACCACCTCATTCTTCTTCAGCTCACATTTCTTCCAGTTCATGAGCAGGCCATATTTTTGAATTCTGGCCTTCACCTCCACCAGCGTCCCACACTAGTACATCATCCATGTATACCCTTACCCCTTTTATATCCCCAAACATTTGTTCCATATTCCTGTGGAACACCTCAGGGGCAGAGCATAGTCCATAGTGGCCAAAAGGGGTGTTAAAGGTGGTGAGTGGTTTTGACATAGCATCCAACGGAACCTGCCAGAATGCCTGAGAGGCATCCAGTTTCAAAAAGAACCTTGCACCTGCCATACCTGCAAATATTTTCTTCCCTCGTTGGGAGCTGGAACCACTCTCACAAGATCGCCTTGTTAAGGTCCTTTGGGTCTAGACACACTCTCAAGCTTCCATTAGGTTTGGTTACCACCACCATGCTGCTCACCCACTCTGTGGGCTCCTGCACCTTTTCAATCACCCTCAGTTTTAGCATTCTCTCTAGTTTCTCCTTCAGCTTATTTCTGATGGCCACTGGCTCCCATCTTTTTGCATTAACCACTGGTCTGTTGTCTCCACCCAGCACAATTCTATGAACAAGCGGCAATGCCGTCAACTTGCCCATCCATCTGTCACTCACCTCTGGCAGTACATATTTCTTCATGTCTCTGGCCTCCTCTTTTGCTTCTTTATTGTTCTGAACACTGTACACCCTTTTGATCAAACCTAGTCTTTCACATGCCTCCGCTCCTAGGATGCTCAGGCCGTTGTTGACAATGATAAACCTCAGTGGATGAGTTCCGGCTTTTGCACGAACTGTTACCACACAGGAGCCGACCATGGGAATGTCACACCCATTATAATCACTGAGCCTGACTCTGGCCTTATGCACTTTAGGTCTATCCCGTAGCTTATCATAGTCCTCCTTATTTAATAGATTTGCTCCTGCTCCTGTATCCAGCTTCATAGGGACTAACTCTCCATTTATATCAATTGCATGTACCCACTGTGAGTCTTTTCCCAACTGTATATGGTGAATGCCAACTACAGATGTGTAGTCCGGTGCAACTTTCAGCATTTCAACCATACCCACAAATAGTTCTGGTTCATAGCCGGAGCTGTCAGCATGCTCGTCGTCAAATGCTTCAACCACTCTCACCTTTGCCGTACACATCTTTGTATAGTGACCTTTTATCGAGCACTTCCCACACCTAAACTTCCATGCTGGGCAGTTCCTAGGTCCACGCCTACGACCATACCGACGGCAGTCATATCATTTCCACGGATCTCCAGCTTGTTATGATTTTGTGACTCAATATGACGGCCTTGTCCGCTTCCCACTTGATCTCCATCTAACTGGTTCAGCCGGCAACTGTAGTATTAGCAGACTACAGTGTGGTGCTGCCACCTGGTGTTGACTGTGAGAACCAATAAAGGTTGACTACTAACATGGCATCCAGACAAGTCAATACAACATGGTGACAGCAGTTTTAACTCAACTACTCCAACTTACAGCTAAGTAATGTCTTTGTTTACAAGTTAGGAGTATTTATGAATGTTCCAAGAACAGTTTGAGAGGGTGATGAGAGATTCACAACTTCAGGATTTCTCATAATGGGAATAGCATCTTTGAGCAACTCCCAAACCACACAGACAAGGGAATATTCAGGACACATGGCACATGGCTCAAAAAGAAGGACTGGGCCAAACTGTGTTATTTTATGCCCTACAACCAGTTACATGTTGATAGAATTTCACAATTGACTCTGTATTTTGTGTACATGTGCTTTGATAATGTGAAAATAAGCCAAACTTATCTAAACTCATCCCTGGTCAGAAACCCATGTGAGTAGTATATGGAAAGTGGGCAGTTACCCAGGCTTACAAACACACATTGCACAACACCACAACTACTGGTCAGCTTGTACAAAGTACATCAACAACACTCCGTATCTTGAGAAAACATGGCAACCTACCAGATTCCACCACCTGCAATGATGTCTCTACAAGGGGATGTGGCGTAGAACTGGAAGGACTTTGAAACTGCCTGGAATTATTATTGCAGCGCCACACAGCTGAACACCAAACTGTAAACAGCTGCAGGTAATCCAGATCAAGCCGGGATGCAACTAGTTGCGGCGACACTCTGTGCAGTAATAGGTAGAGATGGTCTGAAGGTGATGAGTCTACCCAACCTGTCTGAGGAGGATAAGAAGTATCCCGAATGCATTCTTCAAGAGCTGAGAGGTCACTTCATCCCTCAACGACATGTCCTTTTCGAATGATATAAGTTCAACATTGCAACACAGAAGGATGAGTCAGCACATGAATTCCTGATCAGGTTACGTCAACTTGCGGAGTCTGTGAGTTCGAAACGTTAAAGGATAGCCTCATCCAGGATCGCATTGTAATAGGAACATCCGATGAGGTTTGCCGAGGCTGTTTTCTGCGTTTAAGACCTGTACCTGACCTCAACCGGTGCTTAGAGCTCCTGAGAGCAAGTGAGCTCCAAAAGTTCCAAAGGCAGGTGATGTCAATGGGAAAGGAAATATGACAAGTTGACCATATACACAGCAAGAACAAACCATGGCAGAAGAGAAAGACGTCCAAGCCAACAAGCAAAGTGAAACTTTGATACAAACGCCTCATGCAGATGGTGTGGAAAGTCTCCAAGGTACAACCGGAGCGAGTGCAAGGCAAAGGAGAGCAAGTGCCATCTATGCGGGAAAATTGGGCACTACGCAAATGTATGTATATCTAGCAAACCCAAGTCAGTCCATGAAGTGAAAGGAGACAATGTGGATTACATGGATATCCCATTTCTAGGTGAAGTCAAGCCTCATTCAAATGATTTTTGGACAGCCGATCTGCAGGTCAACCGACAACCAACCACCTTCAAGCTAGATAGTGGGGCTGGTGTGCCATCATCGGCAATAGAACGCCATGGCTGAAGAAGGTCTCCCTAATCCCAACTTCAAGAGAGTTCAGAGGACCAGGAGGTGTTCCTCTTACACACCGTCTCGTTGGTGAGATATCAAAGGCTCACCTGACAATCGCGGATAGGACAGTAGTGGAAAATGTCTATGTCATGAAAGGACAGGAACAAAACCTCTTAAGCAAAAATGCATGCGAAAACCTCAAGCTTCTAAAGCCAGCGACATCCGTCTACGATGTTCAGATGATACCAGACTTGCGTGCCGAGTTCCCACACCTCTTCAGAGGACTTGGATGCTTGAAAAACAGCCATAGAATTTCACTTCTACCGGATGCTCTCCCTGTGTGCCTCTATACGGCAAGGAGAGTACCACACCCTCTTCTAGAACAGGTGGAAAACAAACTGAAGTTCATGCAGAAGCACAGCTTGGTGCTCAGGAATGGTGTGCATCCCAAAGTCAAATGGGAAAGTTAGGATTTGTGTGGATCTGACTCCACTTAACAAAGTAGTACAATGGGAAGTTCACCCTATGGCCACAGTTGATGCAAATCTTCCCAAGCTGAAGGGCAGGCGGATCTTCTCAAAACTCGATGCTAATTCGGGATTCTGGCAGATACCTTTGGATCAAGAGTCCAGGTTACTGACCACTTTTGTGACACCCTTCGTCCGATTCTACTTCAACAGACTGACATTTGGAATAAGCTCAGCGCCAGAAATATTCCAACGCACAATGTCTCAACTACTACAGGGACTTGATGGCATAGTCTGCCGCATGGATGACATTCTAGTCCATGGCTCTAAGAGCATGACGGGCAGGTCAGAGCAGTTCTACAATGCTTACAGGATACAGGACTGACGCTTAATGAGATAAAGTGAGTTCTTCAAGACTCGGATGACCTTCTTGGGTCATATAGTCACTCCAAACGGCATCGAAGCAGACCCAGCCAAAACAAAGGCGATCCGAGAGTTCCCTGCACCAACCAATGTGACAGAGCTACAATGGTTCAATGGGATGGTCAATCAACTGTCAAAGTTCATCCCTGATCTGGCATCTATCAATGAGCCACTACGTCAACTCGTGCGAAAGGAACAACAGTGGACACAGAGGGAGGCATTCGAGACCATTAAGACCAGATTGGCATCTATAGACACACTGGCACACTATAACCCTAAGCGGGAGACTATCATTGAGGCTGGCCTGCCAAAATGGGTTAGGAGCCATACTCTTTCAAGTGGATGTATCCGGTAACCGACGACCAGTCTGCTATGCCTCCAGGTCATTAGCAGATCATGAAGTACGATACGCCGTGATTGAGAAAGAGGCACTTGTAGTGATATGCGCATGTGAAAAGTTCTCTGACTACATCCTTGGTATGAGATTTGTCTTAGAGACTGACCACAAACCCTTCGTACCACTTCTCTCCACAACTGATTTATCCAAAATGCCACCTCGAGTTCTGAGATTCCGACTGCGGATGATAAGGTTCAGCCCTGAAGTAGTTCATGTCCAGGGGAAAGGCCAAACCACAGCAGATGCCCTATCACGGGCTCCTGTCAGCAAACCAACACCTGCTGACCTCACCTTCATCCAAGAAGTTGAGGAATTTGTTTCACTGACAGTAAAGTATCTGCCAGCCACAGAGGTCCGGCTGAATCAAATAAAAGACACTCAAAATGAGGACACAATCTGTGCAGAGGTCAAGTCATACTCCAAGACTGGATGGCCTGGATACATGCCTCAACAACCTTTGCTCCATCCCTACTGGGAAAAGAGACACCATCTCACCACCCAAAAAGACCTACTAATGTATAATGACCGCATCGTGATACCTCTATCTCTTCAAATCGAGGTACTGGATCAGATCCATCAGGGTCATCTGGGCATCAGCAAGTGCAGGGCCCGGGCTATTGGGAGTGTCTGGTGGCCACTACTCAGCAAACAGATTGAGACCATGTGCAACAGATGTCCTACCTGTGCAATATATCGTTCTGAGAGAAAGGAGCCTCTCCTCTCATCTTCCTTCCCAGACCATGCATGGGAACGGGTAGGAACCGATCTCTTCGAAATAGAGAAGAAAACCTACATCATAGTAATGGAATACTCAAGATGGATAGAAGCCAGACACCTGGCACAAACCACATCAGGTCATGCCATCGAAGCTTTAAAGTCCATCTTCAGCACACATGGCATTCTAAAGCCAGACAGCTTTAAGAGTTTTGCAAGAGACTATCACTTTGTCCATGTAAAATCTTCACCATTGTATCCACAGTCAAATGTGGAAGCAGAATGTGGGGTACAAACAGCTAAGAACATTATGAAGAAGAATGTTGATCCACATCTTGGATTTCTGGCTTACTGAACAGCACCAATTCACAATGGTTACTCCCCAAGCCAACTCCTGATGAACAGAAACCTGAGAACGACACTCCCTACTACACGAGAGGTGCTCAGGAAGACCTTGGTTCTGGATCCAGTGAACCTAGGGATCAAAGAACATGAATACCGGGAGACAGCAAAGAAGGACTACAACCGATGCCATCGTACAACCCTCTTCCTCAAATACCAGTTGAGTTGCTTCCTCCACTTTTCCCAATGATCTGCCACATTCTCCTCTTTCAGCACAAGATATCCTGGTGGTTGTAGCATGTGATCTGGCATTATTATCAGCTTTTTACTGCTGGCACCATGTGGTGATATGTGACTCCAACAAGCAACTCAGTAGAAGTGGTTTATTAGATTAGCATCCACTCACCAGGATGTTAACATTCAGGTGGCACTACACTAAGTATCCAGACACCGACCTCCAAATATTTTCATTTGTTATTTTTCAAAAAGCCCTTCAAATAAAATATTAAAACTAAAAAAAATGCATAATACATTGTCATGTTAAATAAATGTAGTTGAACTTTCAGTTGAATAAAGATTATATAGTAATTTTGATGTCTCGTTGAATTTCTACCTAGAAAATATATATGGTCTTCTCTACCTTCCTATCATGCCATCTGACCATGAATACCATGCTTACTTTCTACTTCCTGTACACCACCATTCCACATACAAAAAACTAAATAAAGATAAAAAGACTTCCTGCCCGACCTGGACAAATTGAAATGGGTGGGTGCTAAACAAGTTATTTTTTTCATGTGGCCTAAGTAATATTTATGCATACATTGGGCAAACATAAGCATTTTATCTGTAACTTAAAGCAATCCTGTTAAAGCTGCATAGTCCGATGAAGCATCAAATTAAAAAAACCAAAGCAATTATCTAGATTTTTATTCTATATATCTAACTTACATACTGATGCATTTAGTGAGCATTTGTTTCCACATAAAATGGAATACGGAGTCCATGTTACCACATAAGCCTATGGTGTCTGTTTTGACATGCTTGCCAAAATAAATTGGTGCATGTTAACACTTCAAATATCTCAAAAGCTCGCCATTAAAAATAATCGTTACTTCAAACTAAAGCAATGTAGATTATAACAATCAATTTAATGTCTTTATCACAGAAAAATGACAAACTCAAAACCATCGGACTGTAAAAGTTTAAGCTAAATATCATCTTGACATTGTTCAGGGATGAAATTGGTCTCCGGGAATAAAAGCTGAAATGCAGATATTCTCCCAGAAGGCGGGTTTCATACATATTGGTATACGCTGATAGTGTTGCGGCGTCTGTACCACATATTAGTATACGCTGATGGTGCTGCAGCATAAAACAATGTATTAGCATACACTTATACTAAGTCATAGTGCTGCGGCGTTTGAATAACGTATTAGTGTACACTTAGTTATAGCTCCAGGAAAAATCCCGGAAATCCACGAAATCATGGAGATCTTTCATCCCTGTTTGTTTAAAAATTAAACAAAATTCCCGGTTTAAAACATATGCCATCACCCACCTTGTGGCCCGGGGAATCCGTTCTTCGGCCACCCGAAAGGATGCCTGTCTTGGTCCAAGAGGGTGTATTCTTGTTCAATGCCGAACCAGGGGTGTGTATCAGCAGCTTTTTTCATTGCTTCATCACATGACTTTCGATGGCTTGTTGCTGAAAGTGAGAAAATATGACTCATTATATATATATTTTTTTGGTCCAGTAGTTGTTTAAGCAGGGGAAATTTCAGTCATAGACAACTGGTCTTCCTCATTCCACTGCTGGTCGATAGAAAGCCCGAGCCTACACTTTTACCGACCCAAGGGATTTTTAACCTCCCACACCACATAGACATGGTATGAGAGCAACTGGCCTTTGATGACGCTGTAAGTTATACACAGCGGTGGAAATCCAAATTCATATTTCAAGCTTGGTCAGTCAGTACAGATGACCTAGTAGCTTATTAGTCTATTATATCTTCTGTGATAGTACAACCCAGAAGAGATGCTTAAGCCTGACTATTCAAGTTACTTATATGCAGGGTATGATGACTAGATTACTCTAAAACCCAGGGGCAGACTGGGTTTTAGAGTAATCTAGGGGCAGGATAACAAACCCACAACAATCACATTAAATACAAAACATGACTGATTAAAGTGGCCCGGTATACCTCGTGGCAACGGGAATCATACTCCGACAAATGCTCTCCAAGCGCAACTCTGCTAAGTTTTTATGTTTATATAACCAGTTATGTGGGGGGAGAATTGTAGACTCACTGCACCTGAACTGGGCCAGGGAGAATGCTGAGGTCAGTGGGGGTGGGGGTGCTGATGCTGGGTGAGAAGTGGGTCAGTGCTGGGGCTGGGTCTGTAGCTGGCAGCTGTTGTTTTGAAAATGGATGGGTGAGTGGAGAGAAGGGAGAGTAAAACTTAGGTATTTTCAATTTTCTTTAGAGTAGTTCAAACAGGATTTTATATTTGCTTTAATGTAAAATATGTCCGTAGAATTACATTGCACAATTCAATCAGAAACACATAAGATGTTTGATTGCCTGCATTTCAGCAGCAGATAGATAGTTGGTTGGTATGGTTAGTAGTCTATGTTGGTTTAAAAAAAGAATTGGCATATATTTATATATATTATTTATTTCTACTTGTGGTTTACCTTTTGGATAATAAGTTTACATTTTTCCAGAATTTGTTTGTATTGTTTCCCCAGTCTTTGTCCTGCTTATTATGTATTTCTTTTTCGCTGTTCTCACAGCTTTGAGAGAGTTGTTTCTGGCAATAGGCCAGTTTGTCTTCTATAGTTTCTGTGTGCTTTGATTTATCACCCAGTTTACTTTTGGCTATGATGAGTGTTTGCAGGTCATTGTCTACCCAGTGATCCTGGTATTTTTGTATTTTTATTTTCTTAATGGGACACATTTCATCAGTTGATTTTCATATTTCTGTGATGATGTTGCCCCAGTAGATATCAACATCATCTCTGTTTTGTGTGATGTTGTTTATGTTTTGGTGCAGATGATTTTTTAATGCAAGTTCTGAGTAGTTTTTTTAAAGACCTGCCCATCTTATATTCATAGTGATTTGTGATTTGTAGTTTTTTCCTTGTTACATATATTAGTTCATGATCACTTATACCCAAGCTTCTGGTGCCCCACTTATAGTGGCATGGTTTGAGATGGTTAGTATTAGGTCAATTGTTGAGCTATTTTTGCTTAGCATTGTCTTTTCAGTGATGAGCTGTTGTAGGCCTAAGATTTTGATTGTGGTTTTCAGCATTATTTTATTTTTATCATTGCTAGTATGAAGATTTCTGACTTTCTGAGTTTTTTCATGGTGTTTATGCTCTTCTCTAAGGCTTCAATGAATAGTTCAATTTTCCCTGATGGTGGTGTGTAGAGGCTTGCTATGGCTATATTTGCTTGTTTTCCATTTTTTATTTGGCACCATAGTAGTTCTAGGTGCTCATTTGATAGGTTAGCTGTTTTTAGTGCTTCAGGATCTAGATTTTTGGTGTCTTTGCAGTAAAAGGCAACACCTCTACCCTTTTTTGTTTGGTTTAGTGTGTTATTTTGCTGTCTATCATTACGTACAAGCCTATATCCATGTATGTTAAGGGTGTTGTTTTTGTGGTTGTCAGTAAACCATGTTTCTGACATTGACAGTGTGTAGTGAAAAGTGTGAGCCCCCTCCCCAGGTTGCATTCAATTTCTTCTACCATATTTATTTGTGTTTTTCGGAGTGGTTGCTTGATTTCGCGAATTTGAATTTTAGTTTTAGTTAGGGGGGTGTCACATTACAGCGTATGGTGGGAGCGTATTGAAAACCTACGTAAGTCCTGCGGGTGCCGGCCTATCATGACCTTTGGTGACCTTTCGGGTGGGTTTGAGCGTATGTGGAACCTATGAGGAGCGTACGAGGAACGTATGAGGAGCGTACCAGGAGCGTATGTGAGCGTACTGTGAGTTGTTTTGACGGCTTTGATTGGCATGTGGAGCGTATGCGTAGCGTATGCATAGCGGATGAGCGTATGAGTCCAGATCGATGTCGAGACTTATGGCATACGCTTTGAATACGCTGTGCATACGCTGTGCATACGCTAGGAGTACGCTCCCATATGTAACTCGTAGGTTATGCGTACGCTACATACGCTAGAGATACGCCAGTGATACAAGTTGAGCGTATGAAAAACCTATGCCGACGTACCCCTAGCGTACGAGGAACGTACGCCGGCGTATGAGGAGCGTATGCCAGCGTATGAGTAGCGTATGAGCAGCGTATGGGCCATACGCCCTCATAGGTCAAGATTTTTTGAGCATGCACAAACAAATTTGGACGGACGGATTTATGAAAGCGTATGGCGGCGTATGCCTCATGCGCTTCACATAAGCCTTCACCTGGCGGCGTATGAGTAGCGTATGCGTAGCGTATACGGCGTATGCCGAAGTATATGACGTAACGCGCCTACGCCGCCATACGCTCCCGCAAAAAACCCTAATGTGACAGCCCCCTTAGATTGATTGTGCAGAGTTGTGCTTGGAGAGCATTTGTCGGAGTACGGTTCCCGTCACCACGAGGCATACCGGGCCATAATCACATAAAATGCAAAACATGACTGATTAATGAATAAAGAACACCTCAACGATTATTGACTTACAAAAATAGTCATGATTTTCCATTGTCCAGGATTCTTTAAGGATCTTTAGACAACTTCCAGAACTTTCCAGGACTGGAATCCTGAATTATCAAGTTCCACGATTTTCAAAATGTTCAAGGACCTGTACAAACCCTGTGGTACCTACCAGTTGCTTTTCCGTCATGTTTGAATGTGGCGCAAAGAATTAGCTTGTTGTCTCCTCGACGGAAAGGATCTTTGTAAATGGCCACAGGATGAAGGTAGACATCACTGTCACCACCAACTGCCTGACCAGTACTCGAACCGTCAAAGTTCCAAACTGGCAAATCTATGTATGGGGAAGGAACAAATATGTCAGTAAAGGACCCAGTGGGGGGCAGTGGACAGTGGGAAAAAGTTATGCCGACAATGATTAGTTTAGTATCACCGTGCACCTGAAAATCTGAAATTAGATGTCGAGTCACTACACACTGCTAATGTCAACTCGCTACATACTGTCAATATCAACTCGCTACAGACTGCCAATGTCAACTCACGACACACTGTCAATGTCAACGTGCTACAGACTGCCAATGTCAACTCACTACATACTGTCAATGACAACCCAGATAGCACACAGCCGTCGGGCCGACGTCGGCTATTGGTCGCACCGTCGCCGCCGACTTTCCACCGTCGGCCCGCCGTCGGTCCGACGGTGGTCTTCCGACATTGGTTTTCAATCCCTTTCCAGATTTGAGCCACCGTCGGGCCGACGGTGGTGGTTCGCCGCTGGGTTTCAATCCCTTTCCACCGACTTTCCACCGTCGGGCCGACGGTGGTGTTCCGACGTTGGTGGTGTTCCGACGTTGGTCGAGCCGACGGTGGTGGTTCGCCGCTGGTTTCCATTGATTTTCCGCTGGGTTTCAAACTTTTGCACATTTGGGCCACCGTCGAGCCATCGTCGGGCCGACGGTGGTGTTCTGACGTTGGGTTTCAATCCCTTTCCACCGTCGAGCCGACGGTGTTGATACGCGCATGCACAGTTCTTTAAGTTTGGTTTCCGGCCCGAGTCGCCAGTGGAATACGTGCGATCGTTGAGCAGTGTTCTTTTTCAACAAATAACTCCAAAAATCGGAGGAATTTTAAGGAATTATTTAACAGGTTTGTTTATTAATATGTTTGGATTATTTTGTAAATGTTTTGTAATTTATTACGATGTATTAATGGAATTATTCGTGTTAATACAATTTGAATTATCCGGTACGGTTTGTTGATGGTTCGACTCAGTTCAAGTCGCCACTGGAACACGTACGATCGTTGAACAGGGTTCTTTTTCTACAAATAACTCCAAAAATCGGAGGAATTTTAAGGAATTATTTAACAGGTTTGTTTATTAATGTGTGTAGATTATTTTGTAAAGGTTTTGTAATTTATTAGGATGTATTAATGGAATTATTCGTGTTAATACGATTTGAATTACCCTGTACGGAATGTTGACGAAGAACCGCCATCTTGGTTTTTTCCGAGAAGACACTGTCACTATAGTGTCAATAGTTTTATTCAAAATTAATAGATATCAAGAACCCTAACCTTATAAATTTAATATAATCTTTTTGGTAACGATGTTGTCTATATGTGTACAAAGCGATTTGTTTCTATGTGGTGTAGTTGTAGAGATATTTCACTTTTTCTGTATTTAATTAAGCACTAACCCTAACCCTAACCCTAACCCATACAGAAAAAGGAAAATATCTCTGCAACCACACCACATAAGCTGTATTCACACGGGCAAGTTAAAACGCCTCACGCAAAACCACTTGCCTAGTTCGACTCAGATTTGCCGTGTGAACGCACGCCTGAGGCGTTTTAGGGCTGAATCGATTCATATAAATCGTTTAATGTAAAACGCTTCACTAGGTGGTATACAGGAAGCGATCTATGTTGAAACGTTTTATCTTGCCCGTGTGAACGCATATGAAGCGATTTAGGACGTCACACGCATGCGCAGTCGAGACCTTGGTTTGTTGACTTTCCGGTCGATCTAAAGCGCATATTATATAATTTAATTAATGAAACCGCTATCTATGCACAGATATTTTTTTCATCATTTATTTTTAGGGTTTCACTGCCCAGCAGAAGTTTTGACCGTTCCAAACCAATACAATTAATTAAATACATATCTAGGTCGAATCCACTCTCTCGTGGTGGCGCTGGTCACACTGGACTTGCTCATGCGCAGATATCGACTTCCGGCCCAAGTACTGCCCGTGTGAACGCGCATCTAAATCGCTTCATATGATGCGCCTTGCCTAGATCGCTTTACATTTTGCCCGTGTGAATACAGCTATAGAAACATATATAGACAATATCGTTACCAAAAAGATTATATTAAATTTATAAGGTTAGGGTTCTCGATTTCTATTAATTTTGAATAAAACTAATATTTTTGCACCTGTACGTATTGATACTATAGTGACAGTGTCTTGTTTTCAATGCTGGCCTTCGGGCGTTTGTCGCCGTCGGGCCGACGGCGGGAGGTTGGACAAAACAGCGGTTTCCACTGTCGGGCCGATGGTGTTTTGTCGCCGTCGGCTCGTCGGCGGTTTCCGCCGTCGGCAGCCGCCGTCGAGTCGACGGCGGGAGGTTGGACAAAACAACGTCGGCCCGCCGGCGGTTTCGACCTTTGGGCCGACGGAGCGGTCGCTGTCGGGCCGACGGCTGTGTGCTATCTGGGAATTTACCATACACTGCCGATGTCAACTCGCTACCTACTGTCAATGTCAATTCACAACACACTGCCAATGACAAGTTGCTACACACTGCCAATGTCAACTTGCTATACACTGCCAATGTCAACTTGCTACACACTGCCAATGTCACATTGGTACACACTGCCAATGGCAATGCCAACTCGCTACAGATTGCCAATGACAAGTCGCTACAAACTTGTCAAGGTCAATTAACTCACTACAGATTGTCAATGACAACTCGCTACAGACTGCCAATGTCAACTCGCTACATACTGTCAATGTCAACTCACTACACATTGCCAATGTCAACTCACTATACACACTGCCAATGTCAACTCACTACACAGTGTCGATGTCAAGTCACTATACATACTGTCAATGTCAACTCGTGACACACTGCCAATGTAAACTTGCTACAGACTGTCAATGTCAACTCACTACACACTGCCAATGTCAACTTGCTACAGACTGTCAATGTCAAGTCACTACACACTGTCAATGTCAACTCACGACACACTGCCAATGTCAACTTGCTACAGACTGTCAATGTCAAGTCACTATACACTGTCAATGTCAACTCACTACACACTGCCAATGTCAACTCACTACACACTGTCAATGTCAACTCACTACACACTGCCAATGTCAACTTGCTACATACTGTCAATGTCAACTCGCTAAAGACTGTAAATATCAACTCGCTACAGAGTGTCAATGTCAAGTCACCATAGGCCTACACACTGCCAATGTCAAGTCACTATACACACTGTCAATGTCAACTCGCTACCCACTGCCAATGTCAACTCACTATAGATTGTCAATGTCAAGTCACTACACAATGTCACCTCGCTAAACATTGCAAATGTCAAGGGCCTGCGGAGGATTAAATAAACATCTCACACAAAGTAACACACACACAAAATAATGTTTCCAGCCTACCTTTTATGCTTTTTGGTACGGAATCCATTGTTCTTGTTTTCCCTCGGAGTGATTCACCTGTGCCATCAATCCATATATACATTGCCTGCAAATCAAGAAAACAGCAAAGAAAATGAAAGAAAATGATCAAATATGAAATCATGGAATTCAACTTTCAAGACTATTTCAAGGCTGACTATTTTCATTTAGATTTTTTAAAGGAAAAACAACAATGTCGAATGGCGATTTGGGACTAATTTAGATCAGTGCATGGAGACAACTTAATGGAATTTAAGGCTTTTCAAGACTAATTACCCAAACTAGGTTAAATTGAAGGCTTTTCAAGGCCTTGAAATGTGGCAAATGAAGTTCAAGACTTTTCCAGACTTTTCTAGACTTTCCAGGCCCCCAACAGATCCTGATATATAGGTCTTTGCTATTATTTGGATGTTTTCTTGCTATTATTTAGAATGTTTTCACTTTTTTATGTCCATGTCACAAACGTGGTACCCAGTTCCAGAGATTGATCCACTTTAACAACCCTGGAGTATGTTATACACTATACGATAATGATGTCACGATCCGGACAGAGGAAGCCCGAGACAGAGGTGGGAGAAAAAGGTTTTATTAACTAAATGATAATAGCACAAGGTACACTGAGGTCAATGGGGTCAAATGTCACACTGAGGTCAAATGTCAATCGACCTGATCCAGGTCTGCAGAGGGAGCACTCTGGGAGGAGATGGGCCCGGAAGCCGACCCAAAACAGAGGGCCAAGGCTCTCGGGGCATCGGAGGCTGCGATCTTGGGCATGTACGCGTGGACCGCGTCAAACTCCCAGGTTCCTTGGGCCATTATCGCGGAGAGGTCAACCCCCCTCGAAGCGCAGGCCTGCGCCGTGCCCCTGCGGAGGCCGTGGAGGGTGTAGGCGTCAGCTCCGGGGACGCCGGCTCCGCGCAGGGCGGCGCGGACGAGGGGGGTCATGTCACGAGGGGTGAGGGGGACGCCCGCGCGTGCCAGGAAGGCCGGGGCATCCCCGGGGGCGGGCGTCAAGTCGAGGGCGCGCCTCCAAGCGCGCAGGGGGCAGATGGGCGACCCGACGATGGCGGGGACGAAGATGGAGACGGCCTGCGTGGCCGAGCGGATGGTCTTCAACGAGGCGATGCGCAGGCGCAGCCCGCCGGGGATGGGCCAGACATGCTCCCTGCGCAGCGTATGCGGCCCCCCCCCAGGGTGCGTGCGACGGGGACAGCAGGTTCGACTGGCGCAAGAAGCTAAAGTACCCCATCACGGTCGCCGCCCAAGGGGCAACGCCGAGGTGGCCCAGGGTGCGCATGTAGGCATGCAGGATGGGTAGCATGTCGGGGGTGATGCCAGGGGCGCGTCGAACCGGCGTCGCGAAGAGTCTCTCGCCCCCGCGCCTGACGCGTGCCGCAAAGGGGGCGTCGAAGGGAGCGACGTCGCCCCCCGCCTCCCGGACCAAGGCGCAAGCGCCGGAGAAGGCGTTGGCGACCGATGCCGGGGAAGGGAGGAGGCGGTGAAGGTGTGCGACGAACTGGCCGACGTCGTAAGGGGCGGGGGCGAGGTGGTCGACCCCGCGCTCCAGCGCAAACTCGAGGTAGCGCCTGGCGTGCCGATCGCGGTTCCGCCAGGTACCAGGGGCCAGCGCGGCACGGTGCATCTCCATCAGGTGCCGGTGTGCCGCAGGCCCGTAGTCTGGAAGGAATCAAAGGTCATGTGTGATTATGCCCTGGCAGTGGTGCACCCTAACTCGAGAAAGGCATCTAATTTCACATTGGTGGCAGATGAGGTCGAGGGCGGCAGGGGAGAGGTAGGCGTGGCTGAGGGCATCCGCGAACACCAGCTCGGCGCCCGGCTTGTGCCGGACGATGACGTCACAGGATCCGCGGGCGGCCAGCAACCAGAGCTCCCTGGCACAGGCGCCCAGGGTGGGGTCGATCGCACGACCGGTCTGGATGGCGTGAGCGGAGGCCGGGTTGTCGGTATTGACGATGATCTCGTAGCCGCCGGGGGCGGTGGGCCCGAGGACCCGGACCGCCAGCACCAGGTTCAGGGCCTCGAGCTTGTGGATGGTAGGGTACGCCGCCCGGAAGTCCGCGTCGTAGCACTCGGCGAAGCAGGTGTTGTCCGAGAACGCGCCCCCGCCCGTGAGGCATGAGTCGCACTCGATGACCCAGCTGGGGCGCCTGCGAGGGGGCAAGAGGCAGATGCCGTTTTCGCCTACCGCGTAGTGACAGAACCAGCGGACGTCCTTCCTGAGCTCAGGGTCGACGTCCGCGTCGCCCGCCGAAGGGGGCGGTCCTGAGGCTGCGGAGGATCCGAGCCATGAAGGTCCGGCCCGGGGGGAGGCAGGTGCTTATGTGCGCGAGTCGGCCGAGGAGGCGCTGGAGGGCCCTTCTCGTGAGGGTGGGCTGGTCGAGCTGGTCGCACTCGTCGATGACGTCCTGGAGCTTCTGGTCGGGTATTCGCAGGGTCATGGCCTCGGTGTCACACTCGATGCTGAGCCAGACGAGGCGCACCATCGGCGGGCAGCACTTGTCGGGGGCGAGGGCGAGGCCAAGGGCCTCGCAGAGCTTGCGGATGGCGTCGAAGGCGCGCATCGCCGCGAGGAAGGTGGCCTCGCAGCCGACGAAGTCGTCTACGTAGACGGCGCTGTAGAAACCGCGCTGTGCCAAGGCCCAGACGACTGCGGCGGTGACGCGGACGCAAGCGGCGCCCGAGGTCCTGCAGCCGAAGGGGAGGGCGATGTCCACGTATACCCGCCCGTCGATGATGATGCCGAAGAGCGGGGTGGAGAGGGGGTCGGCCCGGAGCTGGCGGTAGGCCCGAGAGACGTCGGCCAACCAGCAAAAGGAGCCCCTGCCCTCCTGGACGACGCGATGACCGAGGTGGTGGCGGAGGGGAGCTTGTAGAGGTGGGGCCGACCGAGGTACTCCCTCCTGGGGATGCCCGCGTTCACGCTGCGGCTGGGCGGGAAGGACAGGTCCACGATGACGCGGCGCTTGTCCAGGGTGGACTTCGGCCGCGTCATGATGGGGCTGCACTGCGCCCAGGGCGTGAAGGGAGGGACCGCGAAAGGGCCGAGGAGGGCGCCGCGGCGCAGCTCCTCCTCCGCCTACTTGGTGACATGGTGGCCGAACTCGGGGTCCTCTTGGTGATTTTTGTAGGTGGGCGTCGGGGGGTGTGGGGGGGGCGGCTGCAGTATAATTGGCCGGAAACCCGAACTCCAGGTGGTCGAGGAGCAGGGGTCGTCGTAGCCCCGAAGTGCCCGGCGCCATTCGCTTATGACCAAGTCGGACGGGACCGGGACTCGGGCAGCCAGATAGTTGGGAAGGGCCGAGGACCGGGCGGCCGCGTATGCCCGAGCATAGTCGGGGTAGGCGGCCCAACCCTCGCCCGAGAGGACCGGCCAGAACCTGTCGAGGGTGGCCCTGTACTCGGCTGGCGTGGGGCCGCAGGTAGGCGCGGCTGGGAGGGTGCGCTGGAGGAGAGGGTCGATGACCTGCTCGACCGGCTCGTCGGCGCCGGCTCCGTGCGCAGGGCCCGGGCGGTCACGTCACAAAGCGCACAGGCGGTTATTGGATCCGGGGCCGACCGTGTCGATGTGCAGCCGGTGGTGCCGACCCTGCGCGCGAAGCTGTTGTAGGATGGCGTGCCTCCGCTGTGTGCAATGTTTATGTCGGTCACTCGGGAAGCATCCTCCAGGCGGCGCCAGCGAGGTCTGAGTGGCGTGACATCACCGGGGGGTTCCCCGCCCGGGGAGAGGCGGGTGGGTGCAGGCCTAGCACTAACGACATCGGTGGTGCCGGCGTTTGCCTCCAGGTGGTGCCACTGCCATGTAAGCGTGTGACGTCATCAGGGGGTTCCCCGCGCGGACCGGGGGCACAGTGTATGAAGGTGGTGCTAGTCTTACCGGAGGTACCGGAAATCACCTCCAGGTGGCGGCTGGGGTCACGAAGCGTGACGTCACGAGGGGGGATCCCGGGGATGCCGGGGTTGCCCCGGTTGAAGCCATCCGGGGCCGGGGCGATGTGAGCAGCCACGGGAGATGCGTGGCGCGTGCAGCTGGCTTCCCTGCGGGCTGTCGGTGGTGGGCGTTCCGTGGGTCGGGGCGGGGTCACGCGAGGCGGGGCGGGTGGACTGTCCTCCCGCCGGCGCGCTAAAAATCCCGTTGTGAGTTCCGGCCGGGACGGTCGCGCGACTTTTTAGAAAAGCAGCTCGCCCCCGTGTGGTTGGTCACGATCTTGCGCACATTTGTGCAATAACCGCACACGTGCGCCACCTTTTGTGCGCCGGTACCGTGCCAGCCGCCCTTAGAAGCCTTATCACAGGAGCCGGGATCTTTGTTCCAGGCGGGGCAAGGTGCGCCGATTGTTGCTCTGTCGTACTGAGCACGCGGGTCGGCTCCTGTCTTCTGCTGCCGCCCGGGCTGCTGCTAATCGGCCGAGGCGGCGGCGGTCACAGGGGCGTGGCCCGCCATCGCGATCACTTCAATCCAGTCATGCATTAATCGCCGCCTCATCCTTCCAGCCTCTCGGGAGCCTACCGTCGGCTATTCTGGTAAAGACCTCCGCCGAGTAGCGCCGGACGACAGGCCAGGCTAATGTGCAGTTGTCCTGGGCGACCATCTCCTGATGGTTCGAGAGGGCGGCCAGGCCGCTAGCCGGGAAGCCGCGCTGGTGCTCGAGCCGTTTCAAACCAAGCGTGTACTCCTCCCTCGTTGCCTCCCCCTTTTTTACCGCCTTCCCGTCGTCCCCCCGCTCCACCAGGTCGTAAGGGAAAAGATATTTGTTTGAAATACCTTTCTTATGGGTGTGTCCTTTTCCGTCTGCCGCTGCGACGATGAGGCGCACCACCTCCTCGGCCGTGGAGGGGCGCCCCTCTCGTAGTCGCCATCGTGTTGTCGGCAGTGAGAGGCATGCCGGCCGGGGCCGTGCGCAGCACCACAGTCGCCGTCATGTTGTCGGTGGTGGGAGACGTGTCGGCCGGGGGCGTGCGCCGCATCGGGGCGCTGGGATCTGTGCCGGGGCGCTCTCGGTGAGGGGGACGACCAGGCGCTGAAGGGGCTCGCGTCGGGGGTACGTCCTGGGTGTGATCCAGTCTGGCTCCTCGCCGGTGCTGGCGACGGGGAGACCGGGGAGAGGGATCTGGCCCGGCTGTGACGCTGGTGATCGCGGGCCGGCGCCCGGGGCCGGCTCGGTGGGTTGCGTGGCATTGCCGGGGCAGTCGCCGGCGGGTCGGGGCGGCGGATGCTGGCGGCTACCACCGCCATCGCCGCGGTGGCTTCCGCGAGCACCTTGCTCTGCGGCGCCATCTCGGCCCTCTGCTCGGCCACCTCACGGCTCTGGTCGGCCCCTTGCCGTTCTAAGGTGCTCCAACGCCTTTCTATTGCGTCGATGGACGCCTGCATTTGGAGCAAGCCGTCGGCCTGCTTAGCTTTTGCCGTTGGCTTCCGTGCGCGGGTCGACTGCCGGGCGGGCGGCGAGAGCCGGGGCGGTGGCGTGGGCGGCTGCGGGGACGCGCCACCATCTTGCGAGTCGGTGCAGACACTCGCGTCGGTAGCCGGGGTTACTGTCGCCTTCCGTGTGGCGCGCCTGGCGGGGTGGCCTCTTGGTGCCGTTGCCCTGCATGTTCACTGCATTTTACTGCGTGACGTGGGTACTTTTTTATGCCGTTTGATGCTTTTTAACGTGGGTGAAACGTGGGTGGAGACGGGAGTTGCAGACGGTAAATCCATATAGGAGTGAGTCAGTAGCCCGAATGCAGGTCAGAGGTGGGGAGGGGAAGGAGGGAGCATGCAGTGCTTGGGGACTGACCGTCTCGGGCTTCCCGCCGGATCAACCACAATTCGGAAATTAAGGGCCAATGGGTTTGTTCAACCTCAGAATAGACAGCAACACCAGAAGCCAGTGGTATTTAAGATCTTCAAGGAGAAGGCCAGAATTGAGGTCAGAAAACATTCATTTTTCTTTCGAGTGGTTGAAGCACCAACGGTAGAAGCATTTGAGAGAAGGCTGGATAGACATTGGAGAGGACACACACAATTATGACTTCACGGCTCCATCCACCTCCATAAGTGTGCAGAAGAATAGTTTTTTTTTTTTACCACAATAAGCTGGCATTAGAGGCTCAATACTATAGGGCCTAGATCAGCCAGAAGAGGATATGTAAGTTAATCTGTAAATTAAAAATAAGGAGCCAGTACCTGTATTTTAGGACCTTGTGGCAGGTCCATGTACTTGTACAGGACCGCCTTCTCGGTGTATGCATTTGAGCCTATTCCAGTCATCTGGAAACGAAAAGAAAAGAAATTAACAATATTTAAGAATGAACCATTGTTGCATGGATAATAAAAGGCGGCATATACAAAGTTGAATACATTGATACGCAGCGAAGGAGGAAGTCAAGGCAGGAAGTGGAAATAAAAGCACTTTATTATATATAAAGTGGGGATCGGGGAGTGCGTCTGGCTGGGCGTGGAGGCGTAGTGAGTGGAGGAGGCAGGGGAGCCGCTTTTAAGGCCGAGGAAGAGGGGGGGGGGGCCATTATGTAACCCCAACGGTCGGTGGCGGGCTGGAGAAGGGCAGGGGGGGGGGGGGATCCTCCTCCACTGCGAATCAAACGCAATGCACGCATTACGACCAAAGCTGAAAAAAACTAGTCCAATGAAGCATAAACTTTTCTAAATCAAAATAATTATCTATTATCAAAATTATATTGCCAAGTTCTGTACTACGATCAAAGTAAAGTAAGGCTTGTTTTATTTAATGACGCCTCTAGTGTAATGTATGTAGATGAACCGGGACACGCGGATAACCAGCATGGAATGGAATGTAACCAGGGACAACGCACAGTCAATAAACGCCAGTCATGAACTAGAACTCTCCGTGTCGACTCATATATTACATGGTGTCAGATGTGGGGTGCCTGACAAGTGAGATGGCTCTATCTGGATTAAAACCCCCATTGCCACTGGACTTAGAAGGCAACCTAACCCTCGACTGGCGAGAGTGATCTCAGATTTACCTCTGCCATATGGAGGCATTGGTACAAACTACCATATGTAGGCCTACTTTTTGATAACAGTTAGTATTGCAGTGTTCATACTATTACTTGTAAATTATTCAAAAATTGAATTCAATACACAGGTAGATGTCGGTAGGTTGATTGCATCAGGGAGCATAGGTGGACTAATGGTTCAGATGCTAGCTCTGGATTAGCAGAAATGTGGGTTAGTCATTCGATTCACACATAAGCAAGCTGCAATGATTTATGCATGAAAAAAACATTTCTCATACTAACCATTGCATATATAACAGGCTTAACTTCAGTAGGTTTATCTGCTGGTTTTTTTACTTGTGGTACCTTATACGAGACTTCTTTGGGCTTGCTATAATGACAACATAGACATTTCCATGGATTACGGATGAAACAAACCTAACTGTTGCGAACACACTTATAAATTTCACTAAAGAGGAAAACTAAAGTTGGCAATAAGATAACACATGAGTTGAATAGTAATGCCTAGGTCACAAATGCTGCAGGTGCTGTAAAGTGCTGTGGTGTGTCTTGCGGTTCATGCAAATGTTACGGCGTTGCGGCCTGCAGTTTATCTATTCACAAATCGTATGGTGTGTGTTGAATTTATACACGTATTTAATATACAAAAAAAGTCATAACTTTCTTAATATTGATCACACAAACATGAACTTTGTACCATATTGATATTCATTTTACAACATTTTCATTAATGTCAACAAAGTGACCGTTCACTGTTGTTGAGTCTGGATTGCCAGAATTGTAGCCTGCGGCATTGCGATTTTTCAAAGTTAAGATAACTCCGACTTAAAAAGACGGCACACCTTGCGGCAAGCAAAAAACCGTACAGTCACCGTACGGTGACCGTAGCTCACCATAGGGTTACCGTACGGTCTAGCTGATGCGTCGACTTATGGTCGCTGCAAGCACGCCGTAACGCATTTGTGACTGAGGCATAAAACATACATTTTCTTTTAATATAGAAAAGGTTCTGTTTCCGGTTGCAAGCAAGCAAGCAAAAAAGTAGGATAACTGGGTAAGGATTACATTTTTTTTCACCATGAATTAATTCTTTTACTGTGATGTAATTACATAACAACCCGTGTAATATGTCATAAATCGTTGTTGTTGAAGCAAAACAATTTTACGGTTGGCAACGTTTCACAGGGTCAGTCAGACAACAGGAAACACATTTTTCTTTGAACCCTAAGTAAAACTGAACAGAGCATCCTCACCACATGTGGTGGGCCCTGATGGTGGAGTCTCCGACTTGGCCTGAGCATATTGCTCAAACACTCTAATCTAATCTAATCTAATCTAAAATGCATAAGGCCAAATAACAAATAAAAACTTTAAAATGCGTCGGGCTAGCAGAAATTCAACTTTCGTACCAATTTCTAAGTCATTGGTTTGACTCAGCCAGGGTTCAAACCCAGGAGTTTGAACCCCATAACCTACCAGAACGGGAGATGGATGCTCAACCCATTCGGCCATCGTGTCTGGCTACGAATTAGGGCCTACGTCTACATCATACACCAGAAAAATAAAAACCGCCCGCCCCTGATTTGTGTGATCAAAATGAGGATCACAAACTTATTTGGCTTTAGTGCAATCATAGATTTCTTATCATTAATGTTGAGTGAATTTGAAAGTGAGGCTACATCCAATCAACGGTGGTGTCCTGCAAGTGATAATCAGTCAATAAGTATATGAGGAAAAATGTGCCATGGTGCTATATCTTCTGACCATAGAAAATTGCATTTATTTTCTACAGACTATACTAACATAAAATGTCAAGGCTCGACTCTCAGTGGCAGGACAGCCAGGTTAGTTGGCAGTTAAAACCCTACTTCAATCATGTTCAGGAACTTGTTAATTAAGTTACAGGGCGCCAAGGGAGGCAGTGGGTCAACAACAAAAGGGTAAATAGGGATTTCTTTGTCAGAAAAATATGGATAAAATATGGATTTTCCCAACAAAATAGGAAGAAAATAGGAATTTTGTATAAGAGCAAATGTACCAAAAATAATGCATAGAGGCTGTCAAATGAGCAGTCACCTCAAAAAGTAGGAAAACAGGAAACAAACAATTGAAGTTAACATTTTAATGTATGGTATGATCATACTGCGCTACTTGTTCAAGTCTCAATCTAATAGATTCATAGTCTACCGCATGCGGCATTACCCAGCTTCGTAGGCAACACCTGCTTATAGTAGGTGCCCCTTATTTTTCTTTAAAAATAGACATTTCCTGACAAAAATGTTGCAAAAGTGACATTCTCAAAACCTGGTTTCTAATAATCCAGAACAAATAGTGTGCAGAGCAGAGACAAATTATGGCGTTTCAAAAAAAAGAAAAGATGCAATGGGTCAAAAGATTTTTTAAAAGAAATAGGAATTTCTATGAAAATAGGGCTAAAGAAAAAAATAGGGAAATGTAGGACACTTGATGGCATGATGTTAGTGAAGTGTTTTATGTTAATAAAACATTGAAGTAGAACTTATTGGAAACTTGAAGAGTATAATAGAAGACAATACCATATTTTCGGAGCGGTCTGTTGATATGTTCTATTGCTGTGAAAGAAGAAAAATACATTTGTATTGGTTAGGATAATGGCACATCTTAACATAAAGGTAATTGTTTGCTGTTAGAGAGTGTGGGTGACCATATGGGGTGTGAGGGATAGGATCAGGGCCACCCCTTGGGGTGAGAATGTAACACTAAGGCCACCACTGCGTATGATACCTTGATACCAAATATACAGAATTTGGTAGGCTGATTGTCTGTTATTCCGGTCCTACAATAGATAACCTTTTACTAAGAATGGCTATGGTAATCTGCATCATTCTTGTATCCAAAACCTTTTGAGTCTGGACTTATAGCAGCTCACAGTTTGGTTGGAGACAACGGATTCAGGGAGGGGGTTCCATCTATCCACAATCCTGGGGCTGAAGCTGTTTCCTCAAGACTAAACAGCATCTTTTTTGTTAGATAAAGGATTCACCCCGTACTTGCAGTACACGGGTGAATACCAACCCTATATAAAAGCTGTCGAAAATGAAATGAGAGCCTAAATTCACAATCTATTATTCTTTATATATGTCTTCATATTTCCCCGTTACCTTTGAGTTGAAAAAAAAAATATATATATATAATATACACACAGACGCTTGGGTCTGATCTAGTAATGATAACGTTTTGTTTGATATTTGAACCTACCCTGTTTTAAAGCTAGAATAGACCGATTTTGGAAAAATGAGCAGTACAAAACTCTATGACCAACTTTCAAGTATTGCAGAATAGAGTCCGAAATATCCAACAGGTAAAGTATGCCTTCAACATTTCGTACATCTGGTATCAAGGTATGTTTAGGCTACCACAAGCCTGCATCAAAGAAGAGGATAAGTAAGTAAGTAACATAGGCCTACACTTCATAAGGCTGCTTCGTCGTGACGTCATATCTAAAACATGCCCATGTAAATTGTAAGGAACATTTTCATTAGGTTGAGTTATATAATTTAGCAATGGTGTCAACCTATAATATGCATTAATTTAAAGTCTCAAGCTGATTTATAGGCTTATCAAGTACACTAAGCCTCATAAGCTGAATTAAAGGCTTAATAAGTACACTAAGTCTAAGTCGTAAACTGATTAAATTCCATAACATGCCACGGGACGCTATAGACGAAACCATGGATTCGGTTATTACAGTCATAGAAATATTGATATTTGTTTTCCGAAACACGTCGATAAATGTTGAGCTATTCCCTTATTACGTTCAGGCTGAACTTAGGCTTAGGGTAGTTGGTGGGGGCGGGGGGGGGGGGCATGTAGTTCAAGATAAAAGTAGTTGCTCCTGATAAATATCTCAATAAATATTAAATGTGGGCCCATGGGGCCATGTTTGATTTGAAAGTGCAGGCTTATTTTATTCAGACAACACCGTCTAACATTATATCAATGAGCATTAATATTCAGAGCATAAACTTGACAATTAAATCTTTACGATCAAGCAGACATAGTAATATAACTATAGGCATAAGCCTTTAAACTCAAATATATTACATTACTTATAATAGTAACACCACACTGGCTTCGTGACGGTTTGTTTACCATGTGACGTCATGCTTGTGAGCCTATTACCACAAACCGACAAGGCTGTTTGAAACAATTAACTCCAATTTATTTTCTTTAAAATATAAACTACAATGCAGTAGTAATTCATTCACTGGTGACTAGCTCTATGATAAACAAGCATGCTCTTTTCTGTGGGTCCATCTAGCGTTGGGTGTTAATTTTCTTAGATACGTGTTAAAATAATCTTACATTTGGGTTATCTGCTCGGCAATGTGGTGGGCAACACGCAGCTTTTTCCAACGCCTATACATGGACCTGCCGCATTTATGAGCAACTGCTTTCAGGGACACACGTCCTTGAGAGGGTCAACATGCCTTAGACGTGTTCAACCGTGTTGTTGATCTGCAGTCCTTTGGCGAAGCATCTACTAAAGTGAGACAGTTTTAAAATAATGCACTTGTTACCTTCATTCCTTGTTGCTTGTTCTTAGTTTCAGTTCGTGAGACTTGCTTCCGGCCCGCCAGTGAGTACTTCCACCCACCCACTGACAAACGCAGTCCCAACATGACGCAATCGAGCATTTTTGTTGTAAGGCAACGGACTCGTTGCTATGCTCTTGGCGACGACGTCAACAAACTAACTGATGTTTCGTGACGTCACTTCCACATACAGCGATGTGCGCGACTCCGCCTTTTTCTAGACACAGCAACACAGCAACACTTCTACATGTACAAAATAAGATCCGCACTATATTTGTTGTATATGGAGGTTAACGGCCTTGGCGATCAACAGGCTCTACAAAAAGGCTTGACCGCACTCGAAGATTGGGCCAAACTGTGGCAACTACGGTTCAACGCACAGAAGGTCAAGGGCATGCCTGGCTCCAGTATCAATTGGGACTTATATTGGCACAGAGTTGGTGAAATGGGAGAGAATGCAAAAAGACGATATGTCGGCGATAGAAAGCCGTTGATTTCACCTTTAAATTCAATTAAACTATATGTGTTATTATATTTTTCAACTCAAAGGTAGTGGGGAAATAGGAAGATATATATAAAGAATAAGTGCTGCTTCTTAGATTGGAATTTAGGCTCTCATTTCATTTCCCTGCTTTTTCAACAGCTTTTATATAGGGTTGGGATTCACCAGTGTACTACAAGTACAGGGTGAATTAGATGATGCCCCAGTCACACGAGGGGCTGCGTTCACTTGCGATCACTTGCCGACCAAAAGCTTGCTAGTTCCTTGCGACTAAATTGAAACAATTTGTTACAAACTATCTTACACGCATCACATCGCGTCAGTTGGTGATCGATCGGCGAGTCATCGTAAGGTTGTCTGTCGTAAGGTGGTCGTAAGATGGTCGTAATTTAACTGCAAAATGCCTCGTGTGATGCTTGAGTACTGCTACTATGGTCGCAGATCGCTGAACGATCGAACAATCGCCGACCGGTCGGCGATCGGTGGAGACGCCAGAGGTCGTAAGGAGGATGTTGGTGCTGCAGCGACAATCTCCTTGCGACCACAAAAGACGAAATGGTAGGCGATCAATCGGCGATCGCTCGCAGAGCATTCGGCGATTATTCATAAGGTGGTCGTAAGATGGTCGTAATTTAATTGCAAAATCCTTGCGGATCGATTATAAGCGAATGCAGGCCTCGTGTGACTGGGCCTTTAGGAGGATGTTGGTGCTGCAGCGACAATCTCCTTGCGACCCAAAAAGACGAAATGGTAGGCAATCAGTCGGCGATCGCTCGCAGAGCATTCGGCGATTAGTCGTAAGGTGGTTGTAAGACGGTCGTAATTTAATTGCAAAATCCTACGGATCGATCGTAAGCGAACGCAGGCCTCGTGTGACTGGCCCTTAAAAGATTCACCATGTACTTGTAGTACACGGGTGAATACCAACCCTATATAAAAACGGTCGAAAAACCGGGTTAAGGAAATGAGAGCCATATTTCACAATCTAAGAAGCAACATTTATTCTTTACATATGTCTTATTGATAGCCCGCTACCTTTGAGTTGAAAAATATAATATAATATCTAGTTTAATAAGATTTAAAAGTGAAATCGACCGCGTTCTCTGGCCGCCATCTTGTCTTTTTGCATTCTCGCCCATTTCACCAACTCTGTGGCAATATATGTAGCCATTTGATACTGGAGCCACAGTTTCTAGTTCAGGTTCCATACTAAACCTATTTTCGCCCGTATTTACACTACGTTGTCGTTCACCCATGTACTACAAGTATCGGGTGAATCTTTTATCTAGTGAAATGGGAGAGAATGCAGAAAGACAAGATGGCGGCCATAGAATGCCGTCGATTTCACCTTTAAATTCTATTAAATTCTGTTTTATTATATTTTTCAACTCAAAGGTAGCGGGTAAATATGAAGACATAAAAAGAATAATTGTTGCTTCTTAGATTGTGAAATTAGGCTCTCATTTCATTTCCCCGCTTTTTCGACAGCTTTTATATAGGGCTGGTATTTGTAAAAGTACAACGGCTGAACACTTTCACTTCTGGATACTGAATGGTTTATTCCCGTCTAGGGCTCAGTGAACCGCCGGCTAAACTTTCCATGACGTCATCTCATTTACATACTCCTTTGTCTCACTCGCCGTCTGGAACATTATGTATGTCATTAGCATATATTACAAACGTGTTAATGTAGCAGTCACACTGCGACGACAAGCAGCAGCGACAGCCCTGCGACACCCACTTCGGGCCTGTCGTCGATTGTCGCCGATTGTCGCGCAGGTGTCGCGCTGGTGCCGCCGCGGCACCTCCGCGACAACTCCAGTTTCTCCACTATTTCTCGACTGTCGCCGAGTTGTCACAGGGATTTTGGACATGTTGAAAAACTTCGACGACAGCAGACGACAGCCGAGGTTGCGGCACTGTCGCGGCACTGTCGCGGCACTGTCGCGGCACTGTCGTCTTGTCGTTAAGCTGTAGTTGCTTCTCTCTCCATGTATGTGTCTGTGTGTGTCTCTGTGTCTGTGTCTATGTGTGTCTATGTGTGTGTCTGTGTGTGTGTGTCTCTGTGTGTGTGTCTGTGTGTGTCTGTGTCTATGTGTGTGTGTGTCTATGTGTGTCTATGTGTGTGTCTGTCTGTGTGTGTGTCTGTGTGTGTGTCTGTGTCTGTGTCTCTGTGTGTGTCTGTGTCTGTGTGTGTCTGTGTGTGTGTGTGTCTCTGTGTGTGCCTCACTCTCAGTCTCAGTCTGACTCTCACTCTCACTCTCATCCTGACTCTCACTCTCACTCTGACTCTGAGTCTGACTCTCACTCTCAGTCTGACTCTCACTCTCAGTCTGACTCTCACTCTCACTCTCAGTCTGACTCTCACTCTCAGTCTGACTCTCACTCTCAGTCTGACTCTCACTCTCAGTCTGACTCTGACTCTGACTCTCAGTCTGACTCTGACTCTCAGTCTGACTCTGACTCTCAGTCTGACTCTGACTCTCAGTCTGACTCTCACTCTCAGTCTGACTCTCACTCTCAGTCTGACTCTCACTCTCAGTCTGACTCTCACTCTCACTCTGACTCTCAGAGACTCACAGACTCAGAGACCAGAGACACACACAGAAACACAGAGACACACCAGAACACACAGAGACACACACACAGACACACAGAAACAGAGTGAGAGTCAGACTGACAGTGAGAGTGAGAGTGAGAGTGAGAGTCAGACTGAGAGTGAGAGTGAGGCACACACAGAGACACAGACACACACACAGACACAGACACATACACACACACACACATACACAGACACATACACACACAGACACACACATAGACACAGACACACACACACAGAGCCACAGAGTCACACACACACAGACACAGACACACACACACAGACACACACATAGACACAGACACACACATAGACACAGACACACAGAGACAGACACACACATAGAGACACAGAGTCACACACAGACACAGACACACAGACACTGTCATCCCGCTGTCGTCCCGTCTGTTTGTCCGGATGTCGTCCAGATGTCGTCCAACTTAGCCCGAATTTGCATAGGTCGTCCGGATTTCACAAAATCCCAGCCGCCGGGCTGTCGTCCCTCCCTTGTCGTTGTAGTGTGACTGCTACATTAGACGTCTATTACGCACATATTACAGTATTCACCCGTGTACTGCGAGTACAGGGTGAATCTGTTATCTACATGCTAGGTAGTATGAATAAGTATATATCTTGAAACGATGGTGTTGCAATACAGAAAAGAACACCATATGTCAATTTAATAGAACCTATACTGTTACTGCTGAAGCCTATACTGACAGAATATTGATGTGCATCCCAAAATGAATCTGGCATGCATCCACTTCAAATATTTCAAAAGTTAACCATTTAAAAACAAGTTATTGCAAGCTGACGGAAGGTAGATTAACCAAATAATAATATATTTATCTTTTAAAACATGACAAACTCAAAACCATCGGACCATGCAACTGCAATTTGTAAAGCTGCATAGTCCGATGAAAACATCAAATTTTCAACTCTGTGTGTGTCTCTATCTGTGTGTGTGTGTCTCTATGTCTGTGTGTGTGTGTTACTCTGTGTCTGTGTCTGTGTGTGTGTCTGTGTCTCGGTGTGTCTGTGTGTTACTCTGTGACTGTGTCTCAGTGTCTGTGTGTGTCTCTGTGTGTCTGTGTGTGTGTGTGAATCTGTGTCTCTGTGTGTGTCTCTGTGTGTTCCGTGTCTGTGTGTGTGTGTCTCTGAGCGAGAGACATACAGACACTCTCCCTCCCTCCCTATCTCCCTCCCTGTGTCTGTGTGTGTGTCTCTGTGTGTGTGTTACTCTGTGTCACACAGACACAGAGACACATACAGAGACACACACACAGACACACACAGACAAAGAGACACACACAGAGACACAGAGACACACACAGACACAGATACACACACAATGACACACACACATACACAGAGAGACACACACACATACATAGACACACACACAGAGACACACACATAGAGACACAGAGACACACACACACAGAGACATACATACAGACACAGAGATACACACACAGACACACACAGACACATAGAGAGACACACAGACACACACACAGACACACACACACATACAGAGACACACACACACAGACACACACAGACACACACATAGACACAGATACAGACACAGAGACACACACACAGAGACACACACACAGAGACACACAGACACATACAGAGACACACACACAGACACACACAGAGACACACACAGAGACACAGAGACACTCAAACGGGACGAGTACATATTCAGACAACTTGACAGTCTTCCTGCACACTTCAGTGCTCTGCTTCTCTTGTTACTGTGGTCACAGTCTAGGGCACTACAATTGTCTCAGCAACACTTGACACCACTGATATTTTTACCACTAGTGTTACTGTTTCTTTTGCTATCGCCCTCCCCCATGCTTTTGCCCTAATTTTACAATGAATATGTCACAAATACACCCAAACAACAGTGAAAATGTAAGAGACAACCAATATCACAAACTCACCTTTACTCAGACTGTTGTTCTGTCTACGAAACATCCCGACTCGATGCCTGGGACGAGCGAGAAGTTCCTCAATATCAACGTCGTCAAGGAGACTGCGACCGTCCTCTCCCTTGTTACTGTCATTGTTGTTGGTCTCCCCCCGGCGGCTGTCAGGGGAACGACGGGTCGGGGTCCTCGGAGGGTCATCAAAGTCCTCATCCAGGACCCTGGAGTAGGTGCCCTCACCCTGGAGTGGTTCCTCCAGGTGTCGCATTCTGCCGATACCTCTGCGTGTATCAGCAAGGTCAGTCGTCTCCATGGCAACGCCTGGAGACAGTCAGTGCTTGGCCATAGTCGGGCTGGGCAGTCTTACTTTGTTTTCTCTTTCTTGGCTTGTCTTAATTTGTTGTGTCTGATCTTTGCCGGCCGCATACTATATTGTATTCGCTTGTCGTATCCTGTCTTTGTTGTATCTTGTCTTTTCTTGTATTGTTTTTATGTGTGCGGCTTTTCTTGTCTTATATTCTCTTCTTTTGTCTTATCCTATACTGTTTTTCTTTGTCTGTTCGTATATTGTTTTTCCTTGTCTTATCCTGTCTTGCTATATCTTATCTTTGCCGGTTGTTGTATCTTGTCTCTGCTTATTGTATCCTATCCTTGCTTGTCGTACTGTCTCGGTTCTTGTCTTATATTCTCTTTCTTTGTCTTATCCTTTATTGTTTTTCTTTGTCATATCCGAGCGTGTCTTCCTTTGTGTTATCACATCTTGTAGTTATATTCTCTTGTTTCTTATCTTGTCTCGTCTTATCTTATATTATCTGTATTGTCTTGGCTTATCTTTTTCTGTCTTATCCTATTTGACGTGTCTTTGTCTTATCACATTTTGTCATTATATTCTCTTGTTTCTTATCTTGTCTTGTCTGATCTTATATTATCTGTATTGTCTCGGCTTATCTTCTCTTATCTTGTCTTGTCCGATCTTACAAGGGGATGGATACCCAAATTGTGATGACTAACTTCTGTTGAAATCAGCCAGTTGCGCTTATATATATTTATATATATAACTTTAATCCATATGGATTAAACTCCCCCTTGCACCTGGTGTCAAACTACCGTACTAATTGATTGACATACTCAGCCAATCACAGTGTACAACCGTGTGTTTCAGAGTCGATCAGTGGCGGTGACGCAATCAACGATAAACCTTTCAAGTTCCGAACCGACGCGAATGACTTCACCACTGGCAGCGTCCGTTGCAGATGCCGGCCTTCAATATCAGCCTCGTTCTGAAATTGAAAATGAAAACGCTCAGGGCTGGCTGAATCCCTATCGTTCCTGCCTTATCAAACCGTGTAGCTAAGCTGTGTAGCTGCCAAATTGTGGATCCTCACGGCCTAGAAGAAGGGAGAGAGATGTAGATAGATATTAAAATGTATAGCCAGCTGCCTTAGTCTAGCTTGCTTGTTCCACTCATAGGCTACTTGTGTTTATTCATCAGAATCTCTCTCACACACACTGTGAGCTTGGCTCGGGGGTTGTTGAGTTGTTGCTTGTTGTTGTTGTTTTGTATCCTAGCAACATATAAAGTCATATCAAGACGGGGATTGAGAGAGAAAGAGAGAGTCCCTCACTTTACTGCTGTCACTAATCTCACTCAAACTGAACTAGGACTAGTAGTAAGTATTCAGAAACCTTGACAGTATTCCTGCACTGTTCTTCTTTTCTTTGTCTACTGTCAGGTGATCAAAGATGGACGGCTGGCCTGTGCTGGCCTGGGCTGGCCTGGTCTGGCCTGTGCTGGCATGACGTGGCCTGGGCTGGGCTGGCCTGGGCTGGCTTTGGCTGACCTGGGCTAGCCTGTGAACCCTCCTCCTGCACCTGAGAGGTTGGGTGTGCTACTAAGCATTAGAGGAGGTTCTCCATCCTCCTGAGCTTAGTTAGCTCTGTGTGTATATATATATATATATATATGTAGTGTATATATATATATATATGTATATTGACTTACTACGCCTTGTTGATATAGGATGTAAATCCTCTCGGCACGCCCCCTGGTGGCAATGGGCGGTGTCCCCTTACCGGGCCCCGGTCGCAGTACCCCCAGGCCCACCTTCTCACGGAGCCCTGTCGATGGCTTGACGCTCCCGCTTCGTCCCCTTCTCCAGGGTCCCCCCTCCCAGCGTTTATACCCTACTGAGCCGGCGCCTACCCGCCAACTCCTCCGCCCACCACCCGCCGCCCACCCGACCAGTCACCGCCGCCCGCCGCCCGCCGCCCGCCGCCCGCCGCCCACCGGACCAGTCACCGCCGCTCGCTAGACCAGTCACCGCCGCTCGCTGGACCAGTCACCGCCGCCCGCCGCCCACCGGACCAGTCACCGCCGCCCACCGGACCAGTCACCGCCGCCCGCTGGACCAGTCACCGCCGCCCACCGGACCAGTCACTGCCGCCCGCTGGACCAGTCACTGCCGCCCACCCGACCAGTCGCCGCCGCCCGCCGTCTCCCTCGGAGCTCCTACAGCCTTCTGCCCGACCAACTGGGTACATTGAGCTGGGTAGGAGCCGGGTAGCAGGGGGTGGGGGTGGGGTGGGGTGGAGGAGGGGATGGGGAGGCGAAGAGGCGGGGAGGCGGGGATCAGGGGGCGTTGGCGTAGGGATGTGTGTATGTGGTAGTGGGTGTGGTGGATGATGTGTGAATGTGGGTGTGGGTGGGTATGAGGGTGTGTCTGTTAGGGTGTGGGTGTATGGGAGCGTGTGTGTGGTGTGAGTGGATGTGGGTGGGTGTGGGGTGTGTGAGGAGTATGTATGGATATGTTGTTTATGGGGAGTTTTCAGTCGCGTTGGTGCGCTGAAGGCTCCAAATCTGCAGCACTGTATGGGCACAGCTTAAAGCGGTCTCATGTGGTCAGGAGTTGGCTTCTGATGGGTAGTGGAAGGAAAAAGGCGGTCCAAGAGCCCAACCACAGTCCTCTGAGAGGGTCGGGGGAGGCTGGGTGGTTGGTGTAGTTTTACGCCCCAGCAAGACCCTAGGCCACACCAGGACGGGCACTGACACTTGTGACAGGGTGCACTCTTGGCGACTTTATAGGGCTGCCTCACTGGGAAATCAGGTTGTGGGCACCATGATGTAGGAGTGGGTATGTGAGAGTGTGTGTGGAGTGTGTGTGGGGTGTAGATGTGGGTGTGTGCGTGAATGTGGGAGTGTGTGTGGGGTGTGTGTGATGGATATGGAGTGTGTGAGGAGTGTGTGTGGACATGTCCGTGTGTGTTGGATGTGAGGAGTGCATGTGTATATGTAAGAGTGTGTGGGGTGTGGATTTTCGTGTGGGGTGTGTGTGGGGGGTGTGTATGGCGTAGATATGGGTGGGTGTGATGGATATGGAGTGTGTGTGGAGTGTGTGTGGATATGAGATAGTGTGTTGGGTGTGTGTAGGGGGTGTAGATGTGGATGTGTGCGTGCATGTGGATTATTGTAATGCTCTCTTGTATGGTCTGCCGCTGTCAAGTATTTCAAAACTGCAACGTATACAGAATGCGGCTGCCAGGTTGTTGATGGGCACAAAGAAATTTGATCACATCACTCCTGTGCTGAAATCATTACACTGGCTCCCTGTGGAGAAGAGATTTGATTTCAAGGTGCTGCTTCTTGTATATGGTGCCTTGCATGATCAGGCTCCAGAACATATGAGAGATATGCTCCAGGAGAGAACAAATGTTCGAACACAGTCTCCAGCCAGTTAGCAGTTCCTCGGAGCTGACTCAAAGGCTTTGGGGATCGTGCTTTTAGTATTGCTGCCCCAAGACTGTGGAATGCTGTGCCAGGATATATCACTGATTGTAAATCTGTTGGTGCTTTTAAAAAAGGTCTTAAGACACATTTGTTTAAATCTGCTTTTAACTAGGTGAAATTTATTTTCCTACATATTTCTTTCTTATGTAAAGCGCCTGAAAACGGCTTGCTGGATCAGGCACTATATAAATGTTTTATTATTATTTATTATTATATATATATATGCGCATCTAAAATGCTTGCATGTATGTATGCAATAAGGGACATATCTGATTCTATGTAAAAAATATAATTGCTGATTTGGTTTAACAATGCAATGAGAAACAACAGTTCCCCAAGTTGCTCAAGCTACCAACCTCATACACACATATCAAAAGTCGCTAAATTCCTATAACATTTTTAACTGTCGGGCTATTCCACCCCCGCTTAAGGCGAGCCTTCATGTTAATTTATATAATTATTTCCATGTGAATTTCTTGGGCCGGCCGCGGGCCACCGCTGCCCCTCGTCCCGTCTGCAGGTAGTCCGTGTCCGTCGGTGTCCTTCCCGGGCTAAAGTCGGCCAGCCAGAGCATCGTCTAAATACAGAGGTTTGCCCCCCTCCCGTATTTATCGGCCGAAAGCAATTACTTCGTTATTTCAACTAACTGGCTGGTCTACTCGCCTTACGGTGTATTTAATATGTTTAAATATATCCAGAACTAAGCAGATGCGCTAGTGTCACTACCACTGTCACTGATAATCACCCTAAGTTACTGTCTTATTTTAGCCAAAAGATCTATACGTTAATTCTGTTCATATGTCTGTTATAATCTCCCCGCAGATGGGCTAAGTTGCTGCATAAGGCCTAGTTAGGCTCAAGGCCCTTAATTATATATATAAAGCAATCCAATGTTAAGTTCGACCATAGCGGTTTACTCCATAGAAAACTGGAGGACAGTAAGGAATGCAAGGAACGTTCCAATTTACTTTTCCAAGAGCTCACGGCTTTGTTTATTCTTATCCAAACTAACATTCGATTAAAGCACATAGTGTAGAAACATATGCAAACCCCTCCCCTAATGTTTAATGTCAAACAACTTTAGAATTTCGATAATATAGGCCTAAATATCGGCTAAAACATCAGAGCGTCATAAAGTACGTCTGATCGGTCTGGGTCCGAACGCCCGACCTCCTTTCGTTGCCAGGCGAGTCGCAGTTTGCGTCTCCTAGCAACGCTTTACGGCCGGAAACCCGGTGCCCCGTTAGTGTTTGGCATTCGCGGTCTGCCATGGCGAGTAGCCCGTATTTCCAAATACGGGTTAATCGGCGCACGCCCGTGAATGCCACAAGGCGAGTAGTCTTGCCCACTTCACTGCTCCCCCAGACGAACAACAAGAATTGATGTTCGTCTAACAAAGGCAAAGTGGGCGCGACTACAATGGTCTGCGGTCGTAGCAAAAGCAATATAATTAACCCCGTGAACTTAGCCTCGCGTCCTGCAAGCAGTGCAGGAGGCAAGACCCGAACTTGACTTCTCGTTGTGTATTTGATCTGCAAAGAAGAGACCAGGAACCTGGTCACATAGTATTGACATAGTTTTTTATCTGTATATTTGATTATATTCTGTTTTATTTTAACGCCTAATATAGTGAAATTGGTTAACGACAAGTTAATTGAAGAAATTACTGATCTGGCTTTACGAGCTATCAGAGATTTTATTTTTATAATGGAATAATTTCAGCGTGTATTCCGCCATATGAGGGTATACTGCTCATCATTAATCATTCCACTATTTAAAAAAAAAATTATAATAAGATATGTATATATATATCTTCTCTTTTTTTTTTTATTTACCATATTTCTTTTGTGTGTACTGATATGTGTTCAGTATCTTTTTTTAGTATTCTTTTTTTTGGTGTACTGATATGTGTTCAGTATCTTTTTTTTTAGTATTCGTTTTTGGTGTACTGATATATGTTCAGTATTTTTTCTCTTTCACACCATTTTTTTAAAGAACACATATTCAAGAATATTGGCGGGGAGCCGTGAGCTCGGATAACGACTTAATAGTAACATCTGCCCCTGCCAGTATTCTTTTTTGGTGTACTGATATATGTTCAGTATTTTTTCTCTTTCACACCATTTTTTTTTAGAACACATATTCAAGAATATTGGCGGGGAGCCGTGAGCTCGGATAACGACTTAATAGTAACATCTGCCCCTGCAAACACGGTGCAAAGGGCCGTCCGCTAGCTAACAATGTGTTCCAACCGTGTCGTCTACGCTATACAACCAATAGCACATTTGGTAGCAGTGCTCTACTTAGGCACGGTTGGGCTACGCTAAATAAATATCAATATGTATTTAATTATTTACAGTTTATATAGACCGTGTCTAAGTGACTATATGCGGTCGTCCGTTACTCTGCAGCACATAGTTACCTGCAGTAATGAGTAACGTTAAGTTACAGTGTCTTTGAAATTACAGTATTACTACGACGTTTACATTTTACGTTCAAGATGTCTTAGTGAATAAAGCTGAAACCCGTAGGCACGAAGTGCAATGAATCTACGGGCCATACATATACCTGAGAAAGGTTGTACCAAACGACATTTACATGGGGTGTCCAAGATATTTCGAAAATCCGTTTGCACGCAAGTGCAATTAATTTACGGGCTATACATATACCTGAGAAGGTCGTACCAAACGACGTTTACATTTGTTTGTTTATAATGCGTCTCCATGCAAGTATCACTACGTTGTATCAACGGTGTTACGGTGAACCTGAGATTTCTCCTTTTACTTTTACAAACGACATAGACCGCACTTGTTGATGCGTATTAACGCAAATATGTCCACTCATGGGCCGACCCGGTCGGAGCCGGTTGAACTGGGAAGTCTAGTTTACGGGCAAAAATAATTAGTGTATTCTAACCATACTAGCGACTAATGGAAGAAAATAACGTGGCCATTTCCAGGGTTGAAACCAGTTATTTCTCATCTTCCCCAGGGGAAGGAAATAACTCTAGCCAGTTCCAGCGATGAAGCTAGTTATTTCTCGGCTTCCCCCGTGTAGTACTCGGACTAGTTGGTGCCCCCTATGGCCCCCCGAATAACTACATCATAATTTTCCTGTGCGTCCGTAAATCAACATTGCTGCATTCCCAGTCGACCCCTGGCTACCGCCCAAGTCGGATCGTGATCGACTACAGTCGACACCTATAAGAATTTTACATAACTTTCTATCGTGAGACCTACAACAATTATAATACGTCGACTAATATAAGGCAATAGTTGCACATGGGACGAGAGTTGCACATGGGAAAGGGCAAAATATTAGGGAAATTTACGAAAGATCAAGATGAAGAGGAAAATACGGACCTCCGGCAACTCGTGCAATGTTGCAACGAGCTGCGGGTTGTCGTTGCTCTACGAATTCAAGAGAACTATTTGGATTACACAGTTGTCTGGGGGGTGCCCTGCCATGGCTGATTAAGCCCGCTAATAACAGTTTGTTGACCTGAAATGTAAATTTTGGTTAATGGTTTATTACCTGCCTAAAGACGGCTTAATATATTCTAAAGTTAAGTTTACTGTATGAATAAAATCACCCAAAAAAACCCAATTACTAGTTTGATACCCGCCGAGAATCGGCCTAAGAGGTGTTAAATTTATATTTAATATTTTGGATACTTAGTGGGTTAACACTTGCCGAGACTCAGCCTAATTTAAGTTAAATTTACGTTTTATGATTTTAAATTGCAATCCATTAATCCCAACGCGGGTGGTTAATCGCCTATTGCGGCCTAATATTTTATAAATTTACTAGCTTACTTTTGAGTTTAATGTAACTGCTTGGGCCACACATCCACGCTATGGGCAAGATAGCGCAAACGAAAAACCGGGCCGTTGCAGTAGAAATTCGCGGAGTGTTCGTGGAAATTCACTCGTAGACAGTGTCGGTATCGACCCAAATTGGTGCCAACGCACAGACCGTGAAGCGCCCGGCCGTGGTCTCACTTACCGTACACAATAGTTGATAATATCCGGGGAAGGGGCGTGCCGTGTTTTTCTGCTTCAAAGGAAAAGCCAAATGCCAAACAATAGATGCGGTAATCAACTCGCAACTGAAGAAAAGCCCGCTGATATGGAGAAACACACATATCGATTGCAAGTGATGTCCCGGTTTCGGAGCGGCCGACACCTGGTAATGGACCGGGACGAACCCGTAAAAAGTCGACATTACCAGAAAAATAATAGGCTACTGCGGGTACTTGAAATTAAGTCCTAGCGGGACTAGTGGTGCCTGATCCACGCTCTTAGGGGATACCCGCCGTCTCGGAAGGAGACCATCACAGGGCTGTAGTATTTGCGTGCAGTGCTCCCTGTTTCTCGCCAGCTTAGCTGCCTGGCAAATTGGTGCCAGACAGGCCAGGACCTGTGGAGCGACTGCCGTTAACGTCAAAGGACGGGCAAAAGGCATAATCCGGTGGGCCGCTGCTCACATCCCCATACACCAGGAATATTCCACGAATAAACCGGGAAAGAAGGTCGTTTACTTGGTTAATGTAGATACTATTTTTATAATACAATCCGCTTTTGAATAAAATAGATTACAACCTCTCAAAATCGTTGATAAATTTAAGTAATATGCTGGTACGTTATACTATAAATATTAAAATTTTGTCGAACTATTGTCACCCGACAATACGGGGTACGACTATGGTATTACTCAGTTTATTGTTGTTGTGTTTTCTTTCTACTGCGAATAGTATAACGCTGGACGTCGCGATATCCCGAATCGCGGGCGTAGCCGTTTGGTACGAACCTACTTGTTGCTGTTTGCAACACACAAGTTATTTTATTGAATTGCCCCGTTTTTCACGGGGAACCGTATTTTTAAGTTTAAAATAGGAGGTGGATTCTCGTTATTCACGGGGAACCGTACTTTCCCGTTTGCGACTTCCACAGGGAACCGTATTTTTATGTTTGCGACTTTCACGGGGAACCGTGTTTTACATTTGCGACTTTCACGGGGAACCGTGTTACACGTTTGTATTATTAGGTGGACACGCCTAACTGACAATCGAGATTAATGTTTAACCTGACCTGGCTCCCATATGGAATTACTATTCTACACAATGGACCACTCATTTTACAACTTTGATAAATAGTGACATTTTGACGCTTAACGGTTTGTGTGAGATTTAATTTGTTTAGTTAGATGAAATTTTCGTATTACATGCAAGCCCGCTTAAAGCGGGCTGGCCCATGGCCATTTACCAGTTCTGAAGAGTTTACACAATGGTGTTTTTGGTGCCATTACCACCGGTTCTAACAGTTCTAACTACTCTGCCAACAATGAATTTACACAATGGTGTTTTAAGTGGACTAACGTGTCCAACCATTTTCTAGGATAATAGGTGATATTTACATGTTATATGTACATTACTCAACGGGTTAGTTATTTTTGCCAGAAACTTAATTGCCGTGTAACGCTAATCAATTTTAATTTACTTTTACTTTCACTGGAATTGGTTTGTTATTTGTTTGAATTAATTTTCACGGGTCTTCGCAATACTTTCATCTCCGATATGTTTGCGGTCCTACTATTTAAATTTGTTGGTCTGGTGGTTGTGCGTGAGGGTTTACTTATGACATATTACTTTGATATTTTTTAATAATTTTGGTAAGATGATGTTGACTCCTTTAGGATGGAATTTTGAAGACTCCTTAATTTGAGAAGTACGTTGATTTTTGGAATAAAATTTGGAATACGTTTATTATTAAAATTTTTACTGTGGTTTCAAAATACCCTCACCTCTTCCACATGACCAATTTTTTATATAATGTAATCCCCTGGCCGCCTAAACAATTGCCATGTGGATGGGGATTACAAATTTTAAGTTGCTTAAACTAGTTTAAGGCTTAGTTTGTATTTAATTTAGTTTACGGATCCCAATTTAACTTATTTATAAACTTTTTAATTTCAATGAAATTTTCTAGTATTAAGCTGATACCCTCAGAGAGAATTTATTACTAGAATTTAATAGCCCCTTATAATCTTGCAACCCCGAAATGAATAAATAATAAAAATACAATATTATAAAAGTGTCGAACTAAACGCTTGCTCTAACATTATTTGGGGAAACAAGGGAAATAAATATGCAACAAGACATGTACAAAATTAATATACAAGCAAATGTGTTATATTTGTAGAAATGTGTGAAAAGCAGTATTCGTGTAGTAATTATGGAATAGCGACCTCCCCCCTGTAAACAATCGCCCGTAAATAATTGTGTACCCCGAAACAATACCCGGTGTGGTGCCCTGGAGCGAAGACGGTGGTAGCCGGTTCCACGGGGGTACGTCTCCAGTCCCGCGTCTGGCTCTGCCTTGGTCTTGGTAACGGGTGGTTGGATGCGGTTCCGAGCTGACGGTCTCGGCTCCCCGTGAAACCGGTGACGCCCTGGAGAGGAGACGTCGCCGTGGCTCCCGGACACGGTGTAGCGTTAGGATGTGTTGGAAGTGAAAACATATTATAAGGTTAACGTATGTCGATATGGAATATTATAAATACATATTGGGAACACGGTATATATATATTGATTTTTGAGCAGAGAACCAAGTCAGTTGGAGTAATTAAAACGAACACACAATAAATTTTCTACTATTTAATAGGAATATTTATATTAAAATGTAATGTTACTGCCCTCCCAACAAAAATCGAATACTATTTATAATTAGGACATTTTTATTTATTAATTCTTTTTAAAACACGTGCCTTTAGTTGCTTTAGCACCTTAGGTGGTCACCTTAAATTAAATAGAACTTAATTTATAGCACTATAGTAGGAGTGCTGTTAATTTATTAATAAATTAATAAGTGTATTAGTTATAGCGCTACAGTAGTAGTGCCGGTGTTATTTTAAACAAGTGGAAACTTGTTTTATAATAAATATTACAGTTAGTTAATATTTATTGTTAATTTATTCCCCGGACTGAGGCTGAGGAGTGGTGTCCTCGACCGGGGGGCAAAGGTCGCCCTCCTCTGGAGTATCCTCCTCCTCAGGGGGGGGGGGTAGGGCCTCCCTCTGAGGGCGATATGGGGTAGGAGGCAGCGATGTCTACCAACACCCCCAAATTGCCCCCGATCTCGTCATGTACGGAGGTTGCGGCGCTAATGTTTGAATACTGGGAAGTCACCTCTTCCCAATCTCCATCAGAAGAGATGTTATCCCCTGTAGGGGATCTCCTCGAATAAGGGAGGGTGTCGTCTAGAGACACCTCCACAGCGGCGACACCCCCCAGAGGTGGGATGTCGTCGTAGAGATTAGGATCCACTAACCTTGGTTCCGACTGCTGTGGCGGCGCCACGGCAGTAACCGGCTCCCTGGGATGGTGGATCACGGGCGACTCGTCCATCACGGGTGTGATCGGCGACGGGGCCCGCGTAATCACGGGCACCGACGGTAGCGGTCCCCCCGGAGACGTCCATCTCCTCTTCGAGGTTGATGGCCGCGGTAAAGGATACCAGGGATTCATCCACTGGCGTAGTAGGAGGCGGTATGGCGGCAGCAGCCACCAACGAACGTCCCTTGGGGGCCGTCGTCTTGCCCTTGTGAGAGCCAGACGGCGTAACGTACGGTCCGAGAGGAGCGGTAGTCCGGCTCCCCGGGACCCATTTGGGTCTTGTTGGCGGGGCCGGTAGCTCAGCCGCGTCTCCTGATGGATCAGGAACATGTCCGGTCGTGGATGCCTGCGGGCATACAAAGTCATCCGATATGCTCGCGTGCAGCTGAGCATCAGGGAAACGGGAGAGGTTCAGCTGGTAACTAAGAGGGTGAGTCAGCTGGTAACTAAGATGGCAGAGTCAGCTGGTAACTAAGAGGGTGAGTCAGCTGGTAACTAAGAGCGTGAGTCAGCTGGTAACTAAGAGGGTGAGTCAGCTGGTAATTAAGAGGGTGATTCAGCTGGTAGCTAAGATGGCAGAGTCAGCTGGTAACTAAGAGTGTGAGTCGGCTGGTAACTAAGAGGGTCAGTCTGCTGGTAACTAAGGGATGAGTCAGCTGGTACCTAAGAGGGTGAGTCAGCTGGTAACTAAGAGGGTCAGTCAGCTGGTAACTGAAGAGGGTGAGTCACCTTGTAACTAAGATGGCTGAGTCAGCTTGTAACTAAGATGGCAGAGTCAGCTGGTAATTCAGAGGGTGAGTCAGCTGGTAACGTAGAGGATGAGTCAGCTGGTAACTAAGAGGGTGAGTCAGCTGGTAACTAAGAGTGTGACTCACCTGGTAACTTAGAAGATGAGTAAGCTGGTAACTAAGAGGGTGAGTCAGCTGGTAACTAAGAGGGTGAGTCATCTAGTAACTTAGAGGGTGAGTCAGCTGGTAACTAAGAGGGTGAGTCAGCTGGTAACTAAAAGGGTTAGTCAGCTTAACTAAGATGACAGAGTCAGCTTGTATCTAAGAGTGTGAGTCAGCTAATACCTAAGAGGGTGAGTCAGCTGGTAACTAAGAGGGTGAGTCAGCTGGTAGCTAAGAGGGTGAGTCAGTTGGTAACTAAGAGGGTGAGTCAGTTGGTAACTAAGAGGGTGAATCAGCTGGTAACTAAGAGGGTGAGTCAGCTGGTAACTAAGAGGGTGAGGCAACTGGTAACTAAGATGGCAGAGTCAGCTTGTAACTAAGAGGGTGAGTCAGCTTGTAACTAAGAGGGTGGTAACTAAGATGGCAGAGTCAGCTTGTAACTAAGAGGTGAGTCAGCTGGTAACTAAGATGGTGAGTCAGCTGGTAACTAAGAGGGTGAGTCAGCTGGTAACTAAGAGGGTGAGGCAGCTGGTAACTAAGATGGTGAGTCAGTTGGTAACTAAGAGGGTGAATCAGCTGGTAGCTAAGAGGGGGAGTCAGCTGGTAACTAAGAGGGTGAGTCAGCTGGTAACTAAGAGGGTGAGTCAGCTGGTAACTAAGATGGCAGAGTCAGCTGGTAACTAAGAGGGTGAGTCAACTTGTAACTAAGATGGCAGAGTCAGCTGGTAACTAAGATGGCAGAGTCAGCTGGTAACTAAGAAGGTGAGTCAACTTGTAACTAAGATGGCAGAGTCAGCTGGTAACTAAGATGGCAGAGCCAGCAGGCACGTCGGGAACGCGCCTGTCTTGGACGCTTGGTTTGGTTGCTCGTTGGAGTTTTATATCCTAGTAACATCTACAATCATATCAGGATGGGTACCGACTTGTGACAGTGCACTCTCAATAGTGCCTCCCCGACTGGGAAATACGGCCGGCAGCACCATGACCTGATTCCCCACTCAGTCACAATATCCTGATCCTGTACTAACCAATCCTTGCCCTATCCTATTAATGCCGAGCGCCAAGCTAGGAATTAACAAGCATGAATTTCGTAAGTCATTGGTTTGACTGGACCAGGAGTTGTGACTCCCATGCGGGAGATCGGGAGATGGTGTGTGACATGTGCTACGTGTGCGATATGCTTGACGTGTGTGATGGGCGTGACGTGTATGACGTGTTCGATGACGTCCGAAGGTGATCATAACAGGCTCAGGTGGGGAGCACGTGATTAGTCTGACGGATGGCGGGATCCAACAGGGATCCGACAGTGATCCACCATGCGCATGCGCAGCCACCGGCCTTACACCTGGTGCAGGCGAGGCGCCCCCTACCCACCCCCACCCCCATCCCACACACCCCACGCCCAGCTCCACCGTCAACCACACCCTGCCATCCCCCACCCCTACCTCCACCCCCGACCCACCCACCATCCCCTACCCCCACCCACCCCCACCATCAGCCACCTCCACCCCCACCCACGCCCAGCCCCGCCCAAAGCCCCACCCTTACAACCATCTCCCCCGTCACCCACACCCTGCCATCACTCACCATCACACCCACCCCCACTCCCACTCCACCATCCCCCACCCCCATCTCCACCCCCACCCACCCCAGCATCCCCCACCTCCACTCCCATCCACGCCCAGGCTCGCCCAAAGCCCCACCCTTACAACCATTTCCCATCGTAACCCCCCCCACCCCACCTCCACCCACACCCACCCACCATCCCCACCATCCCACCCCCCCCCAAAAACACACCCACCCACGCCCAGCCCCGCCCAAAGCCCCACCCTTACAACCATCTCCACCGTCACCCACACCCTACCATCCCTCACCATCACACCCACACACACCTCCACCCTCTACACACGCCCCATCCCAGCCCCCACCCTCCACTCACCCCCACCTCCACTCTCTCAACAACCTGAGACTGAGGGGGTTGGGTTGAGTCGGGTAGGGTGGGTGGGGGTGGGTGGGGCTTGCTGGGGCAGGGTGGGGCTGTTTGGAACTGGGTAGGCCCGGGTGAGGATTGGGTGGTGGAACTGGGTGGGGTTGGGTGGGGGCCGGGTGGGGCCGGCTGAGTGGTGGCGGTGATGCTTCACCCAGATAATCTACACGGGTTATAACCTTAACAACAAACATATATATATATATCTTTTTTGTTTGGGTACAATAGTTGATTAAGCAGGGGAAATTTCAATCACTGATAATTGGTCTTCCTCATTCCACTGCTCCTTGCCCTATCCTAAGAATGCCGAGCGCCAGGTTTTGAAGTCATTGGTTTGACTCGCTCAGGGTTCGAACCCACGATCCCACGATCCCACGATCCACCATGACGGGAGACGGACGCTCTAACTCATTCGGAAACAACCTCAAATTCACATTTTCTTACAGTTGCATAGTCCGATGGTTTCGAATTTCTGCAATTTTTTTTTTTTTTAGAGATAAATGCATTAGATTAGTTATTATAATCTACGTTACTTTAGTTTTAAGTAACTTTTATTTTAAATGGCTAACTGTGAGTCTGACACCACGGTAAAAGCAATTTGTATCTATTCTGTCAGTCTTGTACATTTCATTGACATGCCTATATTTCGTCAAATGTCAAATACACTTGCATGCCAATGTTGAACTTGAGATTACTATGTCGCAACACAACATCACTATATAATGCTAAGAGGTAAAACCCCAATAAACCAGGCAACAACCCTCCACCCGTCTCCTCCAACCACTACCTATATAGATTTCCATTTATCTCTCCCCAACTCGACTCATCCCCCCTGCCAACCCCTACCCTCCCCCATCCCTACCATCCATACCACTCCCCTCCCCACATCCCCCACCCCTCCCCACTCCTTCCATACCTCCAACACTCCTCACCTCCACCTCCACCTCACTCCACCCCCATCTCTCCCCTGACCCATCACGCCCCATCCCACCTCTCGTTCTCTCACCCTCACACCACCTCTCTCCCCAACCCACCACTCCTTTCCCCACCTCTCACCACTCCCACCTCACCTACCCCCACCCCACCTACCCCACCCCCACCTCACCTTTCCCCACTTCACCATTCTCTTCTCCCCACCTCTCACCAACCCCAGCTCACATCTCACCACCCCCACCCCACCTATCCCCACCCCACCTACCCCACCCCCACCTCCCCTCATTCCTCACTTCATCTCCATTCCTTCACCTGCCCCCCACCCACCTCCCTCACCCCCACCCCCCTCTCCCTCTCACCCCATCCCACTCCCCTCTCCCCCCACCCCACCACAACCCTCTCTCCCACTTCCTTTCCCCCTGCCTCACCCCTGCCACCTGCCACCCCACCATTCCCCTTCCCACCTCCCCAACCCCACCACTAACCTACCCCTACCCCCAACCACTCCTTTCCTTCACCCCCCCCACCCCACCTCCCCCCTCCCCATTACCCCGCTGGCCTGATAGACTACATCACGGTTCCAGCGGCGCGGTGCATTGTGGGATGCATCAGAGCAAAACATACCCCCCAAAAGCACATGGCACATGCTAATACACTGGATGCAGCTATGAAATGTGCTAGTTTCAGATCATCTCAGCTCTTGTTTGGAACATAGAATACCAGCTAAAAAAATATATATAATAAATTAAGATATTAATCTTTTATCCAGCATTGCATTTACATCAATATAATCAGCAGATGTTATGCCATGTGCATTTAGATTTAGAAAGATCTAGGCATTCAGACTAGTGTTAGAGCCATAGCCAGAGTACTCAATGCATTGTCAATGGCAGTGAGCAATCTCCATACAGAAAAAGTAAAATATTGATAAAACCACACCACCTAGGCACAAACCGCTTGGAACACATATAGAAAACATGTTTGTCAAAAAGATTATATTAAATTGATATGGTTAGGGTTTTGGATTTCTATTAATTTTGAATAAAACTGACGTTTTTCACTGTGCGTACAGGCAAACTCAATGGCCGTACGCCTTTGCTTTGCTCCCTTCGCCGTTTTCAGTGCATGCGCAGTCGGAACCGTGATCTAGTTTATCATGCACTGAGTAATGAGCGCACGCCGTGACCAGCGCGGGCAACCAGCCGGATAGGTATACAACCGGAAGTGGACCTAGATTAGATGTGCACCTTTATACGTGGCAATTAAAGCTGCATAGTCCGATGAAATATCAAATTTTCAAAACCAAACCAATTATCTAGATTTGATTTGACATATCTGACTTAGATTGTGATGCACTTATTAAGGATTTGTTTCTGCGTAGAAGGCAATACTGAGTCAATTTAACAGAACCTGTTACTGCAGAAGTCTATGGTGTCAGAGTTTTGGCAAGCTTGCCGAAACTAATTTTCCATGTTTGCACTCAAAATATCTCAAAAGTTTACCATTTAAAATAAAAGTAACTTTGAACTAATGTAAAGTAGATACTAGTGATCAATCTCATATATTTATCTCAGAAAAAATACAGAAATTCAAAACCATCGGACTATGCAACTTTAATAACGAGGGAGAACAGGAGTGGCACATTTGTGTGGACGCGCCGACGCAGTGAGGCATCGGACATATGCTGAGCATACACTCAAAGATGGTGTATTCACCCTATTCATGCCGCGGCCATGTTGAAACCAGACCGAGGGCGCTTATGCATCTGCGAGGCGCCACTGTATGTAAAGTATTGTGAATATTTTTTTTTTTACCAAAACCTCTCGAAATCACTCAAATTTGAGGGTATTCACAGATGGTCCAGTGTATTATTAACAACCCCACCCCAACAACATAATTTATAAACTAACATAACTAGCTACATTAGAGTTACACTAGAATTTTCCTAACAAACCAACATTTATATACAGCTTGCCTAACTGCAACTGAACATTAAAACTTACTACAAATTTACCAACTGAATACAGAAGATAACTTCTGCTTACATTCTAAATACTATGTAAATACTCACATTGATCTGACTAATATTGATCTAGTTATATGACACTACTGTACCATATTGTTATGGAACTTTTGGGTTTCAGAATTTCATTGTGTTACATGGTGTAAATTGTCTATTCAAGAGGTATTGTACACCTTATTCTATATACCTTTTGTGTAAATAACACTGAATTGAAAAATGGCTGGAAGACCAGTGCTTCGGCACTGACAAAAGACTTATTCAGCAGAATAAACATATTTACCACAAAAAAAAGAAAAAAAAAGTAACATATTCATCTTTGCATACCTGTTTTCTATCTATTTGCCAATTTTCATGAAGATTGGGTGGCCCTTGCATGGTGATTTTTCCCATTCTTTAACTACAATGTGACTGTCAACTTCAAGTCTGCATAGTTATGGTGGTATCATGTAATGCAGCACTGTCAGTGTAGCTATCTGTGCAACACAGTTAAACAACTAGTCTTAGTAATTACAAATTAATAAAAGCTTTAAAAGGGTTAAAATATATTTTTTAAATATATCTATATTAAGAAAGTTATGCAATTTTGAATTTAAGAAAAGATTGGCAGCCAAGGTGAGTGACTTTGTTGATGTTGCCTACTGAAATGCATCTGATCACCACTCCATCTTCATGAAAATTGACCAATAAATAGAAAAAAGGTAAGCAAAAATGATTATGATAGTTTCAAAAGTGAATATCTTCAAATTTTACTCCCTTAATTTATGTAGTAGTTCAAACACATCGGCACACAGCGGTGTCTTATGGCCATTTCCAATACCAATGCTTACTCAGCCTCGTTCTGATGCCTAATTAGGTCGCGCGTGAATAGGGTGAATTGAGACACTTCAAATATCCAACTTCCATTAGACAGGGTGTCAACATGTCGGAGGGGTGATGAAAAAGGAAAATATCGCAATGTGCTTATTTATATACTTTCTAGAGCAAAGTGGTTTAGTCGTTGCGTGCGAGGAAGTACCAAGAACCGACGGTGGTGGCGCCACCGTAGGCCAGTAGCCCCGCAGCTTATGGGAGATGATGCTGGGTGGTCCCTTATTGGAAATTATGATGATAAACAAGGATATAGGCGCATGCCATGATAAATAATAATCAACCTCATACCAAAGATTTATACCCGTATATCCATATACCAGATATAAAGAAACGCTAGTTGGCCGTGTCCTTGTTTATATTCCCATAATAGATTATAGAGCACATATATATAGATAGGATAAGTACTTATCGATATATAAAGGGCGGAGCGGCCTATCTTCCGTTATTGTTATATATATTATCTACTGCGCAGTAGCCAACCGCGTGCGTGCGGGAATTGAGTTGGTTTGGCCTAAACCTTGGGCGCCAACAAAAAGTAAGTTGGCCTGGCCTAATTGTCCCATGACCGCTTGCTACTGCAGCGCCACTTGTTGCTCGTGCCCTGTGCCCTCTGTTTTGGCCAGTACGCACCTGATTTTCAAACTTTATAACCGGCTGGGCAGTTGCCTAGCCATGAGACTATTAAACTGTTCAACCCATACTCATGTTGGTGTTATTTCCAGAGCATAGCCTACTTTATATATACATATATATATATGACCTGATATTCGACTCAGTCACATAATCCTGATTTGGAGCCAACTAGTCCTTGCCCTATCCTAATAATGCCCAGCACCTGTCTAGGACACGACAAGTATCAATATTTAAGTCATTGGTTTGAATCAACCAGGGCTCGAAACCATGGGTTCGAACTCCTCCATGTGCGCTTTTTAGTCCCGAAGGTCGGGTGGTGTATGCTCAACTTGAGTAACATACGGGAGGACAGAGATTGGGACTGCGTCGATTACAGATGAGGTGTGGGGGGGGGGGGGTGCGGGGGGAACACACATGAGATGCCTCACAATGTGACGGAATGCAATTATCACAGAACCGTGACAGCAATGTTCATGGATCCTGCTAGAACGGAAGGATTTGAATATATTAACACAGATATGAACATAATTAAACAGATTACAATGACTGGGTGATATATATAGGTGTGTGTAATTTGAATGGCATGTGTGCGTATGTTATGCATATGTCGTGTTTGTTACCCCACGCCATATAGAACCAATATTTTGAACCACAGAATTTGTATATTGATGAACAGGTCCTGATCTCATCGTATCTTAGAATACAGGCATAAGAAGGCTTAAAATGCCGCTACAAATTACAGAGTAATTTCTCTTGGTGTTCTTTGTGGCGGAGTGGTTAGAGTGTCCGACTTTTTTCTAGGTCGGACTCCAAATCTGAAGGTAGGTGGTTCGATTCCCCATGCCCCCCACCACCTCTGCCAATTTGAATTTCCACCGCTGTGTATAACTTACAGCGTCATCAAAGGCTAGTTGCTCTCATACCATGTCTATGTGGTGTGGTAGGTTAAAAATCCATTGAGTCCGTAAAAGTGTAGGCTCAGGCTTTCTATTCACAAACTGTCTAATGGTGAAAACAAGTCTATTCAGACTTATCCATGATAGGCAGTATAAATCTTCAAGAAAAAAAAAGTTCATCAGATTGTAAATGGGAAAGGTTGGGATGAAGCATGTGGTGGGGTTCAATCATATTGGGTGAATTTGTCCAATCCCTCTGACCCAAAATACCAGCTTAACTCTAAAGCTGCATCAACATTTCAAATGCAAACAACTTACCTAAATTTGATCCTACATATCAAAATTTGACATTAGTGCACGTGTTGCCGCATAGAAGGAGAAACTAAGTTAACTTAATAAAAGCTGCTACTGCTGAAGCCTATGGTCTGAACATTTCAATGTGCTTGCCAAATTAGTTTGGCCTGTTTCCACTTCAAATATATCCAAAGTGAACCATTTAAAATCAAACTTACTTGAAGCTGACGTAATGAAGACTCTAATAACTATACTATAAAACCATCGGCCTATGCAGCTTTAAGCTTAATTACCTTCGCATTTAGGAGATTTCAAGTGGCTTTAAGCCGGTGGGGCAACGATCAGGTTGGCCTCACATCAACTTGGCCAGATGCCCTGGAACCATACATAACCTAACATCCTATACGCACCAGACTCGACAGGCGTAGGGCACTTGGGGGACATTCGGAAACTCAGCCCCTTTATTCGCAAACAAAACCATGGCACCGAACCTCGATAAGTATCACTCACAGCCCTATCGACCTGCATATCATTTTGAAGCTCTCGATGAGGCAATGTCAAATATATACTTCATTTACCAATAATCTCGTAAAAATAAAAATAAATTTAAGCAAAAAAAAAAATCGGGATGAATTCGGGGAAGGCTGCGATTTAGTGTGATTGGATGGAAGACGGGGCGGATTATGAGCTGCTGATATCTTAATGCGTGGCACACAACTCCAGGGTCTAGCAGAGGGGACGTAGGCAAGGGGAGGGGGGAGGAAGGAGGGGGAGGGGAGACAACTGTCGGGAGGTTCAGGGTGAGTGGATGTGGGATAGAGTGGCGGATGGAGAGGAGGGGTTGAGAAGGGGCAAAGGGTTAACTCCTCAGTGGCATACACTAAAGGGACTCGATCGTCAGATGGAATTGGGAGATGGTGGTGCTGGGAGTTGATTGAGAGGCAGGGTGGGTGGGTGGGGAACAGTGTGAAAGAGGATTGGAATAGAGTGCAGGGATGAAAGTGGTCTCCGGGGAAAAAAGCGGAAATGCTGATATTCTCCCATAGGTTTAGCATTGTCAGAGAATCGCGGAAAATTCCCGGAAGTTGGGTGTCATATATATTGGTATACGCTGATAGTGCTGCGCCGTTTGAAGCATGTATTAATAGTATACGCTGATAGTGCTGCGGCGTTTGAAGCATGTATTAATAGTATATGCTGATAGTGCTGCGCCATCTGCACTACATATTAGTATACGCTGATGGTGCTGCAGCGTAAAACAGTAGAGCCTATATGTTAATCGTGCTGCGGGATTGAAAAATCCCGGAAATCCGCGAAATCGTGGAGATCTTTCATCCCTGAGAGTGGGGGAGCGGGTTTTGGAGAGCCGGTTGCTGGGGTGAAGTGTGAGATGAGCAGCGACATTGGAAAGGTGATTGCCTAGGGAAAAATGGATGGATGGCGGGGGATGTTCAGAGGAGGGTGAGTTATGGAGAGGGTAGTTGTTCCTCGATTCAGCATGCCCTACTTTGCGGCGGGCATCGTCAAGGCATTAAGCCCATAGGCAATTATTAACCAATCGCTGTTGTCCATTCTGTGCGTAGCGAAGATCGAAGAGCTATTTCCATTTCCGTTTTCTGGATTTTGGTTCGCCCTTCAACAAGGCGTTCAACATAAGTATACAAATGGTGGTTCCCATATAGGGCTATTTCCGTCTTCTGGATTTTGTTGAGTTCATTTTCCATCTCTATGAGTATGAGTATTGTTTATGTACACGTGTTAGTCCTTAGCCTCCCTGGGTGGGTCGGTATTACTTCTAAAATATAAGGCATTCTTTCTAACTAATGTAGTACTGAATCTGTACTGTTTATATCATTTCAGGTCACGTAATAATCAGGATGGCAGGGACGGTTGTGATTAACTGACTGTCAAAAAGGTTTCTGCTAAAAGACATGGGCCCGTATGCATGACGCAGTGTTAGCTTACACTCGGTGTGTTTGCGCTCCTTGCGTACTGAGTTTTCGCCGCTAACCTAGAAATCCCTGGCAAAACCAGTTTTGGCTCGCTAACACTGTGTCATGCATACGGGCCCTGGTGTGCCCAACACCATTGATATCTTCTAATGTAAACTGCGCACTGTGTGTGATCTGCCGACAAGACCGCAATGAGACGCTGACCGACCCAATGCTGAACAAGAGGAAGGATGCTGGAGGTGCTCATGAGTCATTAGGTCAAAGTCTCCTGAAAATGAATGAACTGAATGAACTACCCAACACTATTCAGCTAGAGAAACTAGATGACAGTGAGGGACTTGAAGCGGCTCCATTTGTCAACAAAGTTCACTTACATTAACTGTGCAGACCAGAGCCGGTTGAAGGTACCGGCAACTCGGGCAGTCGCCTGGGGCGTCACACGCCAGAGGGCGCCACGTTCTAGGGGCACCACATGCTAGGTGGCGCCACAAGCTAGGGGGGGCGCCACGTGCTAGGGGGAGCCACAAGCTAGTGGGCGCCATGTGCTAGGGGGCGCCACGTTAGTGTTCAAATAAGGAAGTAGTCTGTTGTTTTCTGTTGTAAGCCAGCTGGCACTGATGACTAATGCCTCAGTCACACAATGGGCTGCGTTCGCTTACGATCGATCCGCGACCAAAAGTTTGCGATCTCCTTGCGACAAAATTGAAACAATTTGTTACAAACTATTTAATACGTCGCCATGTCGACCATTATGCATGAGGCGACGCGCCACATCGCATCGGTCGGCGATCGGTCGGCGATTAGTCGTAAAGTTGTCGTAAGATGGTCGTAATTTAACTGCAAAATACCTTGTGTGATGCTTCAGTACTGCTACTATGGTCGCAGATCAGTCGGCGATCGGTCGGCGAATGGGGCCGACCGGTCGGCGATCGGTGGAGACACCAGAGGTCGTAAGGAGGATGTTGGTGCTGCAGCGACAATCTCCTTGCGACCAAAAAATACGAAATGGTAGGCGATCAGTCGGCGATCGCTCGCAGAACATTCAGCAATTAGTCATAAGGTGGTCGTAAGATGGTCGTAATTTAATTGCAAAATCCTTGCGGATCGATCATAAGCGAACGCATGCCTCGTGTGACTGGGACTTTACATGAGGCCAGCAATGGTCTCAGCTAGATGACCGAGTTTGGGCATGCGCAGAGTTCTTAGAGGACACACAGCTGTTGGTTCTTAAAACAATCATCTCCTGACATGTTACTTTGTGTATGGGAAATGGAAAGGTGAGGTGCATGCTGGTTGAAAAAGAACGTTTATAAATTAACACCCCTTAAGTTAAATAGTAAATAATCGAGCTGCTCATGCAATTATCTCATCGTAATGGATTTAAATTGTTAATATGAATGTATGATTCTAATCATCTCATTTGCATTTATATTAATATGAATATATGATGCTAATCATCTCATTACATTACCCCCAATGTGTTGCTAGCTTGTTGTGGTGGGGAGGCTTGTGTGCCTCCGTGACCATGAGAGCTATACACCTGGCAGGTCTAACCAAGCAGGGCAGGACTCATGGTCGAGGACAGACTAAGAGCAGCAACTGGTCCTCAAGGTTGGGGGTTGGGCGTGGGGCCAACAACCCCACCCCGGAAAAAAGAACAATGTTACAGAATCACAAACAAGAAACTCAAGGCCCAGGACCAGGAAAACTGGAGAGCCCTTGTTCGTGGCCTATGCCCAAAGTTTGGCGGTAGGCGACACGTTCATCTATGACACGGCTGAGGAGGTGTTTGTGTGGGTGGGCACTGATGCCTCAACAGGCGAAGAAGAAGAAGAAGAAGAATCTCATTTCTAGCTATATTAATACGAATATATGATGCTAATCATCTCATTTGCATTTATATTAATATGAATGTATGATGCTAATTATCTCAGTTGCAATTTAGGCATAACTTAGTTCATTTCTCATGTAAATGCCATATTTTCATATATAGTTCTTCCCCCAATGAAACATTTATGAAAGGATTATTTTATGACAAGGTTGTTTAAAAAATAAAAGAGGATCATCATCGATTGAATATCATTTAGACATTGTCAGGTATGTCCTAATGTGATGAAGATTCTTAGATCTATGAGAAGTAAAGAAAAACACTAACCTCTGTGAATAATATCTTGCCTTTCTCCAACATTCAAATTCAAATAAAATGTATCTTGTTACCGTGTGTTGTGTCTCTACATTTGTTTTAATAATTTCATGGTAGTTTAGTAGCGATCCCTTTCCTTTCTCCATTCACTGCTGTCGCAGACGGAATGCAGTCAGGAAATTAACACTGTCTGAAAAGGTGTTGAAATACATAATCTTAAAGCAGCATAGTCCGATGAAAGCGTCACATTTTCTAAATCAAAGCAATGACCTAGATTTGCCCCCCACATATCCCAATGGGGGACATCCGGGGTAGTTCATTTGTTGACACTAGATGGCGCATCGGTACCAGTGGTCCTAAACGGCCATTGACAATGCACTGAGTTCGCCGGTACGCGCAGTGCAAAAGGTCAATTTTTATTCAAAATTAATAGAAATGCAGAACTCTAACCTTATAAATTTAATATAATCTATTCGTTGTATGTTTTCTATATGTATACCAAGCGGGTTGCTTCTAGGTGGTGTGGTTTTAGAGATATTAAACTTTTTCTGTATGAAGATTGCTCACTGCCATTGACAATGCATTGAGTTTGTCGGTACGCGCAGTGAAAAACGTCTATTTCATTCAAAATTAATAGAAATACAGAACCCTAACCTTATAAATTTAATATATTCTATTCGTTGTATGTTTTCTATATGTATACCAAGCGGGTTGCTTCTAGGTGGTGTGGTTTTAGAGATATTAAACTTTTTCTGTATGAAGATTGCTCACTGCCATTGACAATGCATTGAGTTTGTCGGTACGCGCAGTGAAAAACGTCTATTTCATTCAAAATTAATAGAAATACAGAACCCTAACCTTATAAATTTAATATAATCTATTCCTTGTATGTTTTCTATATGTATTCCAAGCGGTTTGTCTGTAGGTGTTGTGGTTTTAGAGATATTTGACTTTTTCTGTATGAAGATTGCTCATAGCCATTGGGTTTGCAGTGTGACAGTGTGCCGAATAGGCCCACTGGTTCAGTGGCGATGCGAACGGCAGGAATTTGAACTAAAAAGTCGGAGGTCCCCCATTAGATACTGATGCGCTTATTGAACATTTATTGAAAAAAGGAACACAAAGTCAACTGGCGAGCAGCTGTTATTGCTTAAGACTATGGTGTTAGAATTTTGACGGTCATGGCAACATTATTTTGGCAAAATTTCACTTCAGATATCTCCAAAGTTAACCATTTCAAATAAAAATCACGTCCATCTAAAGCAAGGTAGATAATAACCATCAACATGATATATTTATCTAAAAGAAATTAACAGAACATCTAAACCGCTGGATTATGCAACTTTAAATAAGATAGCATTGCCATCTTCAATGCCATCGAGGTATTTTATGCTTCCCAGCAGTGAAAACAAGTGCTAACACACTTATCCGTTATGGGCTGGGTAAATAAATTCAACAACATGAAGGGCGTCTACAATGGACTGAAGGAAGTGTGGGGACCCATGAAGAAGGGACCTGTTCTCCTGAAATCAACAGATGGATTGGAGACCTTTTCTGACAGCAAGAGAGTTGTGGCAAGATGGAGTGAACACTTCCAGAAGCTACTCAATGTCCCTGGTGACATAGATCATGAAGCCCTGGACAACATCCAGCAGCGCATTACCAAAACATGCCTCGATGAGATTCCAACCATGGATGAGATGGCTAGAGTAATCGACAGCCTGAAAGATGGCAAAGCACCTGGGGATGATGGAATTCCTGCTGAAGTATGGAAGCACGGAGGAGACAATCTGTTCAACAGACTGAACTAACTAATCACCAATGCCTGGGAGGAGGGTTCTGTACCCCCAGCATGGAAGGATGCCAGCATTGTAACCATCTACAAGAAAGGTGATTGAACAGACTGTGGGAACTATAGAGGAATCTCTCTTCTTTCCATAGCAGGCAAGATCTTCGCCAGGATCCTCCTCAACAGGCTATGTATTCACATAACACCTGATGTAACTGGAGCACCTTGGATATGATATTTTGTCTCCGACAGCTACAAGAAAAGGGCTTTGAGCAGGACCGACCACTGTACACAGTATTTGTCAATTTCACTGAGGCGTTTGATACAGTGGGGAGGACCGGGCTATGGCAGCTACTGAGGAAGTATGGATTCCCAGAGAAGTTCACAACTATGATCGACGCTCTACATACAGAAATTATGGCGAATGTTAGTGTTGGAGGGGAAGTCTTGGAATCGTTTGGGGTTACCAATGTGGTCAAGCAAGGTTGTGTATTGGCCCCCACGCTCTTCTCCATCTTCCTATCAGCAATGCTCGACGAGGCTTTCCGAGGCATGGGGGATGGCATCTATTTACAGTCCAGACAGAGCGCTGACCTATTCAATGTCATACACTTCAGAGCGAAGACCAAGACTACTCCGATACTGGTGAGAGAGCTGCTATTCGCAGATGACAGTGCACTGGTTGCCCACTCTGCTGAAGAGATCCACAAAATAGTGGACGCTTTCTCTGATGCATCAAAGAAGTTTGGCCTGAAGATTAACATCAAGAAGACGGAGGTGCCGTACCAACATAACTCTACAAGAACCCGAGAGTAGGATATCATGGTTGATGGAAACAAGCTGAACTCTGTTCTGGAATTCACCTACCTTGTAAGCGCTATTTCAAGTGATGGATGCATTGATGCTGAAATACAGATGAGGATGGCCAAGGCTCGCGCATCTTTCGGCCGACTACGTCAGAGACTCTGGAACAACCACCATGTGTCCATGCGGGTCAAAGGCAAGATCTACCTTGCAATTGTGCTACTATACGGGGCCGAGGCCTGGACAGTGTACAGACGACAGGTGAAAAAGCTGCATGCCTTCATGATGCGACTTCTGCGTTCAATCATGAGGCTAACCTGGAAGGACAAAGTGACAAATAAGGAAATACTCGAATGGACTGGGTTGCCCTCTATGGAAGATCTTCTGATCAAAAAGAATCTCCGGGCTCTGGACACCTCATTAGGATGTCATCAGAGAGGCTACCAAAGCAGATCCTCTACTCTCAACTGTCTTCTGGTTACAGAAAGAGAGGGCACCCTCATCTCCGGTTCAAGGATACCATCAAGAGACACCTGAAGCTGAGAGACATTAAGACCGACTCATGGACATCACTCTCACAGCAGAGAGCTAAATGGAGAGCGGCAATCAAGTAATGAAAGCAGTGTTTATCGCATCGCGACCAACAGGATGATGATGATGATGATGAAATAAATTCATCACAAAAGAATTCTCTCAGATCAGATTGGCCGATTTTATGTGGTTAAACCTTAAACTGTTAAAATACTAATTCATCGTATTGAAATGTTTAAAAATTAAATCAGTGCACCGTAATATTCGACTGGTTGTCTCTTTCACAGTATATTTTAGCAGTGTTTGATGAAAATGTGTTCAAGAAGAACAATGCACCAGGCTACCAGAATTTCTTGCAGTTATTAAACCAATCAGATATGTGAAAGATGGCATTTAATAATATTAAATCCAGCGATTCGTTAAAGGATAATGACACCACCCAATGAAAAAGTTGCAATTCCTTATCAAAGTATGTTTTGTTTAGGCGTTAGTAGGCGCTAGCTGGGTATATTACCTGACAGTTCTAAGTGTGATAGGTGGAATTATGATTGGAGTTTTCCGTCCAGTCACACATGAGGTCATACCAAACTGGTTACCGACTTGTGTGACTGCACACTGATAGTGACTTTAGAGCACTGAAGTCCCTGAAAACCCACCAGCATCATGACCCAATATCATACTCAATTCACATTATCCCGAGTATGGACTAGCCAGTCGTTGCCTGATAAGCAGGCAAGGTAACAACTAGATAAAAGATTCACCTTGTACTTGTAGTACATGGGTGAACGACAATGTAGTCTAAATACTGGCGAAAATAGCTTTAGTATGGAAAAGGAAGTAGAATGCCTGGTTCCAATATCAAATGGCTACTTATATCGGCACAGATTTGGTGAAATAGGAGAGAATGCAAAAAGACAATATGGTGACGATAGAACGCTGTCGATTTCACTTTTAAATTCTATTAAAGTAGATGTTTTATTATATTTTTCAACTCAAAGGTAGCGGGGAAATATTAAGACACATATAAAGAATAAGTATTGCTTTTTAGATTGTGGATTTATGCTCTCATTTCATTTCCCCGCTTTTTTGACAGCTTTTATATAGGGCTGGTATTCACCCGTGTACTGCGAGTACAGGGTGAATCCTTCATCTAGGTAACAACTAGCTTCCATTGTGTAATTGACCCTATGACCTGTGTGATATTGTGCCATTTGTAAATGAATCACTAGTCAGGCAAATTGTCGGCGAGACCAAGTGTCCTCAGTCATTGCCGGGCTGACAACTCTGGATTAAATTTGACCATTTCCTTTGACCATTTTGCCATTTTAAAATCATATTTGAATTATTTGAGCCTATATATATATTTAATATTTAAGTAATGGATACATTTTTCTACTCATTTTGTGTTTGCTGTGAATATGGCCATCGCCGACGACATGGCGTAAAATCACAATTACTCACTCACGACCTAGTATTTATGATTTGTATATGTCATCAGAGATTAGTAGTAATTACTAGTTAGACCAAATTAAAAAAAAATGGTGATCGTCCTTTTGGTCACACAAAATAGGGTTGGGGGGGCGTTTCTATGTGGGTTTCTTCCTAGCATATGACGTAGACGTACGTAATACATAACCAGATGCGATGGCCGAATGAGTTGGTCGTAATGCGAAGCATTACGTTTGATGCGAGGAAAGGGAGAGACCCTCCCCCGCCCGGGCTGTCGCGCTGCGCTGACACCTCACCCGACGCCGCCGCCCGCCGCTCCCTCCCCCGCCCCCCTGTCGCGCAGCATTCGTGCCTCACCCGACGCCCGCTGCTCACCGCCTCACGCCCTCCCTCGGGCCGGCAGCATTCACACCTCACCTGCTGTCGCCCGTCCCCCTCCCCTTATAAGGCCGCCCGCCGGCCTCCCTCAGGCACTCGCCCTCCTGCCGCCTTCCAGCTCTACTCCATTTTCTCATCATTCCTATCTCCTTGTACTTTCCTATTTGCTCCTTATGAGCCCTCATCGCTTTGCTCCTCATGAGCCTTTTATTCTCGCTCCTCATGAGCCCTTCATTGCATTGCTCCTGACCCTGTATATTTCTCTGTCTCTGTATGCTCTGTTGCTGAGGCGTTAATAAACGCCTTTCTTTCCACCCCCGCCTTGCCTCTCTTCCTTTTCGCGCATCGGTCGTAATGCGAAGCATTACGTTTGATGCGAGGAGAGGAGAGGAAGAGACCCTCCCCCCGCCCCTGGCTGTCGCGCCGCGCTCACACCTCACCCGACGCCGCCGCGCGCCGCTCCCTCCCCCGCCCCCCTGTTGCGCAGCATTCGCGCCTCACCCGACGCCCGCTGCTCACTTTCTCTCGCCCTCCCCCGGGCCGGCAGCTTTCACACCTCACCTGCTGTCGCCCTTCCCCCTTCCCTTATAAGGCCGCCCGCCAGCCTCCCTCAGGCACTCGCCCTCCTGCCACAGTCCAGCTCTCTCCTTTTTCCTGCTTTGGACCTCACCTCGCCGGACTCCACCTCGGACCGCTGCAACTCCTCAGGCCGACCCAAGCATGCCAGGACAAGGCAAGGGCTCCCGGACGACCGCCCTGGCCACGCCGGGACCCTCCTCAAGATCTCCGCGGGGCGCTTCACCCTCCTCGGCCCAGGCGTCCCCCTCGGCGCCCTCGGACCGCACCTCGGGCGCCGACACGACGGCCATCATGGAGGCCATCCAGCGCCTCCAGACCCTGTACCGCCAGACTAGCGCCTTTATCAACGCCCCTATGGACGCCCTGGAGCCGGGGGGACCCCGACCCTCCCCGCGCGGCAGCCGTCTCACCGCCGCGCCCGAGGGGACGCCACCGCCCACCCCGAGGCGGCGGACGGCGTACGGCACACCGCCCATCCCAGCACCTCGGGCACACGCCCCCGCGGGGGCGCGCCCTCCCCCGCCGCCTCAAGCACCGGACGCCCTGGAGTCGGGGGGACCCCGACCCTCCCTGCGCCTGCCTGCCATCACCTAGGTCTGCCTGCCTGCCTGCCTGCCATCACCTAGGTCTGCCTGCCATCACCTAGGTTTGCCTATACGTGCAGTGAAAAGCGTCAGTTTTATTCAAAATTAATAGAAATCCAAAACCCTAACCTTATCAATTTAATATAATCTTTTTGTTAAACTGTATGTATTCCAAACGGTTTGTCTCTAGGTCATGTGGTTTTATCAATATTTTACTTTTTCTGTATGGAGATTGCTCACTGCCATTGACAATGCATTGAGTACCCTGGCTATGGCTCTAACACTAGTCTGAGTGCCCAGATCTTTCTAAATCTAAATGCACATGGCATAAGATGTCCTGATTATATTGATGTAAATGCAATGCTGGATAAAAGATTAATATCTGAATTTATTATATATATTTTTTTAGTTGGTATTCTATGTTTCAAACAAGAGCTGAGATGAGCTGAAACTAGCACATTTCATAGCTGCACCCAGTGTATTAGCATGTGCCATGTGCTTTTGGGGGGGTTGTTTTGCTCTTACCCATCCCACAAGGCACCGCGCCGCTGGAACCGTGATGTAGTCTATAAGCGAGTTCAGCATTGTCCGTGCGCATGTGTAGGTCCGACTTCCGGTCGGCGCTGTAGGTATAAACAAAGCCACGTTTTGCACTGCACATATGGCCGTGAGCAATGTTCTTCCAGAAAAAGTGAAATATCTCTAAAACCACACCACCTAGAAACAAATCGCTTGGTACAGATATAGAAAACATGTTTCCCAAAAAGATTATATTAAATTGATAATGTTAGGGTTCTGGATTTCTATTCATTTTGAATAAAACTAACGTTTCGCACTGCGTGTACCAGCAAACTGAATGGCAGTGAGCAATCTTCTTACAGAAAAAGTGAAATATCTCTAAGACCATACCACCTAGAAACAAATTGATTGGCACACATATAGAAAACATGTTTACCAAGAAAATTATATTAAATTGATACGCTTAGGGTTCTAGATTTCTATTAATTTTGAATAAAACTAATGTTTCGCACTGCGCGTTCCAGCAAACTCAATGGCCGTGAGCAATCTTCTTACAGAAAAAGTGAAATATCTCTAAAACCACACCACTTAGAAACACATCGCTTGGTACACATATAGAAAACATGTTTACCAAAAAGATTATATTAAATTGATAAGGTTAGGGTTCTGGATTTTTATTAATTTTGAATGAAACTAACGTTTTGCGCTGCGCGTAGTCATGCAGTAATGACGCACGTGGGTTTGTTTATCCCGATGACTTCCCATCAACCACCGCGCGGCCGAGATGCTGAACTCGCTTATTGATGCTTCTTACAAACTGGCGGGTTTTTCACTTAAGTATAGCCAGAGAGCGTGTATATAAACAGATGAGAGGGACAACTGTCATACTAGACCCTGTAACAGCTGCCGACTGTGGCGCTCCAAGTGGTGGTTGTTGAACAAATGGGCAAACTCAAGGCATTGTCAATGGCAGTGAGCAATCTTCATATAGAAAACGTTAAATATCTCTAAAACTACAACACCTAGAAACAAACTGATTGGAATACACATAGAAAACATGTTTACCAACAAGATTATATTAAATTGATACGGTTAGGGTTCTGGACTTCTATTAAATTTGAATAAATCTGACGTTTTGCACTGCGCGTACCGGCATACTCAATGCATTGTCAATGGTCGTGTGCAATCTTCCTACAGAAAAAGTGAAATATCTCTAAAACCACATGACCTAGACACAAACCGCTTGGAACACATATAGAAAACATATTTAACGATGAGACTATATTAAATTCATATGGCTAGGGTTCTGTATTTCTATTAATTTTGAATAAAATACACGTTTTGCACTACACGTACGGCAAACTCAAGGCATTGTCAATGGCGGTGAGCAATCTTCATACAGAAAAAGTGAAATATCTCTAAAACCACATAACCTAGACACAAACCGCTTGGAACACATTTAGAAAACATGTTTACCAAAAGGATTATATTAAATTGATAAGGTTAGGCTTCTGCATTTCTATTAATTTTGAATAAAAACAAATGTTTTTCACTGCACGTAGCGGCAAACTCAAGGCTTGTTCAACACTAACCGCCAGGAACGCCACTGTAGCCTGTGTTACATATTTTCGCGGGAGTTGTCCCTCTCATCTGTTTATATACACGCTCTCTGGTATAGCATTGGATTCAGATGATCGCAAATAACGCCGGACATGCCGCTGTAGTCAGAGAGCGTGTATATAAACAGATGACAGTTTATATACACGCTGTCTGCTGTAGTTCACGTCCTTTTCCCCAGCAGATGGAAATGCCGAAACACGTCAGGAACATTAGCCTGGTTCCCTGGCCTTTCAACAGACGGCACCTAACGAGAAAACAGCAATGGTGGGTAATGGAACCAGACTACAGGAACTTACTCCAGAAGTTCACGTCTTTCTCACCAGATGGCAGTGCCCATACAATGACAATGATTTTACTTAGACTCTGTCGACCCCTCACATGGTTTGAAAACAACAATATAACAACATAGAAGGTAAATAGAATAGAGTGTAATTATATATACAACCCTAGATATATAAGAGTGTAACTATATATATAAACAAAGTAAATACTGCAAGATACACGTGAGGAACATAAGCTCTAGAAGTTCATGCATTTCTCACCAGGTGGCGATGCCTATATGTCACGACTACAGCCTCTAGGAGAGCGCCTCGTTGTGGAGTTGAGGCGTGCTTAGTAACACCCTGGTAACCGTCACTTCCCGCTCAACCCGCAAATAAGCAAGCAGGGTTTGTGGGGAGACCGGTTGTGCTTCGCCAGAAGTCAAGTCGGGTAGCGGCGGGAAACCGCCGACTTCCCGACAACTTGGCGAAGCTTTACCGTCAGGACTGTTGCAAACGGTAGGTTGGTTAATTGAAGTTGATGTGCAATATTTACTGCTTAATTGAAGTTGATGTGCAATATTTACTGCTTATTCGCGACAAAACAAGTCAACAAAAACAGTAGCCCTTTGTCCATGAATTGGTGAAATCCTTTGACTGATTCGTGTCCTCCGTTAAAACAAATTAACCCCAAAGATTGTCGTTCAAAAATAGCTAATGTTGCAATTCTATATTGATGAACTGGAAAATAGTAATGTTTATTAGTTTAACCGTGGTGTCGTGCGATCCTATAGCAATGTGCAAACCGATGATCGACCTCCTTCAAAAAGATGTAGTCTCCCCAAACTTTGTCTCTGCCCGATCTCGGCTAAATCAGTAAATGTCACTTGTCAGTATCTCTGTGTGCTATAGAATGCGCATACCACGATAACGAGATGAATATTTAGCCATTTATCACTAACTATGGTACTAAACTTCCCCCTGCCATATCTTGGCTAAATGTCAGTACCTCCTTGTAATATGTTGAGTACTCGGCCGTCAGAGCCCCAAGATACCACTTACTCTTCCACAGGTGCGTTCTGACAACTGTCTGTCAGTTCCCACCTGATGCCCCTCTCAAACAAACTCATAATGAAGAAAGGGAAGACAAGTCGTGCAAGATTGACAGTGAAGAAGTTGTGCTTAATTGGCATCAACTCCTGTTCACATACTAGCGACATATCACCCTCACTCCTTACCTACTGTCCACACAGATCCTCATTTCTCTTGTTAATGTGTATAAGAATCAGTGCCTACAACCCATTGAACCAGAGTGCCATTGTTGTTGCACACAGCTCAGTGCCTTTTGAATAGCTGCTGCTAGTTTGTGTATAGAAAGTGGAGCCTCAGAGAGAGTGTCTGGATTCCTGGACAAGAGAAGAGTGTATCATGCTCGAGTGCCTAGTTCAGAGTCTCTCTCAAGAGTGTCTCTCCTTCAAGAGTGTTTCAAGAAGTGAATAATAATATATATCTTAGTGAGGTCTGTGTGTCAGGTGCAAGGGGTGCAGGGCACTGGGCCTCCCACAGCCAGCAAATCAGACACCCTCTACAGCCTGGGGCGCGACGCCCTAATAGGGGCAGCTGTCACTCAACCCCAGCTGCAGGTGGTGTCCATAATGTATGCAGCTTGGCTGGGTGTGCTTGCCCATCGGCCCTGTGGTAACAGGTAGTTGCAGACAGTTACAATAAACATATATTAAAAATGTCCTTCCCTCCACTTGCACTCTTACTCGTGCATACAGGGAACATTTCAGTAAACATTAACTGTCTGTTACATAGGAACATCACATCATAATCTCGGGCACTATGTGTTATCATATTTTCCACATAGTCTTGTATGTCACACAGCGAGCGGGGCACCCATTGCTTCTTGGTTACATAACCTTGGTCCCTATTCCGTCCCCCGAGAATAGTAATTGATGACGTGAACAAGCAGCTCATTGAATTGGATTGTTTTCAATACATATAGTAGTCAATAAACAGTAGCTTACAGGTCAGAAGTTGGTCCATCAGTTGAAATTTGACTCAGGCCCTCAACCCCATTGACTTCGTGTGTTCTTCGTTTGAAGGAATGGGTGGGCGGCTGAGTTGAGGTAGTGAGTTGCTCGTTCGGCTGCTGGAGTGGAAGTGAAGTTTGGTGGGTCTCAGGGGCCAACGATGGGCGGCCATGACGTCAGAGGTCTCGCGAGAGACTCGAGTTCACGCGAAACCTGGTAGGGGGGGCGTGGGTGACGATTCAAACCCAGGTCGCGCCTCCAGTGAGACTCATTGTTCGCGCGCAAATTACCCATGTTGGCGAACCAACATGAACAATGCTCTCTGCCAATATATAATTCCGAACCGATATGTAGCTATTTATCACTCTAACTATGAAACTGATAATTAAGGAGACAGTGAAAATAGTCACTGATGTTAAGCACTAATGGGTGTGGTTGTTATTGTGCGGGTTTTTTGTTGTTTTGTTTTTGTTTTGCTTTAAAAAATATATATTTTAGTGATAGGTTTCAAGTCGCAAGTTTTTGTAATGCAGTGGCAATTGTTTGGAAAATGTCAATACCTATATATGCTAATATTCCTTTAGAATAACAATACCACGATAACAAAATGAATATATATATATTCACATACATATGTAGCTATTAATAGTATTATTCACCATAACTATGCTACTGTTATTTTTTGTTTGTGTGTGTGGGTGTGTGTTTTTAGTGGGTTTTTGTGTGTGTGTGATAGTGTATTTATGCTACGCATACCCGTTAAGTCTAATGACTTGTTTTCGCTACTGGACAGTAATAGTCTCGTAGTTCCCCCTGTTTTGTCACTTTCAATTGTTGTGTAGCTATCTACTACTACTAACTATGTTACTGCTAGTTACAGACACAACGACTATAGTCATTAATATCATCCACTAATTAATGGGCGTGGTTGTCATTGTGCGTTGCTTCTTCATGTCATGGTGGCAGATTTAAAATTACATCTTTAACACAGGGACAATTGTTTTGTTTAGCGACCACCATGGCAGACTCGGTGTCGAGTGCTGATGATGTTGCTTCGGCAGCAACAAACACTACCGAGCCGGTCTCCAACGCTAGCAGCACTGCCGATGTGAGTGCCTCCGGGCAAGAGCAGCCCAAGAGACACCGCAAACACAACACCAGCGGCAACACATTTTGCTGTGGGGTTGCGTTAAAGAAAGATGGCCAGGAACGTGAACCCAGATGGTAAGGCCAATTTTATCCACGCACTCCTAAACATGTTTCCTGCCACGTCACTGTGAAATAACTTCATCAAACGACAGGTCGACAATATCCCCTTAGATGAAATACAATAAATAAAGGACACCTCCAAATTATTGCCATTTACTCCCCACAACCTATGTAACTTATGCATGATAGCTCACCATTATTAGTGGGTTTTTTTAAAACCATCATTTCCATCACATAGCTGTTATGATCCATCACCGTTATTATTATTTCTTTTATTTTTATAAACAATCATTTCCATAATATAGCTGTTTTGGTCGATCATTTTTCTTTTTCTTTTGTGAACAATCATTTCCATAACATAGCTGCTTTGATCCATCACCTTTAGTAATTTCTTTTATAGACAATCATTTCCATGACTGCTGTATGCATCATCTGCATTTTCCTAACTTGTGGTTTATCCTGATGTTATTACTAAACTGCCAAATTATTTAGTTGACCTATTGTTACTAATGTTAGTTAGGACAGATCAGTTTGGGTGTAGAAGCAGGCAGATTATCCCTTTGAGGGATGGCAACCAAGAACACCATACCATATTTTATGGTAACATAAAATTCAATTCAATTCAAAATAAACAAAGCCCAGCCTTTAGCAGAAATAACACTACCATTCACAAACATAACCACTAAGCCTGGTTGGTTGATTGTTGGAGTTTTATGTCCTGGCAATATCTAAGGTCATTTCAGGACAGCCCACTAAGCCTGTTCTTGCAGGCTAATCATTTTGAAATGTAAACGAGAAGACCTAGTACAAATAATCTAATAATAGATAAGCAGTCACATAACATCTTCTACACTTTAATGATCAATTCTAGTGGTAAATTGTTGTTGTCAAATGTGCGCAATTATTGGTAGAGCAGTGCATCAGTGCTGACACTGCATTTAGACATTGAGCTAACTAGTCATTTAATATGAATAACGATTTGCCCCGAAAAGAATAATTTTGCCATAATTTAAATATAATTTCAGAGATATTCCCTGTACGAAGCAAAGTTAATACCTTAACGGCATTTTGAGATTCTTTTCTTTTCTTATTTATCACTTGATTTAGTGTGAACACTTTATACCGAAATGGTAATTCATAGGAAGTTTAATCAAATTTAGCATGATGCAGCTACTATGAATAACCGTTTTAAAAGTGGTTATTTTGTAATTTGAGCATGCTTCTACTGTTTCACCCCGACGCCTGTATTTAAAATTGGTTATTTAGCCATGTCACCATTAACTTGAGTATGGTCCCACTGTACTAACATTTCAGTTCCACCCCGCCACCTGTATTTAAAATTGTTTATTTAGCCATGTCACCATTAACTTGAGTATGGTCCCACTGTACTAACATTTCAGTTCTACCCCCCGCCTGTATTTAAAAGTGGTTATTTAGCCATGTCACCATTAACTTGAGCATGTCCGTACTAACATTTCAGTTCTACCCTCCGCCTGTATTTAAAATTGGTTATTTAGCCATGTCACCATTAACTTGAGTATGGTCCCACTGTACTAACATTTCAGTTCTACCCCCCGCCTGTATTTAAAATTGGTTATTTAGCCATGTCACCATTAACTTGAGTATGGTCCCACTGTACTAACATTTCAGTTCCACCCCGCCACCTGTATTTAAAATTGTTTATTTAGCCATGTCACCATTAACTTGAGTATGGTCCCACTGTACTAACATTTCAGTTCCACCCCGCCACCTGTATTTAAAATTGTTTATTTAGCCATGTCACCATTAACTTGAGCATGGTCCCACTGTACTAACATTTCAGTTCCCACGCCGCCACCTGTATTTAAAATTGTTTATTTAGCCATGTCACCATTAACTTGAGCATGGGAGTGTTGTTTTGGTTGGCGTCCCCCGTACTAACATTTCAGTTCTACCCCCGCCTGTATTTAAAAGTGGTTATTTAGCGCATGTCACCATTCACTTGAGCATGGTCCCACTGTACTAACATTTCAGTTCACCCTGCCACCTGTATTTAAAATTGTTTATTTAGCCATGTCACCATTCACTTGAGCATTGTCCCCCCGTACTAACATTTCAGTTCTACCCCCCGCCTGTATTTAAAAGTGTTTATTTAGCCATGTCACCACACTTGAGCATGGTCCCACTGTACTAACATTTCAGGTCTACACCCCCCGCCTGTATTTAAAATGGTTATTTAGCGATGTCCACCATTCACTTGAGCATGGTCCCCACTGTACTAACATTTCAGTTCCACCCTGCCACCTGTATTTAAAATTGGTTTATTTAGCCAGTCACCATTCAACTTGAGCATTGTCCCCCCGTACTAACATTTAAGTTCTACCCCGCCGCCTGTATTTAAAAGTGTGTTATTTAGCCATGTCACCATTAACTTGAGTATGGTCCCACTGTACTAACATTTCAGTTCCACCCCGCCACCTGTATTTAAAATTGTTTATTTAGCCATGTCACCATTAACTTGAGCATGGTCCCACTGTACTAACATTTCAGTTCTACCCCACCGCCTGTATTTAAAATTGGATATTTAGCGATGTCACCATTCACTTGAGCATGGTCCCACTGTACTAACATTTCAGTTCCACCCTGCCACCTGTATTTAAAATTGTTTATTTAGCCATGTCACCATTCACTTGAGCATTGTCCCCCCGTACTAACATTTCAGTTCTACCCCCCGCCTGTATTTAAAAGTGGTTATTTAGCCATGTCACCATTCACTTGAGCATGTCCCACTGTACTAACATTTCAGTTCCACCCCGCCTGTATTAAAGTAGTATTAGCCATGTCACCATTAACTTGAGCATGGTTCCACTGTACTAACATTTCAGTTCTACCCCGCCGCCTGTATTTAAAATTGGTTATTTAGCGATGTCACCATTAACTTGAGTATGGTCCCACTGTACTAACATTTCAGTTCCACCCTGCCACCTGTATTTAAAATTGTTTATTTAGCCATGTCACCATTCACTTGAGCATTGTCCCCCCGTACTAACATTTCAGTTCTACCCCACCGCCTGTATTTAAAATTGGTTATTTAGCCATGTCACCATTAACTTGAGTATGGTCCCACTGTACTAACATTTCAGTTCCACCCCGCCACCTGTATTTAAAATTGTTTATTTAGCCATGTCACCATTAACTTGAGTATGGTCCCACTGTACTAACATTTCAGTTCTACCCCGCCGCCTGTATTTAAAATTGGTTATTTAGCCATGTCACCATTAACTTGAGCATGGTTCCACTGTACTAACATTTCAGTTCTACCCCGCCGCCTGTATTTAAAATTGGTTATTACGATGTCACCTTCTTGAGTATGGTCCCACTGTACAACATTTCATTCCACCCTGCCACCTGTATTTAAAATTTTTTATTTAGCCATGTCACCATTAATGATGTTGTCCACTGTACTAACATTTCAGTTCCTCCACCTGTATTTAAAATTGTTTATTTAGTAGCCATGTCAGCATTCATTTGAGCATGTTCCCACTGTACTAACATTTCAGTTCAACCCTGCCGCCTGTATTTAAAATTGGTTATTTAGCCATGTCACCATTCATTTGAGCATGGTCCCACTGTACTAACATTTCAGTTCAACCCTGCCGCCTGTATTTAAAAGTGGTTATTTAGCCATGTCACCATTCATTTGAGCATGGTCCCACTGTACTAACATTTCAGTTCAACCCTGCCGCCTGTATTTAAAAGTGGTTATTTAGCCATGTCACCATTCATTTGAGCATGGTCCCACTGTACTAACATTTCAGTTCAACCCTGCCGCCTGTATTTAAAAGTGGTTATTTAGCCATGTCACCATTCACTTGAGCATGGTTCCATTGTACTAACATTTCAGTTCAACCCCACCGCCTGTATTTAAAAGTGGTTATTTAGCCATGTCACCATTCACTTGAGCATGGTCCCGATGTACTAACAGTTCAGTTCCACCCCGCCACCTGTATTTAAAAATGGTTATTAAGACATGTCACCAATCATTTGAGCATGGTCCCGCTGTACTAACATTTCAGTTCAACCCCGCCACCTGTATTTAAAATTGTTTATTTAGCCATGTCACCATTAACTTGAGCATGGTCCCACTGTACTAACATTTCAGTTCTACCCCGCCGCCTGTATTTAAAATTGGATATTTAGCCATGTCACCATTCACTTGAGCATGGTCCCACTGTACTAACATTTCAGTTCTACCCCGCCGCCTGTATTTAAAATTGGTTATTTAGCCATGTCACCATTCACTTGAGCATGGTCCCACTGTACTAACATTTCAGTTCCACCCTGCCACCTGTATTTAAAATTGTTTATTTAGCCATGTCACCATTCACTTGAGCATTGTCCCCCCGTACTAACATTTCAGTTCTACCCCACGCCTGTATTTAAAAGTGGTTATTTAGCCATGTCACCATTCACTTGAGCATGGTCCCACTGTACTAACATTTCAGTTCCACCCCACCGCCTGTATTTAAAAGTAGTTATTTAGCCATGTCACCATTAACTTGAGCATGGTCCCACTGTACTAACATTTCAGTTCTACCCCGCCGCCTGTATTTAAAATTGGATATTTAGCGATGTCACCATTCACTTGAGCATGGTCCCACTGTACTAACATTTCAGTTCTACCCCGCCGCCTGTATTTAAAATTGGATATTTAGCGATGTCACCATTCACTTGAGCAGTCCCTACCGTACTAACATTTCAGTTCTACCCCCCGCCTGTATTTAAAAGTGGTTATTTAGCCATGTCACCATTCACTTGAGCATGGTCCCACTGTACTAACATTTCAGTTCCACCCCGCCACCTGTATTTAAAATTGTTTATTTAGCCATGTCACCATTAACTTGAGCATGGTCCCACTGTACTAACATTTCAGTTCCACCCCGCCACCTGTATTTAAAATTGTTTATTTAGCCATGTCACCATTCACTTGAGCATGGTCCCACTGTACTAACATTTCAGTTCCACCCTGCCACCTTAAAATTGTTTATTTAGCCATGTCACCATTCACTTGAGCATGGTCCCACTGTACTAACATTTCAGTTCTACCCCCCGCCTGTATTTAAAAGTGGTTATTTAGCCATGTCACCATTCACTTGAGCATGGTCCCACTGTACTAACATTTCAGTTCCACCCCACTGCCTGTATTTAAAATTGTTTATTTAGCCATGTCACCATTCACTTGAGCATGGTCCCACTGTACTAACATTTCAGTTCCACCCCACCACCTGTATTTAAAATTGTTTATTTCGCCATGTCACCATTAACTTGAGCATCGTCCCACTGTACTAACATTTCAGTTCCAACCCGCCACCTGTATTTAAAATTGTTTATTTAGCTATGTCACCATTGACTTGAGCATGGTCCCACTGTACTAACATTTCAGTTCTAGCCCGCCGCCTGTATTTAAAATTGGATATTTAGCGATGTCACCATTCACTTGAGCATGGTCCCACTGTACTAACATTTCAGTTCCACCCCTCTGCCTGTACTTAAAAGTGGTTATTTAGCCATGTCACCATTAACTTGAGTATGGTCCCACTGTACTAACATTTCAGTTCCACCCCACCGCCTGTATTTAAAATTGTTTATTTAGCCATGTCACCATTAACTTGAGTATGGTCCCAATGTACTAACATTTCAGTTCCACCCCGCCACCTGTATTTAAAATTGTTTATTTAGCCATGTCACCATTAACTTGAGTATGGTCCCACTGTACTAACATTTCAGTTCCACCCCACCACCTGTATTTAAAATTGTTTATTTAGCCATGTCACCATTAACTTGAGCATGGTCCCACTGTACTAACATTTCAGTTCTACCCCGCCGCCTGTACTTAAAATTGGTTATTTAGCCATGTCACCATTAACTTGAGCATGGTCCCACTGTACTAACATTTCAGTTCTACCCCGCCGCCTGTATTTAAAATTGTTTATTTAGCCATGTCACCATTAACTTGAGCATGGTCCCACTGTACTAACATTTCAGTTCTACTCCGCCGCCTGTATTTAAAATTGGATATTTAGCGATGTCACCATTAACTTGAGCATGGTTCCACTGTACTAACATTTCAGTTCCACCCCACCACCTGTATTTAAAATTGTTTATTTCGCCATGTCACCATTAACTTGAGCATCGTCCCACTGTACTAACATTTCAGTTCCAACCCGCCACCTGTATTTAAAATTGTTTATTTAGCTATGTCACCATTGACTTGAGCATGGTCCCACTGTACTAACATTTCAGTTCTAGCCCGCCGCCTGTATTTAAAATTGGATATTTAGCGATGTCACCATTCACTTGAGCATGGTCCCACTGTACTAACATTTCAGTTCCACCCCTCTGCCTGTACTTAAAAGTGGTTATTTAGCCATGTCACCATTAACTTGAGTATGGTCCCACTGTACTAACATTTCAGTTCCACCCCACCGCCTGTATTTAAAATTGTTTATTTAGCCATGTCACCATTAACTTGAGTATGGTCCCACTGTACTAACATTTCAGTTCCACCCCGCCGCCTGTATTTAAAATTGTTTATTTAGCCATGTCACCATTAACTTGAGTATGGTCCCACTGTACTAACATTTCAGTTCCACCCCACCGCCTGTATTTAAAATTGTTTATTTAGCCATGTCACCATTAACTTGAGTATGGTCCCACTGTACTAACATTTCAGTTCCACCCCGCCACCTGTATTTAAAATTGTTTATTTAGCCATGTCACCATTAACTTGAGCATGGTCCCACTGTACTAACATTTCAGTTCTACCCCGCCGCCTGTATTTAAAATTGGATATTTAGCGATGTCACCATTCACTTGAGCATGGTCCCACTGTACTAACATTTCAGTTCCACCCTGCCGCCTGTATTTAAAATTGGTATTTAGCATGTCACCATTCACTTGAGCATGTCCATTTAGTCCTGCCACCTGTATTTAAAATTGTTTATTTAGCCATGTCACCATTCACTTGAGCATTGTCCCCCCGTACTAACATTTCAGTTCTACCCCCCGCCTGTATTTAAAATTGTTTATTTAGCCATGTCACCATTAACTTGAGCATGGTCCCACTGTACTAACATTTCAGTTCTACCCCCCGCCTGTATTTAAAAGTGGTTATTTAGCCATGTCACCATTCACTTGAGCATGGTCCCACTGTACTAACATTTCAGTTCCACCCCCACCGCCTGTATTTAAAATTGTTTATTCAGCCATGTCACCATTAACTTGAGTATGGTCCCACTGTACTAACATTTCAGTTCCACCCTGCCACCTGTATTTAAAATTGTTTATTTAGCCATGTCACCATTAACTTGAGCATGGTCCCACTGTACTAACATTTCAGTTCTACCCCGCCGCCTGTATTTAAAATTGGATATTTAGCGATGTCACCATTCACTTGAGCATGGTCCCACTGTACTAACATTTCAGTTCCACCCCTCTGCCTGTACTTAAAAGTGGTTATTTAGCCATGTCACCATTAACTTGAGTATGGTCCCACTGTACTAACATTTCAGTTCCACCCCTGCCTGTATTTAAAATTGTTTATTTAGCCATGTCACCATTAACTTGAGTATGGTCCCACTGTACTAACATTTCAGTTCCACCCCGCCACCTGTATTTAAAATTGTTTATTTAGCCATGTCACCATTAACTTGAGTATGGTCCCACTGTACTAACATTTCAGTTCCACCCCGCCACCTGTATCTAAAATTGTTTATTAAGCCATGTCACCATTAACTTGAGCATGGTCCCACTGTACTAACATTTCAGTTCTACCCCCCGCCTGTATTTAAAATTGGATATTTAGCGATGTCACCATTCACTTGAGCATGGTCCCACTGTACTAACATTTCAGTTCTACCCCCCGCCTGTTAATTTAAAATTGTCTAGAATTCACCATCCTTGAGGCAACTGCTACATTTGTTCCACCCTGCCCCTGTATTTAAAATTGTTTATTTAGCCATGTCACCATTCACTTGAGCATTGTCCCCCCGTACTAACATTTCAGTTCTACCCCCCGCCTGTATTTAAAAGTGGTTATTTAGCCATGTCACCATTCACTTGAGCATGGTCCCACTGTACTAACATTTCAGATCCACCCCACCGCCTGTATTTAAAAGTAGTTATTTAGCCATGTCATCATTCATTTGAGCATGGTCCCACTGTACTAACATTTCAGTTCTACCCCCCGCCTGTATTTAAAAGTGGTTATTTAGCCATGTCACCATCCATTTGAGCATGGTCCCACTGTACTAACATTTCAGTTCCACCCCACCGCCTGTATTTAAAAGTGGTTATTTAGCCATGTCACCATCCATTTGAGCATGGTTCCATTGTACTAACATTTCAGTTCAACCCTGGCAACTGTACTTAAAAGTGGTTATGTAGCCATGTCACCATTCTTTGAGCATGGCCCCACTGTGCTAACATTTCAGTGCCACCCCTCTGCCTGTACTTAAAAGTGATTATTTAGCCATGGCACCTTTAATTTGAACATGGTCCCACTGTACTAACATTTCAGTTCAACCCTGCCGCCTTTACTTAAAAGTGGTTATTTAGCCATGTCTCCCTTCACTTGAGCATGGTTCCATTGTACTAACATTTCAGTTCAACCCCACCACCTGTATTTAAAAGTGGTTAGTAAGCCATGTCACCATTCATTTGAGAGTGGTTCCATTGTACTAACATTTCAGTTCAACCCTGCCGCCTTTACTTAAAAGTGGTTATTTAGCCATGTCACCATTCATTTGAGAGTGGTTCCATTGTACTAACATTTCAGTTCAACCCCACAGCCTGTATTTAAAAGTGGTTGATCAGTCATTTCACCATTCACTTGAGCATGGTCCCGATGTACTAACATTTCTGTTCAACCCTGCCACCTGTAGTTAAAAGTGGTTATTTAGTCATGTCACCATTCATTTGAGCATGGTTCCATTGTACTAACATTTCAGTTCAACCCTGCCACCTGTATTTAAAACTGGTTATTTAGTCATGTCACCATTCATTTGAGCATGGTTCCATTGTACTAACATTTCAGTTCAACCCTGCCACCTGTATTTAAAACTGGTTATTTAGCCATGTCACCATTCATTTGAGCATTGTCCCACCATACTAACATTTCAGTTCAAACCTGCCGCCTGTACTTAAAAGTGGTTATTTAGCCATTCATTTTAGCATGATTGCACTGTACTAACATTTCAGTTCAACCCGCCCCCTGTATTTAAAAGTGATTATTTAGCCATGTCACCATTCATTTGAGAATGGTCCCACTGTACTAACATTTCAGGTCAACTGCTTTGCCTGTATTTAAACCTGGCTATTTAGCCATGTCACCATTCATTTGAGCATGGCCCCACTGTACTAACATTTAAGTTCAACTGTGTTGCCTGTATTTAAAAGTGGTTATTTAGCCATGTAAACCATTCATTTGAGCATGTCCCTACTTTACTAACATTTCAGTTCAACCTTGCCACCTATATTTAAAAGTGGTTAGTAAGGCATGTCACCATTCATTTGAGCATGTCCCTACTTTACTAACATTTCAGTTCAACCCTGCCACCTATATTTAAAAGTGGTTATTAAGGCATGTCACCATTCATTTGAGCATGGTTCCACTGTACTAACATTTCAGTTCAACCCCACCGCCTGTACTGAGCGCCATTGATCTGATGATCAACCGCAAAGTGCAGGGCGCATCCCCCAATATCCATGAGTACATCCAGAAGGCTTTCAACAACAGACTGAACCCAAGGTACCGCTCCCGGCGCAGGTGTCCGTCCTGCCTCCTGGACAGGGTCCTGGAGAGGAACTGCCCGCAACCACCGCCCTTAACGCCGAGTCCCGAACAAGTGAATCAATTGTTGAAGCCTTCCTTGAAGGCTGCCATCAAGTTCGAGGACAAGTTAAAGAAGGCACGTGTGATTGCAGGGTAAGCTGAGCAGTCATTGTTATTATTATAATAGCACAGAAAGCTGTGCAGTCATTGTAATTATTATTATAGCATGGTAAGCTGAACAGTCATTGCAATTATTATTATAGAATGGTAAGCTGTGCAGCCATTGTTTTTATTATTATAGCACGTAAGCTGTGCAGTCATTGCTGTTATTATTATAGCATGGTAAGCTGTGCAGTCATTGTTATTATAATAGCACGGTAAGCTGCGCAGCCATTGTTTTTATTATTATAACACGGTAAGATGTGCAGTCATTGTTATTATTATTATAGCACGGTAAACTGTGCAGCCATTGTTATTATATCATGGTAAGCTGTGCAGTCAATGTTATTATTATAGCACAGTAAGCTGTGCAACCATTGTTATTATTATAGCATGGTAAGATGTGCAGTCATTTTTATTATTGTTTTATAGCATGGTAAGCTGTGCAGCCATTGTTCCTATTATTATTATAGCCTGGTAAGTTGTGCAGTCATTGTCATTGTTATAGGATGTTAATTTATGCAGTTATTATATTTTAGCATGGTTAATTACATTTATTATCATAGCAAGTAAATTATACAGTTATCACAGTACGGTAAACTATACATTTATTACTCTTACTACTACTACTATTAATATAAATAGTAGCAGTGACCACTGTCAAAGACCCTATAATACTAAGACGGCTCACTCAGCCTGTACTGTGTAATCAAAATGATCAAACCCACCACTTGGTGCACTGGCTGTTCTCTTGGTTAAACATATGCTCTATTATATGTATAAATGTATATATGAATGTGAAAGATGTGTGATGATGGCAATGATGATGATGATACTGATGATGATGTCTGTTTGTTCATAGCAATTTCATATTGATGTGTATTCGTACTTACCTATCTCATGTATACTATAATTGTATGTGTTTACATGTGAAACACCAAGCAGTGGCTGGGTTGATCAAACCCACCACAAGGTGGCACTGCAAAATTTACATTACCATGGGAGAGATAGGGAGTGAGCCGTCTTAGTTGTATAGGGTCTTTGTCACTGTGTAAATGGTAATATTATTGCTTGGAAAAACCCAAGTCAATCATGATCTCTATTATGCTTGTTAGTAGTAGTAGCATTAGCAGACATAACCCTTCAATCTATCATACCCCCCACCCCTTCAACTAAGTATTAGTAGTATTAGTAATAGAGGATCTAACACTCCAATTAATCATTCTCTCCCAACTACTACGACTACTTATAGTAGTAGTTAAATCACAATCACAATCCCCGCTAAGCTACTTATTATTATGCACAGTAGTAGTGGGTGTGGCCATGGTAGTAATGGATGTACATCTCCATATCACTCAATAAACTAACTAGTTTATAAATGGTGTGTGTATATAGGAGTGTGAGAAGGTCTGGAGGTGGTTAGTGGGCAGCACACCAAGTGATACCAGTCGCACAGACAATGGGGGCGGGGCGAATAAGGTCAAATAGATGATTGACATAAGGTACTGGGTACATAAAAAACCAATAGTGATACATTAGTATAATACAATGAAGAAGGGATACAATACTTCAATATATATATATATATCCTACTAGATTTTATACATATTTATGAATAAATTAACATGCATCTTTCAGATGATTTACATAAGATACGGGGCTATATCAAAAACAAATAGTGGCAAATTAGCATTATGCAATGCATAAGGAATGTATATACATATATAACACTTTACTCTACATTATAGATAGTATATACTCATATACCAGTGTAAGGACTCACGGGGCGCTTCCCTCCTCGGGTTAATAGACTACATCACGGTTCCGACTGAGCATGCGCTGAAAACGGCATTGGGAGCAAAGCAAAGCCATACGGCCATTGAGTTTGCCAATACGCGCAGTGAAAAACGTGTTTTCTATATGTGTTCCAAGCGGTCTGTCTCTAGGTGGTGTGGTTTTATCAATATTTTACTTTTTCTGTATGGAGATTGCTCACTGCCATTGACAATGCATTGAGCACCCTGGCTATGGCTCTAACACTAGTCTGAGTGCCTAGATCTTTCTAAATCTAAATGCACATGGCATAAGATGTCCTGATTATATTGATGTAAATGCAATGCTGGATAAAAGATTAATATCTTAATTTATTATATATATTTTTTTAGTTGGTATTCTAGGTTTCAAACAAGAGCTGAGATGAGCTGCAACTAGCACATTTGATAGCTGCACCCAGTGTATTAGCATGTGCCATGTGCTTCTGGGGGGGGTTGTTTTGCTCTGATGCATCCCACAATGCACCGTGTCGCTGGAACCGTGATGTAGTCTATTTAAATAAGGGAATTTATGAACGTGTCCGAGATGTAGTCTATTTAAATAAGGGAATTTACGAACGTGTCCGGCTCTCGCCTATGGTTCAGGTATGTACGCTAGTTGGCGCCACCATCACCCGGCTCGATTCGATTGAGTATTATGCGCCCGCTACCCGCTAGTCGACGAAACAATCGGCTATATAACCACGGTGTCCGGCCGGTGTTGCGGTTTGAGCGCCCTGCCAGTTTCAGCTGACTGTCAGTTTCATGCGCATCCGTCAAAATCTAACAGCATCGTCAGTAACCTTATGAATTTAATATAATGTTTTCAGTAAAGATGTTTTCTATATGTGCACCAAGCGATTTGTTTCTAGGTGGTGTGGTTTTAGAGATATTTCACTTTTCCTGTATTTTCTGTATGAAGATTGCTCACGACCATTGACAATGCCTTGAGTTTGACGGTACGCGCAGTGCAAAACATTAGTTTTATTCAAAATAAATAGAAATCAAGAACCCTAACCGTATAAATTTAATATAAACTTTTTGGTAAAGATGTTTTTTATATGTGTACTAACCGATTTGTTAATAGGTGGTATGGTTTTAGAGATATTTCACTTCTTCTGTATTTTCTGTACGAAGATTCCTCACGACCATTGACAATGCCTTGAGTTTGAGTGTATGCAGTCAGCTGAAACTGGCAGGGCGCTCAAACTGCGACACCGGCCCAGCGCCTTCAGGATACACCATCCGGCTTCCGTTCCGAACTAAACTCTCCGCTGGGGCGAGAGGAAACATTTTTGTTAATATTATTCGGCGGTTTGTTGCCAGCCAGGTACAGCAATTGTCATGTTTAATAAACTGTATCTCCCACAGCTACTTCTTCCTCTTATGCCTTAGTGGGTCTACATATATATTTCTTTTTAAGGAATAATTGGTCATGAATCTTTTTTTTAAAGTTGTCTGGATGAAGTCGTCGCTAACCAACAAACAAGACCGGAGTGGCTCAAAGAATATCTGGATGAGACAATGGTTGCTGTCAGGTAATGGATTTGGGTAACATTTACTGCATAGCATTAAAGCTGCATAGTCAGATGAAAACATACAATTTTCAAAACCAAAACAATTATCAAGATTTGATTCTACATATCTATGGCCCTGTCACATTACGACGCTTCTCACCAGCGTCTGGCCAGCGCGCAAAATAATTTGTACGCGTCGAGACACGTCCGACTTTTCGGCGGTTTGGAAAAAAGTGCGACGTCAGCGCAGCGTGTTAGTAGTGTGCGGTCAACGTTGTGGTAACATATATCGGCGCGTTCTCTCTCTCCCTCTCCCTCTCCCTCTCCCATTCCCGCTCCCTCTCCCTCTCTCAGAGACACAGAGACACACACAGAGACACACAGAGACATACACAGAGACACACAGACACACACACATACAGAGACATACACACAGACAAAGAGACACACACATAGAGAAAGACACACACACAGAGACACATAGACACAGAGACACACATAGACACAGAGACACACACAAACACACACACCCCCACACATAGAGACACACACACAGATACACACACACACAGATACACACACAGACACAGAGACACACACAGACACAATGACTCACACACAGACACATAGACACACACAGCCACATAGACACACACATACACAGAGAAACACACACATACACACAGAGACACACACACAGACACACACAGACACACACAGACACAGATACACACACTGACACAGAGACACACACATAGACACACATACAGAGACACACACACATACAAAGACACACAGAGACACACACACATAGACACACACAGAGACAGAGACACACACATACACAGAGACACATACACAGAGACACACACACATACACAAATACACACACACAGTCACAGAGACACACATCCAGATACACAGAGACACATAGACACACACAGAGACACACAGACCAGATACAGACACATACACAGAGACACATACACACACAGAGACACAGATACACACACACAAAGACACAGAGACAGACACACGCACACAGCAATGTGCGTGCAACGTTCCTCCAACGTGCTTGTAACGCGTGTCGACGTCCTGCTAACGTGCGCACCAAAACGTTGACGCGCGTTGTCGGTCGTCGAAAGTTTTGCAGGCGCAAAAGTGTACCGACGTCACTCAGTGTACCGACGTGTACCGACGTGTACCGACGCGCACCTAACGCGCATGTAGCACAAGGGTAATCCTTCCCGACGTTTCCCGACGTTTCACCTAAAAGTGTGACGTCGCCACGCGTTGACGCGTGTTGGAGAGAAACGTCGTAGTGTGACGGCTATAACTTAGATGCTGGTGCACTTTTTAAACATTTGTCGCCACACATAAGGGGATACTGAGTCAATTAATAGAACCTGTTACTGCAGAAGCCTATGGTGATAGAGTTTTGGCAAGCTTGCCAGAATTAATTTATCATGTTTCCATTTTAAATATCCCATTGACACAAAATTGATTGTATGCTTTTACATGTAAAAGCGATGGTTTGAACAAAAACAAACATTTCTCGCCGTGAATATGGCCTATGCTGCCGACACGGCGTAAAGCAACCACCAATCAATCAATCAAAGTTAGCGATTTAAAATAAAAGTTACTTCAAACTAAAGTAAGGTAGATTATAATGAACAACCTAATATGTTTATCTCAGAAAATGAGGGAAACTCAAAACCATCGGACTGTGCAACTTTAATTCAGCTTGCTTATCATAAATGGTAGGTGCAGATAAACATTTAATTGTGAGCCCACTGATTTGGTCACCTTCAGTAATACTAATAGGCAGAATTAGATTTTGTGTTCTCACGTTGTGATAGAACCAGGATAACCTGGCACAGTGCAGCACTATGTGGAAGGTTATCCACAAGGACATGCCGCACAAGCTCACATGGCGCCATCATAGCGCGTAGTGGCTGGGGCATGAACTAACACAGGCACATTACATCCATGAATAGTAAGTTCTTTAGTATAGACTCAGTGCTAAATAATGCTTGTCGGGTAAATTGTGAAAGGTAAGTGACAGTATTGGATGAGTTGCATAGGGTCAGACGCGTAGGGTTTGTTGTGTAGTTTCAGAAACTAAGTGTCACTTGTGATTGGTAAGTAACTTATGGGACATATATTAATTGTTTAATGCTCTTTACAGGAATAATGCCCGGATAATCGACCGAGCGGTCTGGACCCCGGTTAGCTCTCCAACGCCCAAGAGAGCTGACCGCAAGGCCGGAGAGGGGGCCAGTGAGCAGTGCGTACAGATTCCTTATTCTCAAATCGCTAATTCACATTTGCTCATTGTTGTTTTTCTCTCAGTTAATTAGCTATTTTTTGTTTTGCTAATATTATAAGTCAACTTTCACTTGGTATCCAGTATCAGTTTAGCATTCCTTCAGACTGTTAACTGTTCGTCTTCTATGCACATTATATGAGCATATACTTCTGTTTTTAAAATTGGTTATCTTAGCTATGTTTGAATACAATTTGATTTGGTTAGCACTTGTGTAATGTCAGAAGCTGAGTGTCACTTGTGATTGGTAAGTAACCTATAACGGCACATAGTAATTGTTTAATGCTCTTCACAGGGATGATGCCTGCATAGTCGACCGAACAGTCTGGACCCCTGTTAGCTCTGAAACTACCAAGAGAGTTGACCGTGAGGCCGGAGAGTTGCCCATTTAACAGTGTATATACATTAAGTATTCTCAAATTGCTAATTCACATTTGCTCGTTGTTGTTTTTCTCTCAGTTAATTAGCTATTTTTTGTTTTGCTAATATTATAAGTCAACTTTCACTTGGTATCCAGTATCAGTTTAGCATTCCTTCAGACTGTTAACCGTTCGTCTTCTATGCACGTTATATGAGCATATACTTCTGTTTTTAAAATTGGTTATCTTAGCTATGTTTGATTTCAAATCGTCCAGCGTTGAAAACAAGCACCCTCACGGGAGCTTATACGTTATGGGCAGAATAAAAAACTTGTCACCAAAAAAAAAATGATTTGGTTAGCACTTGTGTAGTGTTAGAAGCCGAGTGTCACTTGTGCATGGTCATCATCATGCTGTAGGTCGCGATGCGACAAAGACTGCTTTCATTACTTGACTGCTGCTCTCCATTTAGCTCTCTGCTGTGAGAGTTGTGTCCATGATTCGGTCTTAATGTCTCTCAGCTTCAGGTTTCTCTTGATGGTATCCTTGAACCGGAGACGAGGGCGCCCTCTCTTTCTGTAACCAGAAGACATTTGAGAATAGAGGATCTGCTTTGGTAGCCTGTCTGATGACATCCTCATGAGGTGTCCAGTCCACGGGAGATTCTTTTTGATCAGAAGATCTTCCATAGAGGGCAGCCCCGTCCTTTCGAGTATTTCCTTATCTGTCACTTTGTCCTTCCAGGTTAGCCTCATGATTGAAAGCAGATGTCGCATCATGAAGGCATGCAGCTTTTTCACCTGTCGTCTGTACACTGTCCAGGCCTTGGCTCCGTATAGTAGGGTGGGTAGTACAATTGCATGGTAGATCTTGCCTTTGACCCGAATGGACACATGATGGTTGTTCCACAGTCTCTGGCGTAATCGGCCGAAAGATGCGCTAGCCTTGGCCATCCTCCTCTGTAGTTCAGCGTCAATGCGTCCATCACTTGATATAGTGCTTCTGAGGTAGGTGAATTCCGGAACAGAGTTCAGCTTGTTTCCGTCAACCATGATCTCCTCCTCTTGGGTTCTTGTAGAATTGGGTTGGTACAGCACCTCCGTCTTCTTGATGTTAATCTTCAGGCCAAACTTCTTTGATGCATCAGAGAAAGCGTCCACTATTTTCTGGATCTCTTCAGCAGAGTGGGCAACCAGTGCACTGTCATCTGCGAATAGCAGCTCCCTCACCAATATCCGAGTAGTCTTGGTCTTCGCTCTGAAGTGTGCGACATTGAATAGGTCAGCGCTCTCTCTGGACTATATATAGATGCCATCCCCCATGTCTCGGAAAGCCTCCTCGAGCATTGCTGAGAGGAAGCTGGAGAAGGGCGTGGGGGCCAATACACAACCTTGCTTGACCCCATTGGTAACTCCAAACGATTCCGAGACTTCCCCTCCAACACTAACGTTTGCCATCATTCCTGTATGTAGAGCCTCGATCATAGTTGAGAACTTCTCTGGGCATCCATACTTCCTCAGTAGCTGCCATAGCCCGGTCCTCCCGACTGTATCAAACACCTTAGTGAAATCGACAAATACCATGTACAGTGGTCGCTCCTGCTCAATGCACTTTTCTTGTAGCTGTCGGAAGATCTTGCCTGTTATGGAAAGAAGAGAGATTCCTCTATAGTTCCTACAGTCTGTTCGATCACCTTTCTTGTAGATGGTTACAATGCTGGCATCCTTCCATGCTGGGGGTACAGAACCCTCCTCCCAGGCATTGGTGATTAGTTGTTGCAGTCTGTTGAACAGATTGTCTCCTCCATGCTTCCATACTTCAGCAGGAATTCCATCACCCCAGGTGCTTTGCATCTTTCAGGCATTTTTTGGTAATGCGCTGCTGGATGTTGTCCAGAGCTTTGTGATTTATGTCACCATGGACGTTGAGTAGTTTCTGGAAGTGTTCACTCCATCTTGCCACAACTCTCTTGCTGTCAGAAAAGGTCTCCATTCCATCTGTTGATTTCAGGTGAACAGGTCCCTTCTTCATGGGTCCCCACACTTCCTTCAGTCCGCAATAGAAGCCCTTCATGTTGTTTCTGTCTGCAGCTCTCTGCAGCTCCTCTGCCTTCATTTCCCACCAGTCTGACTTGAAAGCATGGGTGCATTTGTGTAGCAATCTGCAGGCATCTTTGTATGCTGCAGTGGTGGACATTTCATGAAAGCTGCCTACAAAAGCGTTGAAGTGCTGCTGGCTTTTGCAAGTTACCAGCGGCACTCTCTCGGGGAGCAAATAGAGGTTTCACACCAGCAAGAACATGTCAAGACAGGCGCAAAACTATTTGTCCCTGCAATGGCTGGTCGGGACATGTTGGGAGTTCCATACATCAACCGCCCTTAATGCTGCCACAGTGACGTGGTTTTCTGTTTAGGGTTTGCTCCCTTCCCCTTCGGTTCTGTCAAGAACTTGTACCACAAGGCAGTGGTTTACAACTCTGCAGGGCAGTGGCGTTAAACTCCCTGAGGTATTGCTATACCTGCATACCATCTGGTTGTGCATGGTAAGTAATCTATAATGGCACATAGTAATTGTTTAATGTTTTTTTACAGGGTTGATGCCTGCACACTGGACCGAACAGTCTGGACGACTGTTACCTCTGCAACGACCAAGGGACTTGACCGTGAGGTCGGAGAGGCAGCCACTGGGCAGTGCGTACACATTCATTATTCACAAATCGCTAATTCACATTTGCTCGTTTTTGTTTTTCTCTATGTTTAATTACATGTTTTGCTAATATTATAAGTTCACTTGATAACCACCCTCAGTTTAGTATTCCTTCACACTGAGATTGAGAGAAAATATAGCCTATTTAAAGTGCTTACCAAATCAAATTGAAATCAAACATAGCTAAGATAGCCAATTTAAAAAAAGAAAAAAGGTCAATGCTCATATAATCTGCATAGGAAATAATGGAACAGCATTGAAAGCCAAGAATGAAGCAAGCGGTCATGCATCCAATTCCCCACTCTAATATGATGTTAGATATTGCTAGGGCATAAAATGCTGACAAAGAAAACGGAGACAATTACTGTTATATTTCAGAAACAAGGAGGAAGCGACGTCCTACAGACAGGGGAGTAGGCCTACCAGGAAGATGGAGCGCCATCAGCTACCGCCCATCAATAACAAAAGTGCAAACAGGTGTGTGAAGTTTCAATATTGACAGAAAAATAATGATCTACTTATTCCACATTAATAAAAGACTAACCGTTATTAAAACCAAATCTAACTGATATACAAACACAGCATATGATTTAACCACTAGTGTACATTACTGCACACTCTATCTTGATGCATATACCTTGCACTATGTTGAGTACCTATGCTGTACACTATGCAGCATAGGCTGCTCCCCCACTTTCTTTGATGTTCAGAATGGGTTGTGCTGCACACAATGCAACACATTCCACTTCCACTATGTACAGATGAAATGTGACCACTCCAACGGTTGGAAGACCAGTGCCCTGGCGCTGACAAAATATGTATTCAGATGAATAACAATATTTACCCCAAAAAATAAGTGGTTTGGTCATTCTGAAAAGCAGCTTCTGTTAGCATGTTATACGATACAATTAAAGTTAACTAAATGGTGGTTGAAGGCCGTCAAATGGTCTTGATGTTTGTATGACTTTCTGTTCACCTATCTAAACATGTGCCGGGAGAGTCCCAGGTGGGTGAGTGGGTGAGTGTATGAGTGAGTGTTAGAGTGTGCGTAACAGAGTGCATCAGTAAGTGCTTGATAGAGTGTGCGTGATACAGTATCTGAGTGAGTGCGCGAATGAGTGAGTGAGTGAGTGAATGAGTAAGTTAGTGAGATTGAGTGAATGAGTGTGTGAGTGAGACTGAGTGAATGAGATTGAGTGAATGAGTGTGTGAGTGAGATTGAGTGAATGAGTGTGTGAATGAGACTGAGTGAATGAGTGTGAGTGAGACTGAGTGAATGAGTGTGTGAGTGAGATTAAGTGAATGAGTGTGTGACTGAGATTGAGTGAATGAGTGTGTGAGTGAGACTCAGTGAATGAGTGTGTGAGTGAGACTCAGTGAATGAGTGTGTGACTTAGATTGAGTGAATGAGTGTGGGGCTGAGATTGAGTGAATGAGTGTGAGTGAGACTGAGTGAATGAGAGTGTGAGTGAGATTGAGTGAATGAGTGTGTGGGTGAGATTGAGTGAATGAGTGTGTGAGTGAGACAGAGTGAATGAGTGTGTGACTGAGATTGAGTGAATGAGTGTGGGACTGAGATTGAGTGAATGAGTGTGTGAGTGAGACTCAGTGAATGAGTGTGTGACTGAGATTGAGTGAATGAGTGTGGGACTGAGATTGAGTGAATGAGTGTGTGAATGAGATTGAGTGAATGAGTGTGTGAGTGAGACTGAGTGAATGAGTGTGTGAATGAGATTGAGTGAATGAGTGTGTGAGTGAGATTGAGTAAATGAGTGTGTGAGTGAGACTGAGTGAATGAGTGTGTGACTGAGATTGAGTGAATGAGTGTGTGAGTGAGATTGAGTGAATGAGTGTGTGAATGAGACTGAGTGAATGAGTAAGTGAGTGAGATTGAGTGAATGAGTGTGTGACTGAGATTGAGTGAATGAGTGTGTTAGTGAGATTGAGTGAATGAGTGTCTGAGTGATATTGAGTGAATGAGATTGCATGAATGAGTGTGAGTGATATTTAGTGAATGAGTGTGTGAGTGAGACTGAGTGAATGAGTGTGAGTGAGTGAGATTGAGTGAATGAGTGTGTGACTGAGATTTAGTGACTGAGTGTATGAGTGATATTGAGTGAATGAGTATGACTGAGATTGAGTGAATGAGTGTGAGTGATATTGAGTGAATGAGTGTGTGAGTGAGATTGAGTGAATGAGTGTGAGTGAGATTGAGTGAATGAGTAACTGAGTGAGTGCGGTGAGTAAGTGAATGAGTGACATACAGCTTTAACTGTGATGGTTGTTATACAGCTTTAACTGTGGTTGTTGTTATACAGCTTTAACTGTGGTGGTTGTTATACAGCTTTAACTGTGGTGGTTGTTATACAGCTTTAACTGTGGTGGTTTTTATACAGCTTTAACTGTGGTGGTTTTTATACAGCTTTAACTGTGGTGGTTGTTATACAGCTTTAACTGTGGTGGTTATTATACAGCTTTAACTGTGGTGGTTGTTATACAGCTTTAACTGTGGTGGTTGTTATACAGCTTTAACTGTGATGGTTGTTATACAGCTTTAACTGTGGTGGTTTTTATACAGCTTTAACTGTGATGGTTGTTATACAGCTTTACCTGTGGTGGTTATTATACAGCTTTAACTGTGATGGTTGTTATACAGCTTTAACTGTGGTTGTTGTTATACAGCTTTAACTGTGATGGTTATTATACAGCTTTAACTGTGATGGTTATTATACAGCTTTAACTGTGGGGGTTGTTTTCAGCTTTAACTGTGGGGGTTATACAGCTTTAACTGTGGTGGTTATTATACAGCTTTAACTGTGATGGTTGTTATACAGCTTTAACTGTGGTGGTTATTATACAGCTTAACTGTGGTGGTTATTATTCTTGTAATCGACATTCATTAATCGACACTCCGGCCGTTTTATTTAAATCGCAGTTACATACTAATTCAGCAATTTGCGGACCCTGGTAGGCGGCAGCTCGCCGCAAAGCAGGCCAACGTTCGGGTCAAAGCATTCCCTTTTGGCTGCCATAGCCCAGCGGCTAAAGCGTGTGCTTGTTCAAACTTACATCCGGGGATATGCCTACTACAGGATACTGCAGCGACTGTGGCGTTCCACACAAGAACCATGACTCTGCATTGTGTGTTATGAAGAGCGCTGAGCTACAATTGACTAAGCCAGGCAGGTCGACCAGGAGTACTGGAGCTGTGAAGACTACCAAGTTGGCTGATGACAGGAGCGACCAGGGCGACTTGGAGCCGCCGGTATCAGCTATGGCTTCGCTGTCACTACAGGAACGTGAAAAGATCGCACGCGAAGGCATCGAGGCACTTAAGGCTGAGCTGAAGGTATCGGCCCTCGAGGAGGAATTCAAGGAATTAATTGCCAAGCGTGAAAGACGACGGAATCGAGGGAGGATGACCATTAGGCAAGACAGCTCTGCGACGACAAAAGTTGTGACGGGACACCCTGCCGCAATGACGGTTGGGCCTGCAGACGACTACCAGAGCGCGATTGAGACTGCACTTCCCCCACCGACATGGACCCATGGAACTGAGGGGGACGACGGCGACCTACATCGCAGATCGCGACGACGTTCACGAGGATCGAGCAGGAGGAGACCATCTTCGAGATCCAGCAGTGATAGCAGCTCTTTGAGGCGACGACGAAGTAAGTGGTCACTCAAGCGATACGCATCAGGAAAGGGCGTTCGAAAGTTAAATGCTCATGAACTAATTAGGGCATCGTGTCTCTGGTGCCTTGACATACCTGGACTTACCGTGAGTAACTACAAGGCGATTATCCAGCACATTAGCTTTATTTCCACCAGAGCAAGTGACGATCATTACAAGGATATTGCTCATGTAGATCACGTGCTGGCGATTCGTAAACTTGCTGAAACCATTGGTTTTGAAGCTTTCGGTAAGGCACACCAAGACGAAAGCATTTTACATTACGGCCCCCATAACATGAAAAGTAGGAAGGCCGGAGGCGGGAACTTTACTGGCCAAAAGCGTTCGATGGGTAGCAGTGCACGTAGGGCTTGCTACGCATGGAATGGTGATTCAGGTTGCACCAGGACTGAGGACGACTGCAGGTTCGGCCACAATTGCTCTCGCTGCGGCTCAAAATCTCATAAACGTTCAAAATGTAAAGATTGACCGCCAAGCTCGGATCTACTGGGGACACTGGACGGTGATAACGATGACACCTGTGACGACCGAGGGACTAGAAGCAGCCTGCCTACTTCTGGTTGGCCGGCCGGATGCTCCCATAGTGACCCAAACTGGGACAGAGAACTATTTCTAACCAATGACTGTGTTGAATGTGCTTCAGATATTGCTAACATAACTGATACTGACTTGCTTGATTCGTTCGTTCCCCTTTGATCATGTTCAACACATAACCTGTAATGTTGATGATTCTCCTGGGGTTGAGGCTCTTGGTGTGGGTGATGTTAACATAAGCAAGTCTCATTCTTCCGCAATTGGGGATGGTTTGCAATGGGTGCAACCACATGGCGCCAGTAGTGATGATCTGTTATTAGTAGAGTCTGACAATCATGGTGCCCTGTGTGTACAAATTAAGGAACGGCCTGGTGCGCCACCAGTGGCAATTAAGGTCACTAAGGAATGTGTGCAAGGTTGCTGTTCATGTGTGCATGCTATCGCGGAGGTCGCTAGCCAACTTAAACCATGCAGGTTTTTTGTAGAGCTATTTATGAGAGGCGACACTGATCCCGACTGGGTCTATCTCATGATAGGAGTGACTTTTGGGTTTTGGGTGATCAATCCCACGTGTGACAGTAGCTATATGCCTGAGCATGCTAAAAAGAAATCAGCTTGGGAGAATGAGATCATTAGTAACAAATTTAGTGATGAGGAGGCAGCTGGTGTCATCTCGGTTGTTCACGACCTTCCAATATGCACTCATGACACTTTTGTTGTCCCAAAGGACGACGGCGGTGGTCGTGTAGTAATCGACTGCAGTAGGCCCTCTTCGCTATCGGTTAATAATTATACTCATAAGGTTTGTACCAAATTCTCTTATAAGGGCTTAGACGACGTGACTGACATGTTAGAGAGGGGGGATTGTCTCGGAACCGTAGACATAAAAGACGCCTATCGTGCTGTATCGATCCACCCCGATGATCGGCATCGGCAGGGTCTGAGACATCGTAAGACACTGGGTGAGGACTTTACCTATTTCCTAGACAATCGCCTCAGTATGGGATTATCCTCTCGCCCTTATATCTTTACTAAGATTTCCGATTTTGTAGTCCGATGTTGTGTGCGTGAGGGATTGGTCGGGGTTGTGAACTACTTGGATGACTTCTGTCTTGTAGGAGGTACCACTAGTGAGGTGCGTAAGGCTCAGAGAACACTGATAGCGATCCTCAGGAGGCTTGGTTTCTTTGTTAGTTTCAGGAAGGTCAGTGAGGTCGACACCAAGGTGTGTTTTCTTGGTATTTACGTCGACTCGGTCCAATTACAACTTAGTCTCCCCCAAGATAAATTGGACAAAACACTAGAAATTTTGCACAAACTTCATGGCCGTAAGAAAGCATCGAGGAAGGAACTTGAGTGGGTGGGGGGCCTCCTCGCACATTGCTCTAAGGTAATTAGGGGGGTAGGACTTTCACCCGGCGTATATACGACCTTATCGCCAAACTAAAACAGCCATTCCATAGAGCTAGATTAAACAAGGGTGTCAAGGAGGACCTCAACTGGTGGCTGAATTTTGCCAAGCCTTTCAATGGTAAGGCTAGGATATTGGGCAAGTTTGCACCTGTCGTATCAACTTACAGCGATGCTTCAATCAAACTGGGGCTTCGGGGCCTTGCACGACCGGGATTGGCTAGTCGGGACTTTCGCCGAGGGTCACTCTGATTCTCTAGACGCTTATGCAGCCAACACCAACATATTCCTCCAGCTGATGTTAAGACCGACAACATCAATGTTCAGGAGATGTGGGCGGTTTACGATGCATGCCTTCGCTGGAGCGGTGGTTGGCAGGACAGCACTGTCATGATGGTGACTGATAGCGCAGTGGTTCAGGCTGCTTTGAACACTGGAAGGTCTAGGTGCAAGGGAATCATGTACTTCCTCCGGAGGATTTTCTGGCTGGCCGTTGAATTCAATTTCGAGTTCAGTTCAGTGTATATACGCAGCCATGTTAACGTCATTTGTGATGCATTGAGCAGGCTAATTAGTGAGGATAGCTCAGATAGGATCAGGAGTGTTGATTGCGCTAGAGCACTTTGTTGTACCGAGATTTTTGATATTCCTTATTTTTCTTTTAGGAATAGCTGTTCTAAAGGCGGAGCAGCAGGGATACGAGCAGCAATCCTACGCGAGGAATTCGGCTCTAGCAAGGGGGTTCAGATCAGAAAATATTTTGAGTATGTTGAAAACTATCAATCATCACGTTCCCCGATACCATGCTCGACGGAGCAGGTTGCGCTCTATGCCACTTGGCTCGCCCGTTCGCTCAAGTATGGTTCGGTTCTAAATTACCTAAGTGGTCTGAATTTCTTCTTGAGGCAGCAGGGCGAGACTGGAATTGATTATAAGAGCTTTGTGTTGGCTTCGACCTTGAGGGGGATCCGCAGGGTGAAGTGAGATGCCCCCTGTCGAGCCATGCCACTGCTGCCTCATATGCTGCGTAAGATGTTTGCACTACTGACAAATAATCATGGCCATGTAGCTTGGCGTGCGGCAGTCTTATGTTCATTCAGGGGGCTATTAAGGAAGTCTCAGGTGACTATGTCTGATTCCACCCTTTCTAGAGCCGACTTCGCCTTTTATGATTGGGGATTAGTTCTGACCGTGCATCGATCAAAGACTATTCAATTCAGAGAAAGAGTCCTTGAGATCCCCATTGCACGATGTTGCGACATTGATCTCTGTGCGGTTTATTGGACCGAGACTCACTTCCGTCAGATCCCGGCTGAACCTACGGCCCTTGCCTTTCGCCTTCCTTGCCTGGGGGGGGGGGGGGGCTCATGCCCTCTGCCATATAGTATCTACCAGGAGACCTTAAACAAATTTGCTTCAAGGGCAGGGCTTGATGCTCCCTCCCTCTCTTCCCATTCCTTAAGGAGGGGGGGCTGCACCTTTCTGGCCATGTGCGGTGCCACGACAGAAGAACTTAAGGCGAGGGGTGACTGGGCATCAGAGACCGTTTATAATTATCTTAAGACCCCATTAGTCACTCGTATAGTTAACGACATGAGGGTTGCCGCTTCACTCTGTGCCGATCTCACTACTGGTGGGTTGGGGGGTTGACGTGTAACCGTCCCCCTTTGGCCTGTTTATTATGCTTGCCATGTCACACAATAAAAGTGACTGACCCACCTCTCGTCTTCTCTCTCTTATTACATAGCCCTACCTTATGGGATGTATAATTAATTATGCGTATATAAGTAGGCGGAGTATATATTCCTTATTATTATTATTACTATTATTATGCTACCATTACTCTCTAAGTTATTATGTCCAATTGCTGACTAGCCTCGATTTGCCCCTGTTGCCTCGGCAACGTCACGGAACGGGCAGGCCTAAGTCAGTCTGCTACTCGATTTCAAACTTTACCGGTAAGCCTGTTTATTATGCTTGCCATGTCGCACAATAAAAGTGACCGACCCACCTCTCGTCTTCTCTCTCTTATTACATAGCCCTACCTTATACAGCTTTAACTGTGGTGGTTGTTATACAGCTTTAACTCTGGTGGTTGTTATACAGCTTTAACTGTGGTGGTTATTATACAGCTTTAACTGTGGTGGTTGTTATACAGTTTTAACTGTGGTGGTTATTATACAGCTTTAACTGTGGTGGTTATTATACAGCTTTAACTCTGGTGGTTGTTATACAGCTTTAACTGTGGTGGTTGTTATACAGCTTTAACTGTGGTGGTTGTTATACAGCTTTAACTGTGGTGGTTATACAGCTTTAACTGTGGTGGTTATTATACAGCTTTAACTGTGGTGGTTATTATACAGCTTTAACGGTGGTGGTTGTTATACAGCTTTAACTGTGGTGGTTATTATACAGCTTTAACTGTGGTGGTTGTTATACAGCTTTAACTGTGGTGGTTATCATGCACCTTTAACAGTGGTGCTTGTTTACAGCTGTGACATCTGGATTAACACTGAAAGTGCCACCATGCGGCGCCACGGCCACCTCCCCTCCTTGCAGCCACCCAAGGGCGCAGGGAGATGTGCAGAGGGCCAATTGAACCTGACCCCTCACGCACCGGCAGGGCCACCCCTGGCGGCGATACCTGCGGCACCTGTCAGGCCGGGGAGACTGATTCGGCTTGCTAGCAACAACTACAGTGGAAGGTGAGCACACGCACACAAATGCACAGACACACGCACACAGAAAAATGCGCAGACACATGTGCACAGACACATGCACACAAATACATGCACACATACACACATGCACAGACACACATGCACACACAGAACCACACACACAGACACATGTGTACACACACCCACACACAGACACACCTTCACAGACACACACATACATCTGCACATACACCCACGCACATACACACATGTGCAGACACACATATACATGCGCACAGACACGTGCACATACACACATGCAGATAAACATGCACAGACACATGCACAGACACATACACATGTACACATACACATGCACACATACACACACAGGCACACACACAGGCAGACACATGTGCCCAGACACATGCATACATACACACACACAAACACACATGCACATACACACCCACATATACACACGCAGACACATGTGCACAGACACATGCACACAGACACTCATACACATGCACACATGCACATGCACACATACACACACATACACACACATACACACCCTCACATACACAGGCACACATGCACACACCTACATACACATGCATGCATACACATGCACACATACACATGCCCATACACATCCATGCACATGCACACATACACGCATACATCCATGCGCACAGACACACATGCACAGACACACACATACATACATGCACATACATACACACACAGACAGACACACATACACATGCACACATACACACACATACACATGCACACATACACACACAGACACACGCATCTGTACACACAAAGACACATGAATGCAGAAACACGTGCACAGCCGCACACACACAGACATACTCCCACCGACACACACAGACACATGCACACATACACATGCACACCCACATGCATACATACACAAACCCACATGCACAGACACACCCACAGACACACACATGAATACACGCATGCACAGACACACATTCACAGACATACACACCCCCTGACACACACAGACACAAACGCACAGACACACACAGACACATGCACACAGACACACACACATACACATGCACACAGACTGTGGTGGTTGTTATACAGCTTTAACTGTGTTTTGTTGTTGTTGTAAATATAGTTTATTCATTGAATAAAGTCTTTTGTCAGCGCCGTGGCACTGGTCTTCCAGCCATGTGAAAATACAGTTATTTACAATATAGCCCAAATCAGCTGAAATAACAATATCAAGCATTCAATGGTATAGTTTGACAATTCACATATAAAAATAGCAGTTATATGTTGTATTCATACACACTTGATACATACATGTGTATTGATTAGACCTTTACATTACGGAGTGGTTAGGTGCATAGTTTTCCTTCATAGGTTTGTATGCCTACTATGTTGTGAATTGCAAAACTATCATGTTGTTGGAGTTAACATTTTGAGATGGAGTGAGTGTTAGTAGAATGGTTTGTTTATTCTGTTAGATAGAGTGTGGTTAGCTTATAGGGTTATGCTTAAAAGGTTAATACCTCAGGTGTGTTTTTTGACTACATGAAGTAGTTTGAGTAAGTAGGTTGTTAGTAATGATGGGATAAACAATGCTTGGAGGATTGTACGTTTCAGTCATTTAGTAGTCTAGTACAGACTTTATTAGTGTCTATGTTTATGCAAAGACCTTATAATACCAAGACGGCTCACTCAGCCTGTACTGTGTAATCAAAATGATCAAACCCACCACTTGGTGCGCTGGCTGTTCCCCCGGCTAAACAGATGCTATATTATATGCACAATTGTATATATGAATGTGAAAGATGTGTGATGATGGCGATGAGGACGACGATGATGTGTGCCTGTTCATAGCAATTTCATATTGATGTGTATTCACGCTTACCCGTCTCATGCATGATATAACCGTATGTGTTTACATGTGAAACACGAACAAGCAGCTGGGTCGATCAAACCCACCACAAGGTGGCACCGCAAAATTTACATCACATGGGAGAGATAGGGAGTGAGCCGTCCCAGTACCATAGGGCCCCCCCGGTCTAAAGCAATACTACCAGACTGATACACATTTCCGAATTTGCTGGGCAAATAATTTGTACGGTGGATAACTTGGTTTGTTGGCAGCAGGTAAAGGAGCGCGTGGGGTGGTGGGAGGGGGTGGGGTGGCCATAGGTGCTTATAATAGATAGCTAATTAAATATGGCGACCTCATCACTAGGCCTGTAGAAGGGCCTGATTGGCTTGGTGAATTCTTACCAGGTTCTTGAATTCTAGTTGTGTTTGTGCATGTCTAATTCTGACTGGGAGTTCATTCCATAATTTGCTGCCTTTGTAGATAGGGGCTCTTGTCAGTCTATTTGTGAGTGGTTTAGGAACTTTGAGGAGTGTAGCATCCCCCTGCCTGGTAACTCTGGTAGTACGGTCTATGTAGTTTTCATCCTTGGCTCTGATAAACATAAGAGATAGCAGATGTGCATCTCTTGTTTGGCTCAGGTATGTGATATTAGATCTTGTGTGCATCTCATTCACTGAGAAAACTTTGCCCCTATATACTGTTCTAAGAGGTCGGTTTTGAGTCCTCTGTAATTTATTTTCTTGTTTTGTTAAAAGGCCATAGATTAGATCATTATAATCTATTATTGGCAGTATAGCTGCCTTATACAGTTTGAGCGCTGTATTCTCACTCATGTAGCATCTTATTTTTCTAAAGGTTGCCATTCTCATACCTAGAATTTGGTTCAGCCTCAATAGTTGCTGGTTTGCATTCAGTGGAGAGTCAAGTGTGGTTCCTAAGTATTTGTACGAGTTCACTTCTCTTAGCACTGCATTGCCTATACATAGCTCTATATTTTGTGCGTGCGATTTTCTTATCATGCAGCTTTAACTGTGGTGCTTGTTATACAACTTTAACTGCTGTGGTTGTTATACAGCTTTAACTGTGGTGGTTGTTATACAGCTTTAACTGTGGGGTTGTTATATAGCTTTAACTGTGGTGCTTCTTTACAGGTCTGACATCTGGATTAACACCGAAAGTGCCACCACGCGGCGCGACGCCCACCTCCCCTCCTTGCAGCCACCCATGCATGCAGGGAGATGTGCAGAGGCCCCATTGAACCTGATGCCTCACGCGCCGGCAGGGCCGCGCCCCGCGGCGATCCAGGCGCCACCTGTCAGGCCGTGGAGAGTGATTCGGCTTGTTAGAAACGACGACAGTGGAAGGTGAGCACATGCACACAAACGCACAGACACACACACAGACACGCAGAGACACATGCACATAGACCCAGGTGTAGACACATACACACAGACACACATGTACAGACACACACACACATACCCACACACATACACACAGATACACACATGCAGACACACATGTGCAGACAAATGCCCACATACACATGCACACAGACACATGCATACATACACACATGCACATACATATGTGCACATATACACATGCACATATTCACATGCACAGACAGACACATACACCTGTACACATAGACACACATACACATGCTCACATGTGCACATACACATGCATACATGCACATGTGCACAGACACACCCACACATACATGTGTACAGACACACGTACACACATACCCACATCCACATACACACTCAGACACATGTACACATACACGCATGCACATACACATGTGTGCATACACATGCATACATACACACACCCAGACATACATGCACATCCACATGCACATACACATATGTACATACACACATGCACATACCCAAACACACATACACCCATGCAGACACACATGTGCAGACACACACATACACATGCACACATACACACACATACACATGCACACAGTCACATTCACACAGACACTCACATATGTACACACAGGCACACACACATACACACATGCACATACACACTGCACAGACACATGCACACATACACATGTACACCTACACACATACACACATACACATACACACATACACATGCACCTTACACATATACACATACACATGCACACACATGCACACATACACACATGTACATACACACATGCACGTACACACATGCACATACACACGTGCAGACACACACTCACATACACATGCACACATACCCACCCACACATACACACTGACACCCACACATACACACTGATGCACACATGCACACACTCCGACACACACACATAACCACATGCATACACACACATACACACATGTACAGACACACATGCACAGACACATGCTGACAGACACACACATTCAGACAGATGCATACATACACATGCACACATATACATGTGCACAGACACACACCCAAACAGACAAGTGACAGACACACACACATAGACAGACACACACATACACATGTACACACATACATACATGCACATACATGTGCACATACATACACACACTGACACACATGGACATACAGACACACACAGACACATGCACACAGACACATGCAGACACATACACACAGAGACATATGCAAACAGACACTTGCACATACACACACAAACACACAGCTCCGGGCAGACATGAGGTGAGTACACACAGACACACGTAGACAGACATTTGCACACGCACATGAACACACAGCTAGGGACAGACATGAGGTGAGTACACACAGACCCAGACACACGCGCGCACAGACACAGACACACACGCGCACGCGCACACAGATACTTAAAGTAACTTGTTAGGAACAAGAAATGTACATATATAGACCTATTCATGTTTATATATATACAATTATTTGTGATATATACATCTAACTTCTAACTCATATTAAAGCATTGAAATGCTAAACTAGCCATCAGGCCCATATGCATGGGTCTGTGTTAGCGGCTTTTGGTGTTACAGCCTGATACCGTTTAGCTATCACTGGGGTCGGGAAATATGTCAAGCAGTATACAGGAGCGCATAACACTTTCATTATAGCTAAACGTGAAGTTATTTATAGATTTGGGAAATCCCTCGATTCGACAATATGAATAACACTGCCAATGCGGCGGTGGCGTTAATATCGGTTTGAATTTAGGGTTAAATTGATAAAATTTCACTTATTGCGTATGTAATTCTGTTAAATATGATAGCATTGAATAGATTTGGGCCTAATATATTGCCACTGATGCGGCGGCGGTGGAGAACGACAGTATGGATATCGACGTCCATGTTGCGGCGGCGGCGATTTGTTTACTTTACATTCGTCGATTTGAAAATATTAATCTCACTTTGATTTTAGGGTTAATTTAATCAAATGTCACTATTTGACTATGTAACTCTGTTAAATATGACAGCATTGAATAGATTTGGCCTTAATCCGTACCTAACACCTCCTGTAAACCAGCTATGGAACGGGTTTACCGTAACCTAGTTTAAGCTTGTGGTGTTAGCCCTATCACTGACTCATGCATAGCGACTTTTCGGCGCTAAACCAGAAATCCCGTCTAAACGCGTTTTGGCTCGCTAACACCGCGTCATGCATATGGGCCCTGACATAGCTAGGCATACATACTTGTAAGTGTATGGGTAAAAACGATGCCATTTATGCTTATTGTATTTCAGAACTGAGGAAGAGGTGAAGATCTTCAAGCCAAAACCACCAGCCTCTAGAAAACGATAGTCACAGAGGGTGCTTGAAGACACACGTGCACAGACACACATGCACATACAGACACACACCGACACATGCATACATACACACCCAGACACATATCGCTTCGGACGTGAGGAAGAAACCCGCTCTCAACCATCTTCCAGTCCTCCCGAGCAAGCCTTTCTGCCAAGTCAACAATCTTCAGATTGAGCCAGCAAAGTGACAGCAAGTATTTTAACATATGTCTGAAGGAGTTTGAAAACCGGATGAACCGCAGCAATGATGGTTCAGACCGGAACCGGAAGTGATGAGAGAACCATCAGTGTGAGGAAAGCAGGACACGCAGTGAACAGCTAAGGCCATGACACGTGACTCATACCACGTGACGCGCACACCGGCTTGTAGTTACATGTCAAGATGAAAAAGAAGGTTCTTCGAGCAGAGTCATCAGCAGGCGTTAATTAATTTGATTAAAGTCTTAGCTTAAACTGTTATAACTCATTTAATACAACTAATTTATTTAACAGTACACGTGTATGGTCACGTGTTCGTTGTCACCAGCCAGGTTTGAACAGCTGCTGGTTACCTGTGTGTGTGTGTCTGTGTTTGTGTGTCTGGCGCATGTAGATAGAAGAGACACAATGAGCCCTTTTGATTGGATGGCAGCCTACTGGGTTGTTACTGGGGTTCTAACTGTGCATGATGCGCGAAAAGGAAGAAAGCAAGGCGGGGGTGGAAAGAAGGCGCTTTATTGAACGCCTCAGAACAACAGGGAAAATAATCACAAGCTATATAAAAATGTCAAAATGAGGTGAAAGCAAGAAAGAGTAAATAGGCTCATAAGGAGCGATAAAGGTATAGCTTATGACTAAATGAGCTCGGGGCGAGCTTTAATTGTTTGTGGTGAGGGGCGCCGATGAGCCCTCCACTAGCATGTGAGGAGAGTTGGGTGGGTGGGTGGAGAAGAAAGGAGCTTGTGCAGGGAGGACGGCCGGAAGGCGAATGGCTGAAGGAGGCCGGCGGGCGGCCTTATAAGGGAAGGAGCGGGGAGGCGAGAAAGCGGGGAAGGTGAGAAAGCCAGCGGGGCAGGGAGAGAGGGCGAGGTGGGAGAAAACTGAGGGAGGGATGACAGGGAAGGTGAGAAAGCCGGGCGGCGGCAGGAGAGGCGGGGGGAGGGTCTCTTCCTTCCTTCGCATCAAACGCAATGCGAACATTACGATCAATGTGAATGTTGGCAACTAGCCGGTATATTGGTCCGGTTTGTGTCTAAGTACAGTAAAGCTGGCCCTGCCATAGTTTGTTACGTGTGATTATTCACTGGGTCCAGGACCCTGCTATAATGGGTTATGCAATGGTACCCAGGTGTGAGTAGAGTGTGACACCCATTTGGTTGTTTACTGTGTTCAGAACCCTGCTATTGTGGGTAACGTGTTTTTGTTCACTTGGTCCAGGACCCTGCTATAGTGGATTGCGTGTGATTGTTCACTCGGTCCAAGACCCTGCTATAGTGGGTTATGTATGATTGCTCACTGGGTCCAGGACCCTGCTAAAGTGGGCTACATGTGCTTGTTCACTGGGTCCAGGACCTTGCTATAGTGGGTTATGTGTAATTGTTCACTGGGTCCAGGACCTTGCTATAGTGGGTTATGTGTAATTGTTCACTGGGTCCAGGATCTTGCTATAGTGGGTTATGTGTAATTGTTCACTGGGTCCAGGACCCTGCTATAGTGGGTTACATGTGATTGTTCAGTGGGTCCAGGACCATGCTATAGTGGGTTACATGTGATTGTTCAGTGGGTCCAGGACCATGCTATAGGGGGTTACGTGTGATTGTTTACTGTGTCCAGGATCCTGCTATAGTGGGTATAGTGTGATTGTTCACTGGGTCCAGGACCTTGCTATAGTGGGTTATGTGTAATTGTTCACTGGGTCCAGGAACATGCTATAGTGGGTTATGCGTAGTTGTTCACTGTGTCCAGGACCATGCTATAGTGGGTTATGTGTAATTGTTCACTGGGTCCAGGACCTTGCTATAGTGGGTTATGTGTAATTGTTCACTGGGTCCAGGACCTTGCTATAGTGGGTTATGTGTAATTGTTCACTGGGTCCAGGACCATACTATAGTGGGTTATGCGTAATTGTTCACTGGGTCCAGGACCATGCTATAGTGGGTAATGTGTGATTGTTTACTGGGTCCAGGACCCTGCTAAAGTGGGATACGTGTGATTGTTTACTTGTTCCAGGACCCTGCTATAGTAGGTTACGTGTGATTGTTCACTGGGTCCAGGACCTTGCTATAGTGGGTTATGTGTAATTGTTCACTGGGTCCAGGACCTTGCTATAGTGGGTTATGTGTAATTGTTCACTGGGTCCAGGACCTTGCTATAGTGGGTTATGTGTAATTGTTCACTGGGTCCAGGACCATGCTATAGTGGGTTACGTGTGATTGTTCAGTAGAGTGTGGCACCCGTTTGGTTGTTCACTAGGTCCAGGACCCTGCTACAGTGGGTTATCTAATGGTGCTCAGGTGTGACACATCTGACACCATGTAAAGAACAAGACGTATCAACACCGCGAGGACTGATTCACAACTGTTTTATTAGATACAACTCGTTTAGAACACATATAGAAAACATATTCAACAAACATAATTATATTAAATTTATAAGGATAGGGTGCTGAATTTCCATTAATTTTGAATAAAATAGACGTTTTGAACTGTGTATGCTGCCCATATCAGGAAACTCAATAGTAGTGTGCCTTCGTTCTGCAGCCAAGCTGCGCGTGCATTCAGGATGCTAGTAAACATTGAAATAGGTCTATAGTGGGTTACATGTGATTGTTCACTCGGTCCAGGACCTTGCCATAGTGGGCTATGTGTGATTGTTCACTGTGTCCAGGACCCTGCTATAGTGGATTATGTGTGATTGTTCAGTGGGTCCAGGACCCTGCTATAGTGGATTACGTGTGATTGTTCAGTGGGTCCAGGACCCTGCTATAGTGGGTTATGTAATGGTACTCAGGTGTGAGTAGATGGTGACATCTGTTTGGTTGTTTACTGGGTCCAGGACCCTGCTATAGGGGGTTACGTGTGATTGTTCAGTGGGTCCAGGACCCTGCTATAGTGGATTACATGTGATTGTTCAGTGGGTCCAGGACCCTGCTATAGTGGGTTATGTAATGGTACCCAGGTGTGAGTATAGTGTGACATCCGTTTGGTTGTTTACTGGGTCCAGGACCCTGCTATAGGGGGTTACGTGTGATTGTTTACTGTGTCCAGGACCCTGCTATAGTGGTTAAAGTGTGATTGTTCACTGGGTCCAGGACCCTGCTATAGTGGATTACGTGTGATTGTTCACTGGGTCCAGGACCCTGCTATAGTGGATTACGTGTGATTGTTCAGTGGGTCCAGGACCCTGCTATAGTGGGTTATGTAATGGTACCCAGGTGTGAGTATAGTGTGACATCCGTTTGGTTGTTTACTGGGTCCAGGACCCTGCTATAGTGGATTACGTGTGATTGTTCAGTGGGTCCAGGACCCTGCTATAGTGGATTACGTGTGATTGTTCAGTGGGTCCAGGACCCTGCTATAGTGATTTATGTAATGGTTCCCAGGTGTGAGTATAGTGTGACATCCGTTTGGTTGTTTACTGGGTCCAGGACCCTGCTATAGTGGTTAAAGTGTGATTGTTCACTGGGTCCAGGACCTTGCTACAGTGGATTATGTAATGGTACTCAGGTGTGACTAGAGTGCAACACCTGTTTGGTTGTTCACTGGGTTCAGAACCCTGCTATCGTGGGTTATGTTATGGTATCCAGGGGTGAGTGCAGTGTGACACGTGCTTGCTTATTTACTGGGTCCATTAATACAACATCCAGGATCATATCGTCACACTGCTTTACAGATCCGAGAACATTATTGACTTTTATTTTTAAATTCCATTGTTTAATAACACTATTTAAATGTGAATTATCAACTGCACAGGTGTCAGTTTCTTATTATGTTGAAATGGTCAATATTTATTTTATCATGTGTAAATGATTTGATTGGTTAGTTATCCGTTGATTTGCTTTGGGCAAATCAATGAGATAGGTGCGGGTGGGTGGGTAAAGTGGGAGCTGGGAAGTCAGTCAGTGCAGCAGTTGAAGTCAACTGACCAACTTCAGGGTGGGCTGGAGGCCCATGGCTGGTGCTATATTGTTATTAGCTGAGGGATCGGATGGGAGTGGCCCAGAAGCAGGAATTTGATTGGCAGCTGGGGGTGGGTGGGTGGGGGGGGGGGGGCTGGGGGTGCTAGCCCCCATGGTTAGGTGGTGCCTCCCAGCGGGGAGGAGTGTCAGTCAGCCTCGTTGCCCGCCGTGCCCAGCAATGAACTGAATGAGCATCAAAATCTCATTCCAGACCATTAGTCCATGAGTACACAGCAATTCTCATAGCCTGTGCTTTATTTAATTATTAGTATTATTATTATTATTATTATATTTAATCAACTTTGGCCGCTCTTGTTCGATTCTTAGAGTATTGTAATAAACTTGGATCTTTTCCGAGTAGTTCTTGCCAAGAAATATATTGCCATGCTGCTATGTTATCTAAATATATACATGTTAAACCCATTAAATGTATAGACATTAGAAGATAATATATATATATATATTTATTTATACACAGGTTCATATGTTGAACATGCCAAAGGATGATTTACATGCAATTTTACTTGGCATCCAATACGTTTGGTTTATTATCTCCATAGCATTGGCATAAATTAAATAAGAGTTTTCCAACTTAAATACCAGTTTTGTTTTATTTATATGTACAACAACAACAGAAACATCACTTGAACTGCGACATGCAGTGTACAAGGCCAGGTTTTACTGCACTGCAGAATCGGTTTTTAATGTTTCTGTATCAGCACACACTTGGTTATACAGTACAACGCCGTTAACAGGTTGGAGAGCTTACCTCGTTTTAGCTATGGCGGTCATTTGACCACCGAGTTAATTTCCAAGGTCGATTTTTATATAAGAATAATGTGCAGTGTGACACGTTTGGCTGTCACACACTGAGTTTTGGGATGTTTCCATATTGGAATAGATCATTAAGGGCGCATTCCATATACGCGTAATGCGTAATGCGAATGCGAATGCGACAAAAAATCGAAACGCCTTGAAACCTATGAGCTACATTCCATACACGCGTAATGCATAATGCGAATGCGAATGCGTCAGAAATCCATTATCCCGATCGCTCCATGTAGCGATCGGTGCGTAATGCGTAATGCGTAAAGGCGGTGCTTATAGAAAATCATCAGTCGCATTTGTCCATTGATATAAGGTTGGAGGAGGCGTCTGATAATTACGGACAGCCGGGACAAGGTGGTGCGAACAGAAAAGCATCAGTCGCATTTGTCCATTGATATAAGGCTGGAGGAGGCGACTGATAATTACGGACAGCCGGGACAAGGTGGTGCGAACAGAAAAGCATCAGTCGCATTTGTCCATTGATATAAGGCTGGAGGAGACACAGAGTCACACACACTTTTTATATACTTTTTATATACTTCACTGCATAGCGCATAACGCATAACGCAATACGCATTACGCGTATATGGAATGATGGCATTCGCATACCGCATAACGCATTACGCATGACGCATTACGCGTATATGGAATGCGCCCTTTAGAACGAAAGAAATGTTATCTAATTTCTTGAATATTTCTATGACATTTAGTTGGGACCGGATTGAGTAAATTAGCAGTGAATATTGTGAAATAATTCATTAGTTACAACATGGCTACAGGCCAGAACTGCCCATGTTACTACTCTGTTGGTATACCCATGAATCCCTAACAATAGGGCACCTCCAGTCAACCATGGGGGTATATGCTGGCGCGTGGTGCACTCACACACTTCCACTTGCCACTGAGGAAGGAGGTCCTGTGGGGACTGTTGTACATCATTTAGATGTATTCTTTATATACCAGTTTTTTACTACTACAGTAAAATCCTGTTAAATCAAACTTGAAGGGACCCTAGAAATTTGTTTGGATTAACCGATCATTGGTTTAACTGAGCTTGAGCTTTGGCTTTAACTTTGAATAAATGTCTATTGCACATTAATATACAATGTATGTGGACACTTTGATTATTGTTTTTGTATGTATATACAGTATAACCCCGTTAACCCAAACTTGGTTAAACCAAACGATCGGTTAATCCAACCTTTTTTCAGCGGCCCAGCAAAACACTACCATTTATCATATAAAAAAGTTGCTGGGGTCTCAGATTACCTTATAACCACATGAAAGTTTGGTTTCACCATACCGGAGTAGCCAGGGGTCCAATCAAATTTTGTTTGGATTAACCAATAATTTGGAGTAACCGATAATTTGGATTAGCCAACTTTTTTATATGATAAATGGTAGTATTTTTCCAGATCGCCAAAAAAAGTTTGGATTATATACATATATACATATATATATATATACATGTAGGATCGCACTTCACAAGTCAGATGTATATGTGTTATATACATACATACATATGTACATGGGGGGGGGGGGGTGCGGCAGCCACCACTCGCTCACCTGCCAACCAGACTCACCAAAAACTCTCACAGGACTCACCAAAAACTCTCATGGGACTCCCTCCCCGACTACACCCGTGCCCCGCGCTCGGGGCTGGGACCCCCTTACCTTTTGATAGGGGGAGGGGCAAGCACTATATATATGTATATATATGTTTATATAGAGATATACATATAAATATACGTATAAAGATTCATGGGTATGCATATAAATATACATATACAAATGTGTATATACATATAACATGCATTTATGCATATGTATATATATATATACCAATAGATACTGTATTTAAAGATAACTGCATCAAATATTGTAGAGTGGTCCTCCATTTGTGACTGGTAAGTTAACATTTGGTATCCTGACACTGAGTGAACCAGTCCTTGCCCTATCCTATTGTCATGGGGGTGATGAAAATGGGAAATCTTGTGCCTAGAGTGGGACTCGAACCCACATCTCTTTGCATTCCGGGCCAGTGTGCTAACCATTACACCACCTAGGCTCCCTGATATCAACACACTCCCCACGCCTACCTGTCTATGTGGTTACTTGCCTGAGAGGTCAGTGCAGACCACTACACTCGTCCCCCTGGAATTGTAAGTCTTGTAATGCTTACAATTACATACATACAGGCAATGCACTAACACATACCCAGGGTAGGTTCAACAACCATACAGCGCAAAGCTTGTACAGGATCCTGATCACGGCAACCAGTGTCATGGGGGTGATGAAAATGGGAAATCTTGTGCCTAGAGTGGGACTCGAACCCACATCTCTTTGCATTCCGGGCCAGTGTGCTGACCATTACACCACCTAGGCTCCCTGATATCAACACACTCCCCACGCCTACCTGTCTATGTGGTTACTTGCCTGAGAGGTCAGTGCAGACCACTACACTATTAATGCCGAGTGCCAGGCTAGGAAGCGACAAGTAGAAATTTTTAAGTCATTGGTTTGACTCAACCAGGGTTCCAACCCACGATCTCATAGGTTCGGATCCCCCGATCTCCCAAAACAGGGGATGGACACTCAACTCATTCGGCCACCCCGTCTGATCTGTGGGGAATATAACTAATTGGAGAGAGGTGGAAGAGGGAGGGGATATGGGGGGGGGGGGGGATGTGGCGGGGGGGGGGGATGTGGTGGGGGAGACCGCTGATGCATGTCTGAGACTGGAAAGAGGGTGGGTGGGTGTGCAGAGAGAGGAAGGCGTCCTGTTGAGTAGGATGACTGATGAGAAGTAAACTATTTTAGGAGTTCGACATTAGGGTTTTACATCCTAGCAACATCTAATGTCATATCAGGATGGGTACCGACTTCCGAGATTGTGCCCTAATGGTTACTTTATAGTGCTGCTCCACTGGGCGACCAAGCCACCGGCACCATGATCAAATTTCCGACTTAGTCACATTATCCTTATACTGATCTACCAACCCAGTCATCCCTTTTGAGTGTCGTGACCCCTACCGCAGCAGAAGGGGTAGGCCCTGAGTGCAATCACATCCAGACCTGCCAGCACCACTATGTTTATTTACATCCCACTCACGCACCACCACTGCGACTATCCTATGTAATGCCGAACACCAGCCTAGGTAGCAACAAGTATCAATTTTGTAAGTCATTGGTTTGACTCGACCTTTCGCATGGGAAGCTTGCGCTCTTATAGATTTGGCCCCCTGCCTTGTTGCTTCCTAGCCTGGCGCTCGGCATTAATAGGATAGGGTAGGGACTGGTTGCCTCAGTGTAAGGATAATGTGACTGAGTGGGATATCAGGTCATGGTGCCGGTGGCCTGGTTTCCTAGTGGGACGGCACTATAAAGTTGCCATGAGTGTGCACTGTCGCAAGTCGATACCCATCCTGATATGACCTTAGATGTTGCTAGGATGTAAAACAACAACAAACAAACAACAAATCAGTCCAGAGAGGGGGTTTAGAGATGTGAAGCCCGGAGAGGGGATGAGAGGAAGGAAAAGCTGGAGGGGAAGAGGGCTAGGAAGCGGGCTGTCATATTGTCTTCCACAAATCACTCATAACTTGTTATGTATAGACTAATTCTACACGCCTGACATGATAGCAACTTGTATCAATGTTGTAAGTCTTTAACGTGACTGGGCCCACCCAGTAACCCCCTCAAGGGTGCTAGTTAGCGATTAAGTCGCAAGGTGGCGGCATACGTCTAGTACTGAGGGTTCTGGCAGGTGGCGCATCTGTGTATAGAATGTTCAGTATGGCCAAAGGGTGGTTTCCAGCAGTTCGCTAGGTGGTGCCACTAGTCATGGTGATGGTTTTGTCAGTTTGCTGATAACGACAGCAGTCCTTTTCTCTGATGATACCCATCACAGTCTGCTGCCCGGTGTGGCCGTCTCAGCTGCCACAAGGCTGATTTGCCATGCCCAACTTTCACTATTATCTCTGTTTTTAATACTTTCAGAGAAAATTACCCTTAAGTTAAATTAAATACTTCAGATCTTCCTCTTCAATTGCGCATTAATATATTTTTAATCGACTCAGTGAAAGCTTTTAAATTAATTTTGCTAAAATAAATGCTCTGCATAGACATAGCATTGCTGCAGTGTTTACCCTTCGCGGGTGGTAAAATACGGCAATGCTATGTCTATGTGGGGCATTTATTTTTGTAAAATAAGTTTAAAAGCTTTCATTGGATCGATTAAAAATATCTTAATGCGCGATTGAAGAGGAAGATCTGAAGTATTTAATGTAACCTAAGAGCAATTTACGCTGAAAGTATTAAAAACAGAGATTACGGCCTTTGAGACTGGCCCAGTTTTGACGCATGCGCAGACGACGCTGTTGGATTCTGACGCATGCGCAGAAGCGACATTTGGCATATCAGCCTTGTGGCAGCTGAGACGGCCACACCGGGCTGCTCTGAGGAAACCGCTATAAGACGAGCCAGTCTATCTAATATAACCTTTTGATTCAGGTCTTGTTTGATAAAAGACATTTGAATTCGCATTATTACTTCACAATATAGCAAATATTTAAAAACTAATATAATTGAAAAAATAGTTATTAAAAGTTGCATAGTCCGATCGGTTTGAAATTCGGTATTTTTTCTGAGATAAATATATTATTTCGATCACTAGTATCTACTTTACATTAGTTCAAAATTACTTTTATTTTAAATGGTAAACTTTTGAGATATTTTGAGTGCAAACATGGAAGATTAGTTTTGGCAAGCACGCCAAAACTCTGACACCATAGACTTCTGCAGTAACAGGTTCTGTTATATTGACTCAGTATTGCCTTCTACGCAGAAACAAATGCTTAATAAGTGCATCAGTATCTAAGTTAGATATCTCAGATCAAATCTAGATAATTGGTTTGGTCTTGAAAAGTTTATATTTCATCGGACTATCCAGCTTTAAAGGTCATGTCACACTACGACGTAACGATGTCGACGTAGGGAGAACGTGAAGAACGTTGAAGTTCTCGGCATAGTATGCAAATTTGGGCACAAGTTGAACGTGGATGCAGCGTAGTGGACGAGAGCGTAACGTCGGTAAAGTGTAGTGATACCGTAATTCAACGAGAGAGGTCAACGTAATGACGCTCACGGAACGTTATGAACGTTATTCCATCGCCAGAAGAACGTTACGTGACGTTAGCTATGTCATGAGACGTTGAACGTACGTTGAATGCACGTTCTCCTGACGTTCTCCTGACGTTCTCCTGACGTTCTCCTGACGTTCTCCTGACTTTCCCATTACGCCGCATGGACGTTTCCACCGGTTTTAATGTGGGTCAACGAGTGGAACGTAGTGGAACGTAGTGGAACGTAGTGAGGAACGTTGGCCTAACGTCCGTTTAACGTCATTGACGTTCGCTGAACGTGAACAGAACGTACGGCGAACGTAAACCCTTACGTTCGACCTACGTCAAAACTTTTGAACATGTCCAAAACATCGACGTAACTCGACGTAACACGACGTAATGTGACGTACCTCGACGTCAGTCTAACGTCATTATGACGTCATCATAACGTAATCCAACGTACATCAACGTAATGACGAAATATCACCACGTTAGGCTCACGTTCGCTCATTACGTCGTAGTGTGACAGGGGTATTAAGTTGAGTAGTAAACATGATGAAGCCATATTTATTTTCAAAACCCACTCTCCCTACTATCAACTATGCTGACCTACATTTGATTCTCCGTATCTAACATAGATACTGATGCATTTATTATGTTACCACATAAAAGGGAGTGCCAAGTCATTTTAATAGAACCTATTACTGAAGAAGCGTTTGGTGTCAGAGTGTTGGTGTGCTTGCAGTTTAAATATATCTAAAGTTAGCGATTTAAAATAAACGTTACTTCAAACCAGTGTAAGATATATTATAACGATGAACTTAATATATTTAAATCTCAGAAAATGACCAAATCTCAAAACCATCAGACTATGCAACTTTTATAAACACCATGAATCCAATATGGAGTGTAATAATATCTTCTTGGGATATCGATCGAGGGTTAGCCAGATTCCCTCTGTCCTCAATCTAAATCTCGACTTGTCTAAAGCCGTGTTTACACGGGCAAATGTGAAGCGAATTAGACAAAGCGATTCATATGAAGCGAAGTAGCGGCGCGTTTACACGAAGCGAGTTTGAAAGTGTTTCGGCGCCGGGAACCAGCGGCCTTAGTTCCGCCTGTAGTCGGCAAGCACTGCTATTTGTTTAGTTTACACACGTCGATTCGACGCAGATGTAGCTGCTACGTTAATATCGCTTGGAATTTAGGGTTAATTTAATTAAATTTCATTATTTGAGTATGTAATTCTGTTAAATATGATCGCATTTAATAGATTTCGGCCTAATCGGGCCCTAACACTGCCGGGTACCAGCGATTAGTTACTGCTCCCCCTGTTTCCGGCACGCACTACTATTTTATACTACCGCCGCCCGGGAACCAGTGGAATCGCTTCATATAAACCACCTCCCGAGGCGATCTACAAAAAGCGAATCATATGAATCGAATCAGCCCTAATCCGCTTAAGCGGTGCGTTTACACGGCGAATGTGAGGCGAACTAGGCAAGGCGATTCATATGAAGCGAATTAACTCGCCCGTGTAAACACAGCTATAGTCTAACTCTAACTTCTAAGACTAAATGAAGGTGCGTATAAGTTGACAGAACAGTTGCAGAAAGCTGTTGTTATACAGGGATAGGACTGTATGAAGCACTTTGACTCCAAACTGGGCTCCTATCTGGTATTTGTAATACATGTTGCTCTAGGTTTGTGGCGGCTTCTGTAGTTATGGGTGATACACAAAGCATTACTTTTTTTTTCTTTTTTTTCTTGAAGATTTATACTGCCTATTATAGATAAGTCTGAATAGACTTGTTTTCACTGTTTGTCGATAGAAAGCCCGAACCTACACTTTTACCGACCCAAGGGATTTTTAACCTCCCATACCACATAGACATGGTATGAGAGCAACTGGCATGACGCTCTAAGTTATACTTCTGAAGTCTTATGCACAGTATCAGTTAGATGCATTGCCAGCAGGATATGGAATCTTGCTATTCACCGCTTTTCATCTAATTTATATGAACTGCATTGCCAGTGTGGATAGGATCAGATGAAAGATGGAAATTTGGATTATTATTGCACCTATTAGTATTACACCAAATATTTCCAAGTTTTAAATATCCCCTACCAAGAGTAGTGCCAGTCTTTTGATGGAAGGTTGATTGAGTGCCTTTGCTTTCTATGCGAAAGCGATGAGAAAATAGTAACATGACAGAATACAAATTGAACACTTCTCGCTGTGAAAATGGCCTTTGCTGCCTATACTGTGCTAAGTATCCCACAATCAATCAATTAAAACATTCCTCTGCTTAATATCGGGAAATTGTCTAAAGCGGTGACCATCATCTATTTGCAATCCTAGCGGGAACTCAGCCGTCCAGATGCTCACTACATACTCCCTGTTCATTGGTCGGATGCAATTTCACACAGAATAATGAAAAAGATAGCCAAGCGGTCATATACAAATAAACCAAGCCTCGTTCCCCAACAGCCTCGTTCCTCAAATACCCGCCAGGGGCGGGTTCATTCACCCTACAAGTTTAATGTCGACTGGGAGGAATATTGACATTTCAGAGCCAATACTATCCTCTTTTTATAGCAACCATGGCCTCTGTGCTTCCCAGACCCTTGACCCCTGCCCCCTGCCCCCTGCATCCTTGCTCCTGCCAACTCCTCCCTCCACCCCACCGCGCCACCACCAGTTCCCCTATTCCCTGCACGCTTACCCCAACCCATTCCTTCCACCATCATTCCTTCCTTCTTCCACCCCTTCATACCACAATCTACAATACAGCTATTTCTCCACCATCACCTCCACCCCACCCCAATCCCGCCTCCCAAACTCTCCTACCACCCCACCACCACCCACAACCATACACACTACCACTAGCTCCATCCCCTCTTCCTTCTCCCATCCCCTCTCCCCTTCACCCACCCCATGCCCGGTACCACCGACTGTAAGTCTAACCCCATGGTCACCTCCACCTCTACACCTTCTCAACTCTCCCTTTCCCCCCTCCCCCTCCCCCTCTCCCTTCGCCCCCCCGCCCCCCCCCCCCCCCAACACCCCGTTGGTCATCTCGCCCAGGCCTCCATATCACTCCCCAACCTCCCTTGTGTGTGTCGATTCGGTCCCTATACATTGCCCAGCGCCAATCGCAAATAACCGGAGCACAGACCGGAAGTCGATAGAAACCGGAAGTTGGTGGCACGCGCCTGTGGGCTATAGATGCAGTTTGCCTTGTTTTATTAGGCGACCCACGTTCGGTGTTTGGTGTGGCGGGGCTTGGAAGGCAGGGGGTGCCGGGACAGGGGGCGGTGAGGATGGGGTGGGGGAGGGGGGATCGAGGCCGGGGCGAGGTGGAGGCGGGGGGGGGTGGAACGGTTGTGGGGCGGGATTTGGAGGACATGGGGCGGGGGGGGGGGGGGGGCAGGGTGCGGCTTGGGGCGGGGCGGGGGCAGGCAGGGTTTGAATGGCCGCGGTTTGGACGGCCAAGTGTGCGGGGGTGAAGGGGGCGTGGGGGGGTGGGGGAAGGGTGGGAGGGGGGGGGATTGACACTGTCAGTATCATTATAAAATTCTGCTATTAACATGCAGCAGAATATGAATTATTATGGTATGAAAGGGCCACGAGGGGCCATCGGCTACTGGATGTCGTATCTGTCGAGCTCTCGTCATTTTTTGTAGTTTCAACACTGGTACGCAGCTGTTTTTCGGGTGGGTCTCCCTAGACCTCAGGGCGGGCCGATGGCCCCTCGTGGCCCTTTCATACCATAATAATTCATATTCTGCTGCATGTTAATAGCAGAATTTTATATTATGATGGTAATCAGGCCACGAGGGCCATCCGCTACTTTGTATTGCGGCTGTGTACCTGTGTTGTTCTTATTTTGACCATGTGAAAGAAGCAATCGCGAAGCATTACTTTGCTTAGGTTCGCTTTTATTGTTTTGTATCTATAAGTGGCTCTTGGGCCTCGTTACATGCGTTCTTGGATATCTTTTACATATGGTTATATATGGTTACATGAGTCAATTGTTCGTTGATCTCTCGCTTGCTTCCCTCTCGTCCGCCCATATGGTCGGTATGAGGTTGGTTGTTACCGTCCCTCCCGAGGAGAGGGGTCGATCGTAGAAGCGCCTGAAGGTGGTTTCGCCTGTCCATCCCGCTGCCAGGATAATTGTGGCCAGGGGGACTTGTCTCCTTGCTGCCGCACTGGTGGTGGCGTGTCGACATGAGTACGGCGTGAAAAGTGTCATGTCGATACCCGCCTCCACCATGGTGTTCCTCACATACCTTGACAGTGTTTCTTGTGAGGCCGCTACATGCGGGCTTCTAGTCGTTGCAAACACTGCCGGGTCTGCCCCTGTGAGCTCTTCCTTGTCCATGTAGGTTCTCAGGTGGGTGTAGACACATAGTTCTTCCTCCCCAAACTCCTTGAAGGAGAGGATAAGTGGGTTCCGTGCCGGGTCGTTGGATTTCATTTTCATTGAGTATCTCAGCGTGCAGTGGCCCTGTCCCCACCTGAAGTCCTTGCGCTTCATCAAGCCCAGGGCCTGAAGCCTCTGCCCTGTGGCTAGTAGGAACAGGCAGGCAGTCCTTCTGTTCAACTGGTCTACACTGAGCAGGTGTGTCGGCCCCCACCCCTGTAAGTGTCTCAGCAATTGTCTGGGGTCCCATACCGCCTCGTACCTAGGCCGGCTGGGTTTCAGGTTTCCTATCCCTTTCAGCAACCTGCTCACTAGTGGATGTTCCCCGAACGGCTTCCCCCCACTGTCACGAACGTCGATAGTAACGATTTCACGGTATTGACGGTGGTCTTGGCTGCCCCTTCCGAGAATAGCCTCTCCAGGTATTCTATCCCTTCCTTGAGGGTCGGTTTTCGGGCGTCGATGCCCGCCTTGTCGCAGTGTTGAGCCCATCTCCTCAGGATGAGAGTGTATTGTCTCTTGGTTGTGTTCGCCCATGAAGCTGTCAGCAGTTCCGCCGTTGCCTCATTGACACCTAGGGACCTGAACATGCCGGCTAGAGTCTCACCGCGTGGAGGCTCATCTTGTGGGCGAGTGGGAACAATTTCCCTCCCGCCCCCTTGATCCGTAGTGTCTCCGACTCCACTGGTATCCTCATGCCTGCTTGGTAGCCCCGTAGCTGCCGTAGCAGTGGGAACCACGGTTGTGTCGGCCAGTCCGGTGCGATGAGGACTCCCCTGGGCTCTTCCCCCCTCAGTTTCACCAGTACTCTGGATAGACAGCTGAAAGGTGGAAAGAAAAATCCGTTAATCTGTTGCCAGTTCAATGATAACGCGTCCGTTCCCTCTGCTTGCCTATCAAATTCTTTGGCTACATACCGCTTAAGTTGGTGGTTATCCCGAGAAGCAAACATATCAATATCGGGTGTGCCCAGTGATTCGAAAATTGTTCTTACTACCTGGCTGTCTAATGACCACTCCCCTGCGTCTGTGAATACCCGTGAGGCCCAGTCTGCCTCCACGTTTTCCACTCCTGGGCAGAATCTCGTGGTTAATCGCAGATTTAGCTTCTCCGTAAGTGTCCAGATGTGCTCGGTCTCTTCCTGACATTCTTTGGACCTAGCCGAGCCCCCTTTTCCTATGCAAGCTACTGTTGTGGTGTTATCCGCGAAGACCCTTACGTGACTATCTCTTAGCTTCTCCCCTGTGTGCTCTAGCATGCGCCTCACCGCTCTGAGTTCTAAGACGTTAATGTGTGTGGTGTTGCTAACCGTCTCATCCCATTGTTCCCCATAGTGTGCGTTATGGGTTTGATCGAAATACCCCCACCCATGTGATGACGCGTCCGTGAATACACACACATCCACGGGTCTGTGTTCGTACTCCCTGTTGGTTACCTCTAAATTACTGAGCCAAAACATGAGACATTCTTTTACTCGTTTAGTCAGTGTGCAGGGTCTCTCATAGTTGTTGTTGGAGTCCCGGATGTTCCAATTTAGTGCTCTCACTATTACTTTTGATCTAATTTTGGCCCATTTATTACCTGGGTCGGTCGCTACCAGTTTCCCCACTAGTGTCGCTAGATCCTTTATTTTCAGTTTGGTGTTGTTGAATGTGTCTGTGATGCGCCCCTTTAACTCCTCACACTTTTCTGTCGGTATGTTCACTTTTATTGTAAGTGTGTCAATAGTGAACCCTAGGAACTGTAATTTCTGTGCTGGTGTTAGTACAGATTTTTCCCGGTTGATGGTGAATCCTAGGTGGGTTAGTAGGTCTAGCGTTAGGTTTACCGCTGCTCTGACTTCTGCCTGTGTTCGTCCTATTATGATAGTATCGTCTATATAGAAGCACAGCAGGATGTTGTGGTTTGTTCTGAGGTGGCTCATTACTGTTCTCATTATTTTCGTAAATACTCTGGGGCCCGAGCTGAGCCCATTTGGTAGTACTCTGAACCTGAACCTTCGTTCCTCAAAGATGAACTGTAGGAGATCTCTGTCTTTTTCCCTGATCTCTAGGCTGTGGTACGCCTGCGAGATGTCTATGCTGGCCAACCACGCCCCCTTGTGCACTAGCTGCATTACCGTCCCCAATTGTTCCATTTTGAAATGTCGGTAGACTACTAGTTCGTTGAGCTTTGACAGGTTCAGTATGGGTCTATAGTCACCGTCTTTCTTTGGTCTGAGGAAGAGGTGTGATACGAAGCATCTGTTGTTAGCAACTGTTTCTTCTATCACCCCTTGCGTTAGCATCTCCCCTATTTTTTGTTTTAGTATTATCTCTGACCCTTTGTCCCTGGAGGTCGGTAGGATATTTTGTTTGGGCAACCCTGTTAGCTCGATTTTGACTCCTTTCACCATCTGCTTTACCCAGGCATTGTCTGTTATTGCTGCCCACCTATGGCTTTGGCCTGTAACGCCTCCGGCCGAGAAGTGTTTTTGAGTGGTACTTACTTCACCTCCTATGTCCTCCTGTCTCCGCCTCGGCCTCTGTAGAAGCCCGACGATCTGCCCCGCCCCCCTCGGTGGGGGCGTGTTTGGCTTCCGCCGCTTGGCCGGTGGATGTAGGCTTTCGGCTCCTCCTGTCGGTGCCTGGGGGTGTTTTGTGGGAGGCGGCCCCTCCCCAGACCGCCCTTGTAGTTTCCCTGTTTGTACGCCTGTCGTTCGTAACTCCGGTGTCCCTGCCGGTTTCCTTGTGACCTCACAATGGCCAGTGCTGTTTTCCTGTCGGCCTCCAGGGTGGTCACTTTAGCACTTAAATCCTCGCCCAGCACATATTTGAAGCCCTGGTTTCCCTCCTTTTTGGCCAGTGGCTTCAGCTGTTGTAGTAGCGTCGGTCTCACATTGTCTCTCCTCATACCCACTATAGTGTTGCTCGTCCTGGCAAGTAGTTTGAGGGTAGTTACAAGTGCTGTTACTAGTTCCTTTGTATCCAGCGCCTTCCCGGTTTCGATGCTATCCAGGGCCCTGGCTACAGGTCTGGCCGCGAACTGGATGCCCCACTGGGCCGCTGCTAGTGCCGCGTCGTTTTCTTTTACTCGGGCGGGTAGAGTGGTCTCGATCTCTGGATTCATCCGGGTTTTGTGTAGTGCCTCTACGTTGGCTGGTCTGGGCAGCGTCGCGTACACCTCCGCCGTTTCTGCTTTGGTCATGGGATGGGACCATAGTGTATTAAGTAGCTTAGCCGTACTGTCCGCCAGCTTGTCGCCCTCTGCGTCCAGGGGGGCCTTCTCTGCCGGGATAAATTGTTCCAGGTAGGATCCTGCTGTTGTCGGTGCCGCCGCTGTCACTGGTGCCGCCATCGGTGGCGGCGCTGTCTGTGCAGGCGGCGCCACGTTGTTGTTGGCGGCGGGCGGTTCGCGGTGGGCCGGTGCCCGGGCCACCTCCTCCCGCCTGACCCTTCCTGCCTCAGCCGGGTCGGTTGAGGTCACGGCTCCCCCCCTCCCTCGGGGTGTGAAGCCTGCTGGGGTCACCGGTCTAGACGTATACCCTGGCGGTTCCCCTGTCGGCCCGCTCCTGCTGTCCGCCCTCGGACTGAAGGCGGATGGCTGTGGTCTGAGCACCGTGTGCTCCTGGGTCGCCCTCCGTAGGGGCGGCACGTCCTTCACCAGTGTCGGTGGGGAGGGTCCCAGTGGTGTGGAACCCTGGGACCAGTTGATCGAGTATCCTGCCCTGCGCTCTCGTATCTCCGCCTCCAGCTCTCTTTTCCGTACCTCCAACCTTTCCAGCTCCGCCACCGGTGTTGGGACGTAGTTAGGTCCTCTCCACTGGTCCCCGCAGGCGGGGTCCGGTGGCGGGCTGAAGGTCTGTGTTAGATCCGCCACTACCATCCTGAGTCCGTTGTGAAGTTCACCCAGGGGTGGTGGTGTGTATGTGGGGGATGTGGAGGCCAGTACCAGCCTCCTTCCGGATCCTTCCGTGGTTACCACCATGCCTGGTGATGGTGCCCGCTTGGACGGGAGCGCACACCCTGCGTTCCCGTCCTGTTCGTCCCTAGTCGGGGTCGCCCCCGTCTGGTCTCGGTCGTCCATCTCCACCTCTGAGTTACCGTCTGACTCGTGTGGTAGGGGCACATAGAGCGGTCCCGCGTGCGGGCTCTCCCGTTGTCTCTCCGCTGACTCTATGTAGTCGGCGAGTAGGCTGGCCGTGGGTCCTGTGTTCTCCGTTCCTGTGCCAGTGGCCGGGGAAGGAGTCCTGGACATGTAGTGCGCCATAGCTCACGTGGGAATGAGTGTGGAGGCGCGGTCGAGCCGGCCCTCAACGCCCTTCCGGTTATAAGGCCAATTAGCTCTGAGGCCTCCGCCTGTGTTGTACCGCATTGGTATCGCGCCTAATTAGATTAGGTGCCAGCGAGGAGGCTGCCAGCCGTCTCCCGGCAGCATAAGCCATATGGCTCCTCCTCATACCTAATTAGATTAGGTGTCAGCTCAAAGCCCGGGCCCGACCTCGGTCCGGCCCTGAGCACCTGCTCCTGTCCGTCCCGACCCCCCCCACCCCCTCACGTCCCCCCCGAGCGCCCGGGAGGTGCCGGAGGTAAGGGTAGGGAGGAGGGGAGGGGTGCCCTCCCACGGGGGGGAGGGCGAGGATCTCCAGGATCCTAGGCTGCAGCGCAAGCCTTCCGAGCGGCACAATGCCGTCGGGGAAACCTCCGGGAGCCGTAGCCACCCGCGTGCAAGCACGAGGTTCCCAGCCATCCCAGCGGGAGGCTCATCGGAGAACTTCGTGTTCCTCCGGGTTATCCTGTATCTCAGCCGGTCCCCCGTGGGGGATACTTACCTCCCGGCTGAGTGGAGCGCCCCGCCGGTCCCCGGGCGGCCTCGCCCGTCCCGGCCGGCTGCGCTCAGACGTCCAGCTCTCTTGATAGCTAATCCAAAAGTGACGAGAGCTCGACAGATACGACATCCAGTAGCGGATGGCCCTCGTGGCCTGATTACCATCATAATATCAGGACTCTGAGTCAGCGGGCTTCCTTAAGCTGTCACTGCAGCAAGAACCCTTGACCTTCTTCCTGACCACGAGGCGCTCAATGGGTCTCAGTCTGGGCGCTCATTGGGTCTCGTAGACTGGACGCTCATTGGGCTGCCTTTTGCTGGGCGCTCACTGGGTCTCTTAAGGCCCTGTCACATTACGGCGTATGGCGGGGGCGTATTGAAAACCTACGTACGTCCTGCGAATGCCGGCCTATGATGACCTTTGGTGACCTATCGGGTGTTTTTTAGCGTATGTGTAACGTATGAGGAGCGTACGTGGAGCGTACGAGGAGCGTATGAGAGCGTACTGTGACATTTTTTGACAGTTTTGATTGGCATATGGAACCTATGCGTAGCGTATGCATAGCGTATGCGTAGCGTATGCATAGCGTATGAGCATATGAGTAGCGTATAAGTCAAGATCGATGTCGAGACCTATGGCATACGCTTTGAATACGCTGTGCATACGCTGTACATACGCTGTGCATACGCTAGGGGTACGCTCCCATACGTAACTCGTAGGCTATGCGTACGCTACATACGCTAGAGATACGCCGGTGACGCAAGTTGAGCGTATGCGTAACCTACGCCGGCGCACCCTTTGCGTACGAGGAGCGTACACCGGCGTACGAGGAGCATACACCGGCGTACGAGGAGCGTACACCAGCGTATGAGTAGCGTATGAACCATACGCTCCCATAGGTCGAGATTTTTTGAGCATGCACACAAAAATTTGGACGGACGGACGGGAGAAAGCGTATGGCGGCGTACAACGGCATACGCCGGCATAGGCCGGCACATGACGGCCTATGCATAGCGTATGCGTAGCGTATGCGTAGCGTATGCATAGCGTATGCGTAGCGTATGGTGGCGTATGGCGGCGTATGCCGACGTATATGACGTAATGCGCCTACGCCGCCGTACGCTCCCGCAAAAAACCCTAATGTGACAGCCCCTTTAGATTGGACGCTCACTGGGTCTCTTAGACTGGACGCTCACTGAGTCTCTTAGGCTGGGCGCTCACTTAGTCTCTTAGACTGGGCGCGCATTGGGTCTCTTAGGGTGAACTCACCCCGAGGGAATCCATTCACTGGAGCACATTTCACTTACTTTGCTGGGAAGGCGTGTGGTGTTTTTGTGGGTTTTTTTTCAGATGTTCAACTATTGTTAAATAATGAATTGAGTGGTCAGAGGAGTCGAGGTGTTACACCCCCCCCCCCGCTCCCATCACACCATCACACAGAGTGCTGTAGATCATGCGGATTGACCCAAGAGATTGGATTTGTTAGTCTGATGTAAGTTTCATGAGTCTGACTAGGTTAATGATCATCGTGATGAATGACACCAGAAATATGTTACGTATTTATTTAATAATAATATATGTAATAATATATATATATACAGTACAACCCCGTTAAACCAAGCTCGGTTAAACCAAACGATCGGTTAATCCAAACTTTTGTCGGCGGCCCAGCAAAATACTACCATTTATCATATAAAAAAGTTGGTTAAACCCAAGTTGGTTAATCCAAAGTATTGGGTAATTGACGGGCCATTGGCAATTCCGGTACGGTTAAACCAAACGTTCATGTGTTTATGAGATCATTTGAGACTTTTTTTATATGATAGGTTGTGGTATGCCAGAAATCCTGGACTTTCATCAAAGAAGTGCCTATTAATATACCGTATCATAAGTTTTTTCACTCAAATACTGTTTCAATCAACTCCTTAGATCCCTGTGATGTTTTTAGGAAAGGGGTGTCAAGGCTCATATAGAATAAATGGCGTCCTGTAGACATATTTCTAAGTTATGTTTTGGAAAAATATCTAAAAACATTAGTTTTTGATAGATCCATTTAAGTCAAATAAAATGTGCGTAATAATCCATTTATTTCAGCCATTAACTAATATAGCATACTAGGACAGGTCTAAAAGGGGTTTGTAAATTCTCCTAAAAAGAAATAATTTTCAAGAATGATATATAGCCAGTGCCACAGTTTTTAAATTGGTAAGTACTAGTAATTACATTTTAGTTCTAGTTCTAGCTACCAATAAGTGCCTGAATACAACCCACAGCATTGAATAGGCCACGACACCCATCAACACATGGAAAAATATACCATGCAGAATGCACATGTATACATGTGCGTTCAGTGCCTCTTATGTCTAGGGCAACTCAAGAACGCACATAGATGCGAAAATCGAGCAGCGAAATCTAATAGCCAGTGATGAATCAGGCAGATTCATCACTGGCACATGGCTGCTTGACAGGATGTTGGTGTTAGGCCTCTTTGAAGTTGGTGTGCGTTCTTGAGTTGCCCTAGACGTTATGTAAAGTAATAACAAATGTAACAGTGACTTATCTGATTATGAGTCCAAATAATGAATGTTTAGTCTATACCCTCCTGTTCATTTGATTATGTCCAACCCCCCAACCAGTAATTTAGTTTGTGCATCTTCTCTGACCGTGAAAGAATTGTGTGACCAGATAGTTGACCTGCAAAATTAATTAGATGAATACCAGCTATATTGTGAGGGGGATGATGTTGATTTTAATCTCCTCAAAAACATTTTGAGTACATCATATCCTTTGGCAAAGTACTTGCGAACAGAGGTAAAAACAATTGCAAAATGAATGCATGCTGCTGAAGATAGAGAAATAGAGATATCTCATGAAACAGCATCTCACCAGGTTCCAGTAGATTTGTACAATCTAATAGCATGGCTAATTACTGACAATGATGATAGCCTTGGCGATGATGGAAAAGTTCATCTTCCGGAAAATGACAAAGAGAATGTGTTGAACCTAGCACAGGACATTATTGGGTATCTTGGTACACAGGTTATACCTAAACACGTAGGAGTTGCTCTGCATATTCTCAAAGAAACGCATAGTAAAAATATTGTGACAATGTTAAACCGATTTGGTAATAGCATTAGCTATGCCAGTGCCCAACGTTACCTGACAACGACAGCTAATGAGGTTACTGAATGGGAAGAGAAGGTATTTTTATTCCGTCCAATGTTGTTCATGGTCAATTTGCGCAGTATGCTTTTGATAACCTGAACTTTCATTCAGAAACCGAGGATGGTGGTAGTCTTGATGCAACTACAAATATTATCTATCAGTATACAAATGATAAGGAGAATAATGTTGGGACTGGAAAAGTTCCTCTTCAGAAAACAAGACAAGTAACAATTAAGGAAGCTGTTAAATTTGAACCAGTTGTAAGTAATCTATCACTGAAGGACCGAAAAGAGGCTAGATCGTTACGTGGTACAGAGATTAGCTGTGGCAGCAATATAAGCAGTGATGATTTGGTTGATGAAAACATTGTCTGGTTTCTACTTCAGATGTTCCCAACCCAGATGATGTTAGGTGAAGATGAAAGTGTTTGTTGTACACCAAATTGGAACGCATTCTTTGAATTTTATTCCAGGAAACAGACACAGAAAACAAAAATTGGCTATGGTCCAATGTATCCTCAAACTCCTACAAATCCAGATGTTGTCAAAACCTCTCTTGACTACTTTGTTACACTGAATCTGAAATTGGGCCTGTCAAAGACTGTGGTAACATGTGACCAGGCAATATATGATATCATAAAAGGCTTGGTGAAAAAGGAGCCTGCCAGATATAAAGATGTTATAGTACGATTGGGCGGATTCCATATTGCACAGAACTTGTTGGGGTCCATTGGTTTCTTCATGAAAGAAAGCGGCATTGAAGACGTACTAGTTGCAAGTGACATATGTGGTAGAAGAACAGCTAATAAAGTGATGGCAGGGAAGGACTATTATAAAATGGTTCGTTACCATTCCTTTCCCAGTGAGGCATTCTTTATGCTTAAGTGGGAAGCCTTTGAGCAATGGTTGTTGCAAGAAGATGAACTTGACTTACTCTCATCTTTGTCATCTGTGTTGGAATGTCTCAGGGCAGCCTTTCAAATGAAGGTCAAAGACAGTGTTACAAAACTTGTTGGTGATATCGCGACAAGTCTAAGATTAGTTCAATCTCACTGAAAGAACTTTGAGAATACATTGGGTATAACAGCTCGGTTATGGGGAATGTATATTGAAATGATGCTCATTTTGAAACGTTATATCCATGCTGAAAGAGTTGGCATTTGGAAACAACATCTGCTCGAGGCACAAAACATGCTACCGTACACGGTCTGTTCTGGACATAGCAAGTACATGTCCTGTCTGCCAATTTATCTAAGTGAAATGAATTACCTCCCTAACACTGCGCCTGAAGTACACAAGGAATTTGAAGCGGGTAATTTTGCAGTGCACAAGATGGATGGAGACTTTAATGGAGTATGGACAGACCTTGCATTGGAACACACTTACAACAAGGAAGGGAAGACAAGACTATTCAAGGGCATTACCCAGGCAGAATTAACAAGAGAGAAATACATAAAAACCGTGCCATTCCTAACAGCGATCTCTGAGACTGTGAAGCAGATGGTACATATGGAGTCTTCTTAATCAGATCATCATGAGAAAATGAATAAAGATGATATGGTAAAGGTACTGAAAATCAGAGACACTGTGGCAGAGAAAATGAGAAATCCATTTGCTGCTTCCCTCGCAGATGATAAGTTAGTTAACATTGCAATGGGAGAAATGCTTGTTTCAACACTACTCGTGGACGCCAAACAACTTGGGTTAGAGGCAATGACGGCTGCCAGCAAAACTGATGCTGACCAAATTATCACCCCTAAGATAATGACTTTTGCCACACAACAGAAGCAAGGCAAAAAAAAAGCAGGACTCTGTAAAACAATTAATTTCTGAGGAAAGCTCGGTTACTAGGGCCCTTTGCTTTACACATGAGTTGAGTGACGAGGCAAGAATTGAAGCCTTCAATTACGAATGGAGTGACTATCCACCATCGTTATTTGAGCCAGACAAGACTGGGGGATTTACCATGCGCAAAGGAACTAAATCTGACTTTATAGGAACTCTTCAAAACAAGGTTAAGGATTCATGGGAACCAATGAAAGTGTTGCCTCCCTCCGAATCGGAACCGGTGTATGTTATTGATGCCATGGCATTCGTGCAACGTCTTCAGACCCTTGGGGGAAGTGATTTTGGCGAACTTCAGGAGAGGTACAAAAACAAGATTCTAAGTATGAAACCCAAACATTGTTCAGAAGTGCATTTTGTCGGCGATAGATATGACTTTGGTTCAATGAGCCTAAAGAGTGATGAGCGCCATAGACGGGAAATGGGAGCAAACTCACTGGAGTATATTCCTGTTCATAACATGAAAATACCTGTGTGGAAAACATTCCTTTCGAACCCTAAAAACAAGGCAAACCTGCTCTCAGACCTGTCATCTTCTTGGTCGCAGTCTGTATCCCTGCCAGATGGGTTTACCCTTATAATAGGAGTTAACGCAGAGGGAATATGTGTGAGCAACAGCGGCACCAATGTGATGGAGGAGCTGTGCTGCCAAACACACGAGGAAGCCGACACGAGAATCATCGCACATCTTGCTAGCTGCCAAGACAGGAGCATATTTGTTATCCACGCAACCGACACAGATATCATCATGCTTGCTATGTACCATTATCCTCAGCTTCCACACATTGTAAACCTATGGGTGGAAAAGAATGAACTCTTCCTGCCCATTCATGTTGTACAAAGAAGCATGTGATTTCTTATGTGATTTGTACGGAAGGGCAGGATATTCATCTTTAGATAGGTTACGAGCCCATTTATTTGCGTCAAGCAAACGGGACCTCCGCTCTCTACCTCCCACTGAAGATGCATTTCATTTCCACATTCTCAGGAGTCTTTGCAACATTAGCCTCTACAAACAGGCCCATCTAAGCAATCCAACTCTTCTCCCACCTGAACAGTACGGCAGATATATGGACAAAGGAAGATTAGTTCCTGTCATGAAGAGCAAGCCAAACAAACCTGCAGTGGCAAAACTGACGTACTGCAAGTGCAAGAAGGGCTGTTTAAGGAACTGTTCATGTGCAAAGGCCGGATCGGCATGCATTATTGCATGCACCTGCAATGGGGACCCAAACAAATGTGGGCGACTGACTGAAGACAACGAAAGTGATGAGGACTAGGTAACCAAGAACAAAGTATATTTTCTACTAGGTGTAGTTGTAATCGGAACATTATATGTTATTGTTAGAATGATGAACTTGGGATGACAACATACTGCTTATTAAGTTTTTTTTTCTTATCTCCAGATAGTTCAGACGTTTTCTACTGATAGTTTCACAAATAATAACAAAAAACTATTGGATAATGAGAGTTATATCAATAAAATGTACGAAGGAAAATTCACTGAATTTGGCTTTTTTCTGAAATATCGCTTAGTAAAAGATGTACAGGGGGCCATTAGTTCTTTGCCAATCCTCACATCCCTTTTCTAAAATCATCAGGGGGATCTAAGGAGTCGACTGAAACAGTATTTTAGTGAAAAAACTTATGATACGGTATATTAATAGGCACTTCTTTGATGGAAGTCCCAGATTTTGGGCATGCCACAACCTTCGTGACCTTTTGACCTCTAGTGACCTTGAGGTTAATCCAATCAAAATCTACTCTGCTTATTGTTTTAGCCTACATCCATACCAAAAGAATGAGTGGTAATTTGTTGCAGTAGAGTCTTGCGTTGTGATGATATACTAGATTTAGTTTCCCCTACCCCGGAATTAGGTGGCTGGTGTCGTCACACCCTATCGTAAAAAAACGGTGTCTACCGAATTTGCGCAATACATTCAAAGTGTCCAAATTCACTTTTCAGATGTCCAAGACCCCTATAGACATAATCCAATTGCCAAAAATTTTATAGCAGGGGCGTCACATCAAAATAATTTTTCTGGTTGTGGATCCCAGACTATAATACCTTAATGCCTCTGGCTCTATATACCATTTACTTTTTTATATAACAATTGTAATTACTATAGACTAGTTCACACATCCGCCAATGTCTAAATATCGGGAAATTTTACAATGGCATGGAAAGCCAAAGCAAGGTGCTGAAAGTTGTAGCAAGGCACGGAAAGCCAAGGCAAGGTGTAGCAAGGCACGGCAAGCCAAAGCAAGGTGCAGCAAGGTGCCGAAAGGTGTAGCAAGGCACGCCAAGCCAAGGCAATGTGCGGCAAGGTGCGGAAAGGTGTAGCAAGGCACAGCAAGCCAAAGCAAGGTGCGGCAAGGTGCGGAAAGGTGTAGCAAGGCACGCCAAGCCAAGGCATGGTGCGGTATGGCTTGGCGCGGAAAGGCATGGCAAGACGTGGTGCGGAGCGGCACGTTGATGGCCAGGCAGGGCAAGGTGCAGAAAGGTGGGGCAAGACGGGGCAAGACGGGGCAAAGCGGGGCAAAGCGGCGCATTGCAATGCAAGGCGGCACAAGGCGCGGCTAGCCAGGGCAAGGCAGGGCAAGGCAGGCCAAAGTGGCGCATTGCGGGGCAAGGCGGCAGAAGGCGCGGCTCGGCAGGGCAAGGCAGGGCAATGGGGGCAAGTCGCGGCAAGACACGGCAAGACTGCTACTTAAAGGAGACAGGACTTCCAGTGCGGCAGCTTGACTCCGGTCAGGATGGACTAGCGGTTGGATCACCCACCTCCCATGCTACATTAATCCCCCCCCACACTCATACCCACACCCACACCCAGTACCTTCAACCCTGACTCAGTATACGTCTAGCCAGCCATGCAGTGCTAGTTAGCGCGATGAAGTGCCCAGCATTGGTCATTGGTAGGATGGAACAATGCCTGTTTGATTGAGTGTGTCAGGATAATATGACTCAGTGAGATTTCAGGTTATACTGTAAGCCTTGGAATGAATAATATTCTCCTATCAGCTGACTTGGACTAGGTGATCATGACACTATCAGACTATACATATATGTGATGTATAAAACTTATGCGAGTATAAAGGCGCGTAAGGGAATATTCCTTATTGGCCACCCTGATGTTGTGTACTACTTTATGGGTGACCCCCTCTTCAGAGTGGGACAGGTGGCGCCAACAACCCCCACCGCTACCAGTGCCGTGAATACTTTTACTTGCGCACTGGAAATTATGTTTGTTATTATGTTGTATGTAATGTATTATATGAATATAAATTGTGATTGTATTCAGTGGTAATGTGTGGGCGAATATATGGGGCTTGCTAGAGCTATGCTATTTCGGACCCGTCTGGACGTTCCGTTCCGGAACATTGGCGCGCACTTCTGCCGGTGTCATGGTATAAACCCCCGGCCCGATCGCAGCCCCTGCCGTGGCTTCTGCGCATGCGCAGAGTTTGTAAACAGGCGCAGCTTGGCTGCAGAACGAATACACACTGCCACTGTCTATTAAAGATTAATAGAAATGCACAACCCTAACCATATAAATTTAATATAATCTATCCGTCGAATATGTTTTCTATATGTGTACCAAGCAGCTTGTTTCTAAGTGGTGTAGCTTTAGAGATATTTCACTTTTTCTGTATGAAGATTGCACTGACACTCAGAATATCCCAACTTTCACTATTATCTCTGTTTTTAATACTTTCAGCATAAATTGCTCTTAGGTTACATTAAATACTTCAGATCTTCCTCTTCAATCGCGCATTAAGATATTTTTAATCGATCCAATGAAAGCTTTTAAATTTATTTTACAAAAATAAATGCTTAGTCAACTGTCTTCACGGCAGGGGCTGCGATATGGCCGGGGTTTTATACCATGACACCGGCTTCGTGCCAAACCCAGCGTTTATCAACGGATGCATGAATCGGCGCATTCGAAACGGCCGGAAACGGATCCAATGGGTGACACTGACAGTACACACTAATGATCTCATGTAGTTTTCATAGTGCTGCCTCACTGCGATACAGTCATATATTGTAAACAAAACAAAAAATTGCAAAGTCTAATAATAATAAATCATGATATAAATATTCCTCGTTTAGGGAAATAAGAGAAATATTATATTAAGGCCCTGTCACACTTCACCGGATTGGGGGAAGGGGACAGAAACCGAACAATGTCCGTTTTGTGTCCGTACAAGTTTTGAACATGCACAAAACTAGGAACAGATGCCGCTACGGTTCTTGTCCAGTTTGAGTTTGTTTCGTCCGTTGGCTATCCGTTCATGTCCTTTTCATGTCCGTTTCATGTCCATTTCATGTCCGTGAGTTCAGCGGCCATTGACCCGATAGCGCCACATTTTGACGCATTTTAATACATTTTGATACTTATCACCACCGGACTAGAAAACTGAAAAATTAATTTAAAAACGGCCCATCCAACCCTGATGTGTGTGATCAAAAGGATGATCACTAAATTAAAAAAACATGATTTGGCCTTATAATCAGATAAATAGATCACCATCAAAGGAAAATGTGTGCATGTAGTTGAAAGCACGATTAAGTCGATGTCATCCTACTTGGTGCATGGTGTTAGGTGACCACCCAGATAGCACACAGCCGTCGGGCCGACGTCGGCTATTGGTCGGACCGTCGCGATCGACTTTCCACCGTCGGGCCACCGGTGGATTTCCGACGTTGGGAATCAATCCCTTTCCACTTTTGAACCACCGTCGGGCCGACGGAGGCCCGACGGTGGTGTTCCGACGTTAGGTTTCAATCCCTTTCCACTTTTGATTCACCGTCGGGCCGCCGGTGGTGTCCCAACGTTAGGGTTCAATCCCTGTCCACTTTTGATTCACCGTCGGGCCATCGTCGGCTCGACGGTGGTGGGCCGCCTCAGGTTTGCATTCATTTTCCACGTCTGCTCCACCGTCGAGCCATCGTCTGCCCGACGGTGGGTGGGCCGCGCATGCGCAGTTCTTTAAATTTGGATTCCGGCTCGAGTCGCCCGCGGACCACGTGCGATTGTTGATCAGTGTTCTTTTTCTACCAATAACTCCAGAAATACCCGGAATTTTAAGGAATCATTTAACAGGTATGTTTATTAATATGTTTAGATTATTTTGTAAAAGTTTTGTAATTTATTACGAAGTATTAGTGGAATTATTCGTGTTAATACGATTTGAATCATCCGATACGGTTTGTTTACTTCGAGTCGCCGGCTCGAGTTGCCAGCACAACACGTGCGATCGTTGGACAGCGTTCTATTTGAACAAATAACGCCAGAAATCGGAGGAATTTAAAGGAATTATTTAAGAGGTTTGTTTATTAATATGTTTAGATTATTTTGTAAAAGTTTTGTAATTTATTATGAAGTATTAGTGGAATTATTCGTGTTAATACGATTTGAATCATCCGATACGGTTTGTTTACTTCGAATCGCCACCTGACTCGAGTCGCCAGCTCAAGTTGCCAGCACAACACGTGCGATCGTTGGACAGCGTTCTATTTGAACAAATAACTTGTAATTTATTACGATGTATTAACCGTCCCACCGTCGACTCGACGGCGTTTGTCGCCGTCGCCCCGACGGCGACAAACGCCGTCGGGGCGACGGTGGGACGTTGGACAAAACAACGCCGTCGAGTCGACGGTGGGACGTTGGACAAAACAACGTCGGCCTGACGGCGTTTGTCGCTGTCGGCCCAACGGCGGCAGCCACCGTCGCCCCGACGGCGGGAGGTTGGACAAAACAACGTCGGCCCGACGGCGTTTTCCACCGTCGGGCCGCCGTTGGGCCGCCGTCGGGCCGACGACTGTGTGCTGTCTGGGCAAGTTGCACTCGACGCATGAAGGCATATTCATACTTCCAGTGAAAGTAGCGTTGACTTCACTCGAGATAATATCAATTAGACAGGTAAAGTGAGGGCAGGTGGGTTACAACAGGGAGTCTAGGTTTGTTTGTTGTTGTTTTACGTCCTAGCAACATCTACCATCATATCAGGACGGATACCGACTAGTGACAGTGCAAACTAATGGCAATGTACTGCCACATTGGGAGACCAGGCCGCCCGCAGCATACTCTGATATCCCACTCAGTCACATTATCCTGACACTGAGTGAAGCAGTCCTTGCCCTATCCTTAATAATGCCGAGCACCTGGCTAGGAAGCGACACGTATCAATTTTAAAAGTCATTATTTTGACTCGACCGGGAACCGAACACCCAACCTTCGCACGCGAGGCACGCACACAGTTAATAGATGACCATCAAACAAAGATGGATTGCCGAATGAGGTAGAGTGTCCGTCTCCCATGTTAGTAGATCGTGGGGTTGTGGGTTGGAACCCTGGTCGAATCAAACCAATGATACTTGTCGCTAAATATCCTGTCACTCAGCATTACTAGGATAGGGCAAGATCTGGTTGGCTCAGTGTCAAGATAATGTGACTGAGTGGGATATCAGGTCATGGTACTGGTGGCCTGGTCTTCCATTGGGGCAGCACTATAAAGTCACAATGAGTGCGCACTGTCACAAGTCAATACCCAGCACTGAGTTTTCCCGAGACAGATCACGAGACTTGTCGGTGAGCGTACATGAATTACATCAAGGAGTACCAGACGGGGTGGCCTAATGAGTTGAGCGTCCATCTCCCGCTTTGGTAGATCATGGGATTCAAACCCACAGTTTCGAACTCTGGTTAAGTCAAACCCAATGACTCGAAAAATTGATGATAGTGGCGTCTTAGCCAGGCGCTCGGCATTATTAGGATAGGGCAAGGAATGTTTGGCTGAGTGTCATGATAATGCGACTGAGTGGGTTGTCAGGTCATATTGGCACCTGGTCACCCAGTGGGGCAGCACTATAAAAAGTTGCAATGAATGCGCACTGTCACAACTAGGTACTCATCCTAATATGACCTTAGGCATTGCCAGGACGTGACACTCCAATAACCAAATAACATCAATGTATACGCAGCACCTTGCATAACTATGTTATACATAAAATGACGAGTTTGTTCAATAGTGAAGACGCATGCATGTTGAATACCATGTTTGACTCCCTCCAACAACAGACTTATTCAAAGTGATCAAATAAAGCAGCATTGGTTTCAATAGGAATCATGTCAAGTAAATCGAGAGCTTGCTAGAGGCATTCAATTAGAGCATTCAGCTAATTTTATAATATGCCCTTAGATGTTGCCAGGACGTAAAACAACAACAAACAACCAAACGACACGCACATATAGGCATATGTTCTGTGAATAAAGCATGGCTGAGAATTACTTTTTTTATCAATATCATCATCATCATCGTGCTGTCGGTCGCGATGCGACAAAGACTGCTTTCATTACTTGACTGCCGCTCTCCATTGTTTGGTGTGGTTGTACATTTCATAAAGCGCTGCAAAGTTTGAAGTGCTGCGGCTTTGCAGTACCGGACTCTTGGGAGCAAATGAGGTTTCACCCGCAAGACTGTCAAAGCGCAAACTATTTCCCGCAGTGCGAACGGAGATTGGGAGTTCCATACATCAACGGCCCTTAATGCTGCCACAGTGACATGGTTTTCTGTTTAGGGTTTGCTCCCTTAGCCTTCGGTTCTGTCAAGAACCTGTACCACAAGGCAGTGGTTTACAACTCTGCAGGGCAGGGGCGTCAAACTCCCTGAGGTATTGCTATACCTGCATACCACATCAATATAAGCACTACATATTTCTGTATATTATGCCATGATTCATATGCTTCTCAGTATGAAATTATTTAATGCTGCTTAGATTGTTATTAAGCAGACTGTGTGGTGTCCTAAACATGTGTTACATCTGAGCAACACATGTTTACTGCCATAAGACATAGCTTAATCATGGATTACACCTTTATTTTTTATCTCATCAATTTATGTTTTACAAAGATGTAAAGGGGAGATTTCCAGCTTTCATTTGCAACCAAAAAATGTTAAAAATTCAATTATTAGATGGTTTTGAATTTCTGTATTTTTTCTGAGATAAATATACTAGATCGATCAGGAGTATCTACTTTACATTAGTTCAAAGTTACTTTTATTTTAAATGGTAAACTTTTGAGATATTTTGAGTGCAAACATGGAAAATTAGTTTTGGCAAGCTTGCCAAAAATCTGACACCATAGACTTCTGCAGTAACATGTTCTGTTTTTGACTCAGTATTGCCTTCTATGCAGAAACAAATGCTTAATAAGTGCATCAGTATCTAAGTTAGATATGTAAAATCAAATCTAGATAATTGGTTTGTTTTTGAAAATTTGATTATTTCATTGGACTATGCAGCTTTAATAGTGCTGCCCACTTGGGATACCATCCCTTTCAATTACACTGTTCTGACATGACCTAGTCACTCTCGCAGTACTGTATGTGTGACAGGGCTGCTAAGCTTCCCATTCAAAAAGTGAAAGCTGGGTTGTTTTTTTTGGTGACAATTTTTTTATTCTGCCCATAACGTGTAAGCTCCCGTGAGGGTGCTTGTTTTCAACACTGGACAGCTGTGATACTGGATTGGTCTGGTCCCACACTCAGGAGTGTTTACTTGATCTTTCTCGGGCCAACCTTTTGCGGTTTTGGGTGTTAGTAGTTTCTATATATATTTTTTTTGTATTTTCAGTTTTTTCCTAACCTGTATATGATAACTTAGCCTACTATGTACATCTACGCAGATGACATACAGGCCTGCGGGAGAGGATCCCATCCCATTGTGGTTTGTTGCCCAGTCCTTAGATAGTACACCAGTGTGCCGGAACACCCCTGGACCCTTCAGGACTGCGACTAGTTGGGATGGTTGTGTTGTATGGTTAGCCATTTTGTATTTCAGGGTGAATCGGATGCATGACCGTGGCCTGCCCGGTTCTGCTTTGGTTTGTACCAGTACACATACCCAGATGGACTGCACCCTATGATGATAGCCATTTTGAATTCCTTAGTACTTAGTAGGGCTAGTTTCCATATTTGTAATATCTACCAGCTTTTCTAGCCTGTCTTTTGCTTTTTGTGCCAGAACACAGCAAGCAGTGACTGCGCCCACGGTCAGGTGAGATATTGTTCCTTCAATAGGTGGTTGTGTATTACGGGTTATGGAAATAACCACATGATTTTGCAATCTAATATGCTAAATACATTGTTCAAATACTTATCTATAGCAGCCTGCTGCTTTTGGGGTGGATAATTGATTAAACCAGGTAGATTGATTTACTTTAAACGTTGAATCGAAAGCATTCGGTGGCTGTCATCTTGCTTTTCTTTTTGTATTCTCTGCCATTTCAGGAAGCGACAAGTATTAATTTGATAAATCATTGGTTTGACTCGACTGAGAACCGTATACCATTCTGTTTACTGAATGGAATAAAATTGTGTGCTTCCAAAACCACTACTTGTCATTCTATGCCTGGTAAAGTCATTGTCACACCGTACCGGACTGAGTACCGGAGACCACCAGACAAAGAATTTTCTAGTCCAGTGCTCTCCGGTACACAAAATGTATCGAAATGGAGCGGAATTGGGTCAATTGGCACCGGGCGACCAGACAAGTACCGTACATGTACCGGACACCAACGGATAGGTACCGGACATGTACGGATGGGTACCAGACATACCGGACACCAACCGGACACGTCAGTCCGGCGGTGTTCGGCAGAAGTTTTGAACACATTCAAAACTTGTACCGGAGACCGCCAGACACCACCGGACACCGCCGGATGGTACCTGAACATCGCTGTACAGTACCGGACAGTGTCCGGTTCCCGAGTCCGGCAAGGTCTGACAGGGCCTTAAGCAATGCATCAACACATTTACAATGCTGCCAAATCTTTATTTGCAAGCAATATTACAACTGCGAAATCAACAATATTATTTATGCAGGATTAATACAATTACAGATACCATTTGCACATTAAAAAATAGCGCTATGCTTATTAAATGCATTATATTCGGTGGGATTAATAGCTCAGTTACAAGTTGTGTATATAGGCCTATATATATAAATGTATATATTTTAACGTTATGATTGGGAGTAATAACAATCCAAATTCTCATTCCAAAATATTTAGAAACAATTGAGGCATGTTACATTTCAAACTTAATAAAGCAATCATCATTCCCTGTCAGAGGGAAATCAATAGATAAGCACATTGTTCATTGTCATGCATCACAGTAAAAAAAAAAACACCTTTTATTCAAAGTTGCATAGTCCGATGGTTTTGAGTTTCTCTCATTTTCTGAGATAAACATTAGGTTGATCATTATAATATACCTTTCTTTAGTCTACAGTAACTTTTATTTTAAATGGCTAACTTTTGAGATATTTGAAATGCAAACGTGCTAAATTAATTTTGGCACGCTTCCCAAAACTCCAACACCATAGGCTTCTGCAGTAACAAGTTCTATTAAATTGACTCAGTATTCCCTTATATGTGACGACAAATGTTTAATAAGTGTACCGGTATCTAAGTTAGATATGTAGAATCAAATATGTAGATATGTAGAATCGAGACAATTATTTTGGTTTTGAAAATTTGATGTTTTTATCGGACCATGCAGCTTTAAGAAATCAATGTTAAAAATGTCTTGCTAACCTTGTCACAGAACAAGTCATAAGCATTTTCCTTTCTCTCATTTCTCCTGTATTTTGAGGAACCTTACTAGATGTTGTTAGTTGGGGCTTTAGATAATGCAACATCTAAGGTCATATCAGGATGAGGAACTTACTAGATGGCCTCATGTATAGTGTTTAACACGAAACATTTTGAATAAAAGGTTTTAAACGATACAATATAGAACTTTTTTTTTGGGGGGGGGGGGCCATTAGTTGTTTAAGCAGGGGAAATTTCAATCATAGACGACTGGTCTTCCTTATTCCACTGCTGGTCGATAGAAAGCCCGATCCTACACTTTTACCGACCCAAGGGATTTTTAACCTCCTACACCACATAGACATGGTATGAGAGCAACCGGCCTTTGATGACGCTGTAAGTTATACACAGCGGTGGAAATCCAAATTGGCAGAGCTGGGGGCACGGGGAATTGAACCGCCGACCCTCAGAGTAGGAGTCTGACCTAGAAAAAGGTCAGACACTCTAACCACTCCGCCACAGAGAACGCATTTACTAACTAATCAACACCAGTCAACCATGTCCCATGCAATGAACCCACTCAATAAAATTACTCAGAGATCTTAAAGCAGTGGAATCACACTTAGTAACAACGAAATAATACAAGTAAAGAATAATTACAAAGTACATAAAATAGCACACACCACACAAATAAATCCTTATTACATGACCATATTAAATTAGATTCGATAGCGGAATTGTAAATTGTATCCACATATATTTTTTAATGCCGAAGAATATTGCCTTTGATTGAAAATCAGCTTAGAACTAACAACCATTACTATTTGCACAGTGCATGTATATAGTGGCTTCAAAATGTCCACTACTGGAGATAGAGTTTTGTAGTGAAGCCATATGAACTGCTAGGTGAACGCACACTTTCGCTTTAGCTAAAGCGCTTGGCAAACATGACAAGTTATTGCAATTCTGGCCGCCTTAGTAGCCATTCATATTACACCAGCTCTTTTATCCCTGTTGCTATGGGAACAAACAGCTTCTGTACTTAAAGTTACATAGTACCAGTCAGGATGGCCAAATGAGTCGAGCGTCCGCCTCCTGTTGTGGTAGGTTGGAGGAATCAAATCCCATGTCAAACCAATGACTTAAAAATGTATACTTGTCGCTACCTAGCCTGGCGCTCAGCATTACTAGGATAGGGCAAGGAGCAGCGTAATTTACTCAAATAGGTCCTCCAAGCTGAATTGATTATCCAAGAGGTAATTATTAAAGTTGCATAGTCCGATGGTTTTGAATTTTTGTATTTTATCTGAGATAAATATATTATATCGCTCACTAGTATCTACTTTACATTAGTTCAAAGTTACTTTTATTTTAAATGGTAAACTTTTGAGATATTTTGAGCATGGAAAATTAGTTTTGGCAAGCTTGCCAAAACTCTTTACACCATAGACTTCTGCAGTAACAGGTTCTGTTAAATTGATTCAGTATTGAGTTCTATGCAGAAACAAATGCTTAATAAGTGCATCAGTATCTAAGTTAGATATGTAGAATCAAATCTAGATAATTGGTTTGGTTTTGAAAATTTGATATTTCATCGGACTATGCAGCTTTAATCTCCAGTGAATAAATATTATTAGCCTAGTCTCCAATATGTACATACTTTCCCACAACACATATTCTATGGCTATATATATATGACAATATATATATTACAATGCCAGATGACCTATGGCTATATATATATACGGCAATATATATATTACAATGCCAGATGACCTAGCTGATATGATAAATATGATAGCAGATCAACACTGATCCGATATAAAATTAATTGTCTTATTATGGCGAGCTGCATGTTAAAATATGCTGACATTCCAATTTTCTACTTGATGAAAAGTACTCAAAGGTGAGACTAAATAAATTTCTTTTAAAAATCAACCATCAAAAGATGGGGTTTGAGGTCCTCATACTTCTATGAAGTAGACTGCCCCTCGGCTAATATTCACTATAGAGGCCCATGAGCCTTAAACCCCATATCGTGCAATAATTGTTCAGTCTTCTTGTTCCTCTCTGCCAATGCAGTGTCGCAAAATACCACCATGAGTGTGTTTCAAAATACTACCATGACAGTTTTGTAATACTATTATGGCAGTGCCGCAAAATACCACAATGACCATTTCGCAAAAAGCTACCATGATAGTGTTGCAAGATACCATGACAGTATCGCAAAATAGCACCCTGACAGCTTTGTAAAATAGCACCCTGACAGTGTCGCAAAATGACAGTGTTGCGGAATACCACCCTGACAGTGTCGCAAAATACTACCATGACAGTGTTGTAAAATACCGCCATGACAGTGTGGCAAAAATACTACCATGACAGTGTTGTAAAATACCGCCATGACAGTGTGGCAAAAATACTACCATGACACTTTGATCCTTGTCTTTTTAATAGAGGTGAATAGCGCTTCTTTATTTGCCTTCAGGATAAAAAAAAAGTTAGTTTTATTTAACAACGCCTTTAAAGCACATTGATTTTTATCATCGGCTATTAGACATCAAACATATGGTCATTTTGACACATTTCTTTGGAGGAAACCCACTGCCACCACATAGGCTACTCTTTCCGATAAGCAGCAAGGGGTCGTTTATATGCACTTTCCCACAGACAGAACAACAGATACCACAGCCTTTGATTAACCAGTTGTGGACCAGTGGTTGGAACGGAAAATAGCCCAAACTGCAAATGTGTCCACTGAGCAGGATCGATCGGATGACCCACACCTTCAGAGGTGGACACTCTACTGCCTAAGCTCCGTCCTGCTCCTCCGCCTTCAGGATAGAGCACTTCAAGGAGCCAGGCACTTACTGCGGAGCACATGTTAATTTGCAACACTACATGAATACCATATTCTCATATTCATTGTAAGCGACACTGCGAATGAACTCGACAGGCATACATGTCATGAGAGCGAATACGAAGTGGAACGGAGGCATGGCTGGAAATAACAGACACTGCAAAATATGCACAATGTCTACACTATGGAATAAAGCAGTTTTCATGAGAGGACCACAGAGCACAGAGCATCCAGATTGACAGCCAGTGATGGCCCATTGGTCATTACCCACGAGAGCCTGACCAAAGTCCAGATTCTGAAGCTGCAAGAATCTAATCAATCACATGACACACAGGGGAAGCCATGGCAGCCACAGAAAGCTCTCAATTCAACCTTTACGGTCTATTAATCTACATGATTTAATTAATTATTCACACAAAAAGTAGCTGATTATGATAAATAAACATTTCAACTTTATATTTATCATTTTAGATTGCAATTTCTAACATCTTTTTCTCTATATGGTTATCTAAAAGTGTCAGTGTGCTGGACTAAATAAAACACAACAGAATCAACCAATGTTAGCACTCTCTCCCCACATATGTAGTTGCATAAACTGAAAACTGGCAAACATATGCCTGGAGAGCATTTGTCAGAGTACGGGTAGTGTCTCAGCAACCTATATCAGGTCTCTTTAACCGTTTCCAAAAACTGTTTGGATTGTCAAGAACATCATCTATGGACTGCCCCCATGCAAATCCTCGGTCTTCAGTGTGTATGATGGATACTATTTCTAATAGGCACTTTCTCACAATCAAGTGCTTGTCGTGATCATGCAAATCCCTCCCCTAAAAAAAATCCATAAATTTGCAAAGCAACATAGGTTAATGATTGAACATAAATCCAAATTACTTTTTATCCAGTTAGCAAGTTTCAAATGTAGTGCTTAGACACATCATTGAACTGCTTTTAATGTTAGTTTGTTTGTTTTGGGGCCTTTACATCCTAGCAACATCTAAGGTCATATCAGGACGGGGGCACCGACTTGTGACAGTGTGCACTGTAGATACAAGATTCACCCCGTACTGCTGCAGTAGGGGTGCAAACCAACCCTATGTAAAAGCTGTCGAAAATGCGGGTCAAAGAATTGAGAGCCTAATGTCACAATCTATGAAGCAACATTTATTCTTTATATATGTCTTATTGATAGCCCGCTACCTTTGAGTTGAAAAATATAATATCTAATCTAGTTTAATAAGATTTAAAAGTGAAATCGACGGCGTTCTACGGACGCATCTTGTCTTTTTGCATTCTCTCCCATTTCACCAAGTCTGTGCCGATATAAGTAACCATTTGACACTGGTGCCAGGCATTCTACTTGTTGTTCCATACTAACGCTATTTTCGCCCGTATTTATATAAGGATGGTCTTCACCCGTGTACTACAAGTACCGGGTGAATCTTTTATCTATGTGCACTGATGACGACTTTATAACGCTGCCACACTGGGATGCCACAAGAGCGAGTGAGCAAGGTTTAATTGTGTTTTGCATCCTGGCAACATCTAAGGTCATATCAGGACGGGTAGCGACTTGTGACAGTGCGCATTCGGGGCGACTTAATAGTGCTGTTTTTTATTCATCCTTGAAAGAAAGGTAGCTAAAATACTCAATTTACCCAGGAAGAGTTTACCTAGGTTGACAATTATTCTTTGGCAAATATTTTTGCTAACTATGCTTGCAGCACCTTATGGAACAAATAGATGTGTTTTTAAAGACCACTAAAATACCACAATCACACTACTAGGGTCTAAAGCCAAGGTTACATTGGAAGATTAGGCACTGCGACTGGTTGAAGATACTTGAATTAGAGAATATAATCGCCAAGCCAAATGAGTTAATTGTCTGCCTCCCATTTTGGTAGGGGATTTGAACCCTGGCCAAGTCAAACCAATGACATAACAATTTATACTTGTCACTACATAGCCTGGCGCTCGGCATTACTACGATACGTCAAGGAGCAGTTGAATGAGGATGACCAATTATCCGTGATTTAAATTTTCATGCTTAATCAACGGATGCGAGGACATTAAAAAAGAGAATATACCATGGTTACATACACTGAGCAACTGATAATAGCGATATAGGTTGGTTGGTTGTTGTTTGACATCCTAGCAACATCTAAGGTCATATCAGGATGGGAATAGCGATTGATTGCTGGAGAATCCAACATGGTGGATTCTGCAGTGGCCAGCTGTTTCGAATAGCCAGCCCCAGTGCTACACTAAACAATTTAATGAATCGCATGCGACTAGTCACCGAGTGCAACCTCTTATGCGTAAGCCACAAATACAAATGCGGCAAGCTACAGAAACTCACCAACAGCAAAGATCAAAACCAACAATTGATCATGATAGAAATGTCAAACATATTTACAAACAAAAACTATCTATCTTCATGATGATGTTCCCCATGCGGTAAAAATTGAACATGTCCATACATTCTTCCTTGTTGTCGCGTATCATTATCACAAATCTTTCAGTACATATGACGGATGCCATTTCTCATAGGCACTTTCTCACAATCAAGCGCTTGTCGTGAACAATAAATATAAAATATTAAAATATATATAGTATCAAGAGGCTATTAGATGAAAGTAAACCGTATACAACCCACTGCCACTGGAAGCATCTAATACACCCCGCTAGTTAAGCTAGTGACATCTGTTGGCAGATTCTGGAACTATTCTATTTGGGTACATTCCCCAACTGCCTATGATTTCACATGCTATATCTCCGTAAAGAATGTCTGGAAAAATAATAAAATGACTGATTATATTCAGATATTCATATCGCAACAGGATTCAAGCTATTATCCATGTAATATATATTTAAAAAAAGACAACTATATTGTATTTTTCTTCTGGAATTTCACCGCCACTCTCTTCACGTATTACACCCCGCCAGTTAAAGCTGCATAGTCCGATGAAGCATCACGTTTTCAAAATCAAAAGAATTATCTAGATTTGATTCTACATATCTAACTTAGATACTGATGCACTTCTTGAGTATTTGTTGCCACATAGAAGGGAATACCAAGCTAATTTAATAGAACCTGTTACTGCAGAGCCCCATAGTATCAGAGTTTTGGCGTGCTTGCCAAAATTATTTTCACATGTTTGAATTTCAAATATCTCAAAAGTTACTTCAAACTAAATTAAGGTAGATTATAATGATAAATTTAATATGCTTATCTCAGAAAAATTTCAGAAACTCAAAACCATCGGAGTATGCAACTTTAAGCTAGTGACATCTATTGACAGAATCTGGAACAACTCTATAGACTACATCACGGTTCCAGCGGCGCGGTGCATTGTGGGAAGCATCAGAGCAAAATAACCCCCCCAGAAGCACATGGCACATGCTAATACACTGGGTGCAGCTATGAAATGTGCTAGTTTCAGATCATCTCAGCTCTTGTTTGAAACATAGAATACCAACTAAAAAAAATATAGATAATAAAGTAAGATATTAATCTTTTATCCAGCATTGCATTTACATCAATATAATCAACACATCTTATGCCATGTGCATTTAGATTTAGACAAATCTGGGCACTCAGACTGTGTTAGAGCCATAGCCAGGGTTAGTTTTACTTATTTTATTCATGTTTTTATTTATATCCACACCACCTAGGCACACACCGCTTGGAACACATATAGAAAACATGTTTAACAAAAAGATTATATTCAAATAATAAGGTTAGGGTTTTGCATTTCTATTAATTTTGAATAAAACTGACATTTTTCACTGCACGTATTTGCAAACTCAATGGCCGTACGCCTTTGCTTTGCTCCCAACGCCGTTTTCAGCGCATGCGCTGTCGGAACCGTAATGTAGTCTATTCGTGTACTTTCCCCTTAACTGGTGGGGTCTATTGTAGCCACAGATGGTGGTAGATCACTAAGTCATTCTCAAGGCATCTTCAAGCTATTTCCATATTGTTGTGTAACACATCAGAATTGCGGCTAATTCAAGTGGGAGGCAACTCGCACTTTGGAACAGCCTCTAGCACCCTCCCACCTGACTCGCGTATCCCACCCCTCAGCCAATCAGCGTGCACCCTGCCACCCCACCCCAACACTTCCGCCCATTGGTATCGCCCACTCAACGGCAGTTCTTGCCACTCATCAGAGGGTATGTTGGTGGTGGAAATCCTCTATAAGACCCTTTCTACCAAGCATGCCGCACAGTGATCTGCTACCTGCATTAGATCTTCCACTGCCATCAGAGGGCTGGTCACTGGTGGAAATCCTATATCAATATAAGACCTTTTCCACAGAGCATTCTGCACGGTGATCTGCTACCCACATTAGTTCTTTTCCACTGCTGTCAGAGGGCGGGTCGGTGGTGAAAATAATCTATTGTGTGGTATCACTCATCAGTTATGTATCAGGAAGGTCAGACTCCTAATCTGAGGGTTGGCGGTTCGATTCCCTGTGCCCCCAGCTCTGCCAATTTGGATTTCGACCGCTGTGTATAACTTACAGCGTCATCAAAGGCCGGTTGCTCTCATACCATGTCTATGTGGTGTGGGAGGTTAAAAATCCCTTGGGTCGGTAAAAGTGTAGGCTCGGGCTTTCTATCGACCAGCAGTGGAATGAGGAAGACCAGTCGTCTATGACTGAAATTTCCCCTGCTTAAACAACTAATTGACCAACAACAAAAAAAAAACAACAAAAAAAGAATGGGCCAATTTCCCCAGCACTTTAGAAATGATGGGCCAATCGACTTTATATGTGGAGAAAGCATCAACGTACGACAGTACAGTCAGCTCCGGTTAATCTGATACATTCTGTCAAACGCCAAATAATGTCAGATAGCAAATTGTCGGATTAACCAATTTAGACTATTTTATGGTCGCTTGTGTTAAAAATAATAAAATGACTGATTATATTCAGATATTCACATAGCAATTGGATTCAAGCTCTTAATTTTATCCTTGTAATATATCTGTAAAAAAAAAGAAGCAACCATTTGTAACTGTCGGGGTCCATTAAGTCTGAGAATTGCTACTGAAAGAAGGTCTAAATCGGGGATATTAGTGCTAATTCATATTTGATGGATTTCAAGTGTTGGATTAACCAGAGCTATAGGCATGCTATATAGGCATGTTTGTTACAAAAAAGCAGTGTCAGTGTCGGAAAGTGAGTGTTGGATTAACCAGAGTAATTAGCATTGATTAACATTGGGGTTTGTTTGTTTGTTGTTGTTTTACATCCTAGCAACATCTAAGGTCATATCAGGACGGGTACCGACTTGTGACAGTGCACACTGATGGCGATTTTATAGTGCTGTCCCACTGGGAAACCAGGCTGCTGGCACCATGACCTGGTATCCCACTCAGTCACATTATCCTGACGCTGAGCACACCAGTCCTTGCCCTGTCCTAATAATGCGGAGCACCTGGTTAGGAAGTGACAAGTATCAATTTTTAAGTCATTGGTTTGACTCGACCAGGGTTCGAACCCATGACCCCATGATCTACCAGCATGGGAGACGGACGCTCTAACTCATTCGGCCATCCTGTCTGGTTAATTTTGGGAAAATTCATTATACTTGAAATGGTGTTGGTAGCAAAATTGTCGGATTAACCAGTATCGGATTAACCAGAGCTGATTGTACATGCAATGTTTTGCTGCATTACTGTTGGTGTGGTTCTTATAGAAAACCACACCAATTGTTATATTAGCGTGCCAAAACAGGCGCAAATCGCTCACATATCTGCACCAATTGCCTTAAAAAAAAGGTGTAACTCCTGCAATAACACAGCCTACCTAGATGGTATGCAGGTATTGCAATACCTCAGGGAGTTTGACGCCCCTGCCCTGCAGAGTTGTAAACCACTGCCTTGTGGTACAGGTTCTTGACAGAACCGAAGGCTAAGAGAGCAAACCCTAAACAGAAAACCATGTCACTGCGGCAGCATTAAGGGCAGTTGATGTATGGAACTCCCAACATCTCCTGACCAGCCACTGCAGGGACAAATAGTTTTGCGCCTGTCTGGACATGTTCTTGCCGGTGTGAAACCTCTATTTGCTCCCCGAGAGAGTGCCGCTGGTAACTTGCAAAAGCCAGCAGCACTTCAACACTTTAGCAGGCAGCTTTCATGAAATGAAATGGAGATCGGCAGTCAAGTAATGAAAGCAGTCATTGTCGCATCACGACCAACAGCATGACGATGATGATGATGACCTAGATGGTATCTCAGAAATGATGTATTGGCAGAACTCAATCACATCCCACTCCCTGCCCCACGCCCACTCTCACAGTGCACCGGGCTGGGTTGGAGATTCTGCGTTAATAGCCGCAAAGTGGGTTTTCACCATCTCATATTAGCAGGACTACGGTAATGGGGCTATTAGCGCAGCGGTCCTAATTCACAGCTTAGTGCCCTTAATTCACAGTGTAGCAGTGCTAATTCACAGCTTAGTGACCCTAATCCACACCGCAGTGGTCTTAATTCACAGCTTAGTGACCTTAATCCACACCGTAGAGGTCTTAATTCACAGCTTAGTGACCCTAATCCACAGAATAGAAGTCTTAATCCACAGCGAGCGGTCTAAATTCACCGTGCAGCGGTGCTAATTCACAGCTTATTGACCCCAATTCACAGCTTTGTGACCACAGTGTAGTGGCCCTAATTCAAGGCTTAGTGACCCTAATCCACAGCATAGCGGTCCTAATTCACAGCTTAGTGACCCTAATTCACAGCATAGTGACCCTAATCCACAGCGAAGTGGTCCTAATTCACAGCAGTGACCTTAATCCACAGGTCAGTGACCCTAATTCATAGCTTAGTGACCCTAATCCACACCTTTGTGACCCTAGTCCACAGCGTAGTAATCCTAATTCACAGCGTATTGGCCCAGCCTCGCGGTCCTAATTCACAGCTCAGTACGCAGCATAGTGGTGCCCACAATGAGCGGTGTTTCCTTAATTTAAGATGCTAACAACCCTAACTCACAGTGTAGTAGTCATAGTTGAGCGTAGCGGTCCTAATTGAGTGTAGTGGTCCTAATTAAGCGCAGTGACCCAAGTTGAGTGGTAGCCCTAATACATATCGCAGTGACCATAACTTAGAATGTAGCTGTCCTACTTCTTGGTATAGCAGTCATAAGCCGTGTTCACACAGCACAACTTAGGCCGAACTAGATAAGGCAAACTAGATGAGGCGAACTAGGCGTGAAAGTGTGTCGTGTCCAAACATCCAGTACTTGGGGCGGTTTAAGGCGGAAATCGATATCTGCGCATGAGCAAGTCCATACTGACCAGCGCCAGTTTCGGTTAGTCGACGTCACCGCGAGAGAGTGTGTGTTCAACCTAGATATGTATGGACTGAATCGTATTGTTTTGGAACGGTCAAAACTTCTGCTGGGCAGTGAAACCCTAAAAATAAATGATGAAAAAAATATCTGTGCACCTCTAGCCGGTTCATAGACCAAATTATATTATATAGTGTGACTTGCTTAATCCGCTTCAAGTAAACCGCTACCGTCCACACAAGCAAGGTGGGCCGACTTAAGCTAGTTCGGTTCATCTGGACTACCTCGCGAAGCGGTTTACATACGGCAAACTAGTTGAGCCGAATCAGCCCTAATCCGCCTTAGGGTCGCGTCCACACGGCGAATGTGAGCTGAACTATAGGAGGCGAACTAGTTGAGCCGACTTAACGCACTGGTGTGAACACGGCTATAGTTGACAGCGTTTCAGCATTAATTCACAATGCAACAACCCTTGTTTACAAAGTAGTGCTCCTTAATTCTTGACACAGTAACCCTAATTCAGAATGAAGCAACCCTAATTTAGCCGGCAACAACCCTAATTAGGGTGTAGCGATCCAAATTCAGAAGCTAGTGTCCCTTATTTGGAATGTAGCAACCTTAATTTAGAATGCAGCGACTCTAATTTGGAGGGTAGCGACCCTAATTCATATTGTAGCGCCCCTAATTCAGATTCTACCAACTCTTCTTATGCACAGCGTGGCGGGGTTAATTTAGTGTAGCGGGGCTAATTCACAGCATAGCGGAGCTAATTCACAGCATAGCGGAGCTAATTCACAGCATAGCAGGGCTAATTCACATCATAGCAGGGCTAATTCACAGCGTAGCGAACATATCTGACAATATACTGTTCTGGTACGTTAAAACAGTCCGCTGAATAACCAGACCAATTGCTCGCATAATCTCCATATAATGCAATACTAGGCCACCAAGAGAGAGTGAGTAATCAGCCAGTAGCAGACCTGTGCACCCGATCTCGTAGCTTTCCGTATTGTCAAAGCTATTTTCCGTATTCTTGAATGACATTCAGTAACACATTTACAATGAAAAATAAACACAAAATCACAAGCCTATTACAGGCCTGTGCACCAAAGGAAAAACGCTATCAGTATTCTGAAAGTCATTTTCAGTATTTTCTTCAGAGACTTTCAGTAATACTTTCAGTATTTGTACAGACGCGTTCAGTAACTTTTCAATCAATCAATCAATAGTTCCATCCTCTAGTCGAGGGTTGGATGCAATGATTCTCCACTTGTCCCGATGGTGTGCTGTTCTGATAGACTGTGAATAATTCAAGCCTGTCCACTGTGAAATATTTGTAAACCATGATGTTCTTGGTCTCCCTCTCCCTCTGCTGCCATTCACCTTCCCTTCCAACAATGTACGGTATATTGAACTCTGACGAATGATGTGGCCAAAATAAATAAGTTTCTTTGTCTGTTTAGTGGCAAACAAGCTTTTCTTATTTTAAATTTTTCTGAGAACTTCTTTGTTGGTGATCTTCTTTAGTGTGATAAAAAATACACCAATTTCCCAAACAAATACCAAGAAACCATATTTCCGTATTTACCCTTGCAATTCGGGAAAATCTGGAAGGTGCACAGGTCTGCAGTAGACTGAAAAGATTGTCTTTAAAGACTTCAGAAGTTTTTCTTCTTTTATACATTTTGATTTGTTTAAATATAAATATATTTAAATGCTCAATTTGATCTTATGCGCCTGTGACATTGACCAAACATGACATATCAACAAACGTTTGGACACATACATATGCACATACTGAACCCGCCCCGCACATGAAGTGGACAGTGAAATGATTTAATCCGATGATTCACTGGATCCAGAATAAATTAAAGGTATTCCAGCAAACTGAACCCCTCTTTAGCGTGACCCCAATTTTTTGTGATGTCTTTTTTAACGGACCCCCAATGATTCCTCTATAACGGGGTTTCACTATACATAAATATATATATATATTATGCTCATAAATATACATATAGTTCAGGCGCAAATTCACGTAAACGCCAACCCCAAAATGAAGTTTAAATACAATAAAATTACATGAAACTAATTTTAAAGCTCACTAATTCCACTTTCCATATGGTCACATGGTTATGGGGCAATGAACAAAAGAGAAGGAATATAAAAAAAACTAACTTTCTGAAGATTTGAATCCAATGTTTATCTCCATTTTTGGATTGGGATTTACGTGGTTTTGCGCCTGAACTCTTCATATATGGATAATGATAAACCCTTTATCGCATGTAATAAGTGCTGTAGTGGTTCCTTCCACCCCCCCCCCCCTCCTCATGTGGGGTGGGGGCAACCAGCATGCACCTCACCCCCTTCTCGGGGCGGGTTTCACCACTCGGTTGGAAGCATTTTTGTTGCACACATCATATAATCGAGATATAGTACACACACACATAAAAATGTTTCAATTATAAACCATAAAAAAATACAGAATGGCTGTTATAATTACTCCAAGCTTTCATCAGGCAAAATAAAATTTTAAAGTGTGAAAATCCAAACGTGGAAAGCAACTTATAGGCATCTATCTCCATGGGAAAGCTTTTGTAATTTGGTTTAAGTGACAATGAAGCACCATGTTTAAGTAGATCTCTAGATATCAATAGATATGGATCTATAATATATATAAATCATATATATATGAAAATAAAAAGATATATAATCAAACAAGCTGAAAACATGCGATGCCCTTACAATAAATAGAACACTAGAAACACTAGAATATTACAGTTTGATGTAACCATGGCAACGGGGTGACCTCATTAAAGTGCCTTCACTGGTATTTCACTGAGGCTTGCTGGTCTATCAGACGATACCGCGATGACGTCATCACTCTTCCTGGTGACAGATATGATGCGCCAGAGCCATCATGGCGGTGGTGACTTGTGGTTTCCATGGTGATGTACCTCCCAGTTTCCATGGTAGATGCTGATGAGCTGAGATGGCTGACCGGTGTCGTTGCAATAGCACCGTATGTCTGTCGTTGCTATGCTGGCTCGCAGAGAGAAACAACACCCGGCTCATGTCTTGCGAAGTCGACCTTGTTAATAAAGTTATCGAATGGAGGGATATTTTTGTCAGCCGGTGTTACGCTAGTATCCCATATGAACACTCCCTGCAATAATCAATCACAATGAAATCAGAACCCATCATTGGCTAAATGTATTCTTGTCAGCAGTTACAACAGAAATCTATATGAAAAATCATAGAATTGTTCTACCCACTCTCCAGGCACATATTTGGTTATATAAACAGACAACTCATGCTGGTACTCTGCTGGAGAGTATTTGTCAGAGCACAGTTCTGGTGCCACTAGTCTACACCATTCACCTCCAAGGGGCAATCTAAAAATAACTTTAATAAAAGATGCATTTCTATAATTTCTTTTCAATCACATTTCAAGGTCTTATTTTAAAGAAATCTAACTCCAAGCTTTTATTACAAGAATTAATTCTAGGGATCAAACATCTAATTCATCTTCCTAGAAGCAAAGCACAGCAAGCATCATTACTACTACTAGCTAGACAGCAGGCAACTAATTAGCATAATTAATTATTAATTAACTTATTGGCGTTATTAAAACTGCATAGTATGATGGTTTTGAGTTTTTGCCACGAATTGATATTTATCAGTTTAAACCATATAATAGACCATACTTTATAGTTTGCGCTAACTGTTTACTATACTTGGTTAACGTTGAGAGATATTTCAAATGAAAATTTGACAAAATATTGTTGGCAAACCGTATAATCGACCATACTTCATAGTTTGCGCTAACTTTTTACTATACTTGGTTAACTTTGGGAATCTCTATCTCAAATGAAAATTTGACAAAATAATGTTGGTGAACCTTATAATCGACCATACTTTATAGTTTGCGCTAACTTTTTACTATACTTGGTTAACTTTGGGAAATATCTCAAATGAAAATTTGACAAAAGCGACACGTATCAATTTTGCAAGTCATACGTTTGACTCGACTGGGAACCGAACTCCTGATCTTCCAACCGCGAGGCCCGCGCTCGACCGATTCAGCCACCGTGCCTGGTGCTATTTTACAGTGAATGTGAATGCATGCTGGGAAGGCATCGGCGTTCTATAAAGCGTTGGGCTGCATTGGACGACTATATGTATATAGCCACTTTACAGTGAATGTGAATGCATGCTGGGAAGGCATCGGCGTTCAATAAAGTGTTGGGCTGCATTGGACGACTATATGTATATAGCCACTTTACAGTGAATGTGAATGCATGCTGGGAAGGCATCGGCGTTCTATAAAGTGTTGGGCTGCATTGGACGACTATATGTATATAGCCACTTTAAAAGTGAATGTGAATGCATGCTGGGAAGGCATCGGCGTTCTATAAAGTGTTGGGCTGCATTGGACGACTATATGTATATAGCCACTTTGAAGTGAATGTGAATGCAGGCTGGGAAGGCATCGGCGTTCTATAAAGTGTTGGGCTGCATTGGACGACTATATGTATATAGCCACTTTGAAGTGAATGTGAATGCATGCTGGGAAGGCATCGGCGTTCTATAAAGTGTTGGGCTGCATTGGACGACTATATGTATATAGCCACTTTGAAGTGAATGTGAATGCATGCTGGGAAGGCATCAGCGTTCTATAAAGTGTTGGGCTGCATTGGACGACTATATGTATATAGCCACTTTACAGTGAATGTGAATGCATGCTGGGAAGGCATCGGCGTTCTATAAAGTGTTGGGCTGCATTGGACGACTATATGTATATAGCCACTTTGAAGTGAATGTGAATGCATGCTGGGAAGGCATCAGCGTTCTATAAAGTGTTGTGCTGCATTGGACGACTATATGTATATAGCCACTTTACAGTGAATGTGAATGCATGCTGGGAAGGCATGGGCGTTCTATAAAGTGTTGGGCTGCATTGGACGACTATATGTATATAGCCACTTTAAAGTGAATGTGAATGCATGCTGGGAAGGCATCGGCGTTCTATAAAGTGTTGGGCTGCATTGGACGACTATATGTATATAGCCACTTTACAGTGAATGTGAATGCATGCTGGGAAGGCATCGGGGTTCTATAAAGTGTTGGGCTGCATTGGACGACTATATGTATATAGCCACTTTAAAGTGAATGTGAATGCATGCTGGGAAGGCATCGGCATTCTATAAAGTGTTGGGCTGCATTGGACGACTATATGTATATAGCCACTTTAAAGTGAATGTAACATGCATGCTGGGAAGGCATCAGCGTTCTATAAAGTGTTGGGCTGCATTGGACGACTATATTAATAGCCACTTTACAGTGAATGTGAATGCATGCTGGGAAGGCATCGGCGTTCTATAAAGTGTTGGGCTGCATTGGACGACTATATGTATATAGCCACTTTAAAGTGAATGTGAATGCATGCTGGGAAGGCATCAGCGTTCTATAAAGTGTTGGGCTGCATTGGACGACTATATGTATATAGCCACTTTAACAGTGAATGTGAATGCATGCTGGGAAGGCATCGGCGTTCTATAAAGTGTTGGGCTGCATTGGACGACTATAGTGTATATAGCCACTTTAAAGTGAATGGTGAATGCATGCTGGGAAGGCATCGGCGTTCTATAAAGTGTTGGGCTGCATTGGACGACTATATGTATATAGCCACTTTACAGTGAATGTGAATGCATGCTGGGAAGGCATCGGCGTTCTATAAAGTGTTGGGCTGCATTGGACGACTATATGTAATATAGCCACTTTAAAGTGAATGTGAATGCATGCTGGGAAGGCATCGGCGTTCTATAAAGTGTTGGGCTGCATTGGACGACTATATGTATATAGCCACTTTACAGTGAATGTGAATGCATGCTGGGAAGGCATCGGCGTTCTATAAAGTGTTGGGCTGCATTGGACGACTATATGTATATAGCCACTTTACAGTGAATGTGAATGCATGCTGGGAAGGCATCGGACTTTGATAACACTCTGGCTGAACAGCTATACACATATAGTGCTTCAATTTGAATGCGAAGGCATACTAGGAGGCATCAGACTGTGATCACTCCCCGGCTGAACTGAGTGAGTAGCTATACATATACAGCGCTTCAAAGTGAATGCGAAGGCATGCTGGGAAGGCATCAGACTCCGATAACACCTCAGCTGCACCAAAGACCCTATAATACTAAGACGGCTCACTCAGCCTGTACTGTGTAATCAAAATGACCAAACCCACCACTTGGTGCGCTGGCTGTTCTCTTGGTTAAACAGGTGCTATATTATATGTATAAATGTATATATGAATGTGAAAGATGTGTGATGATGGCGATGATGATGATGATGCTGATGTGTATTTGTTCATAGCAATTTCATATTGATGTGTATTCATACTTACCTATCTCATGTATAATATAATTGTATGTGTTTACATGTCAAACACCAACCAGCAGCCAGGCTGTTCAAACCCACCACAAGGTGGCACTGCGAAATTTACATTACCATGGGAGAGATAGGGAGTGAGCCGTCTTAGTATTATAGGGTCTTTGGCTGCACCGAGCGACTAGTTATGCACATACATGTACATAGCCACTTTAAAGTGAATGCAAATGCATGCTGGGAAGACATCAGACTCCGATCGCATATAGCCGCTTTAAGATGAATGCATGCTGGGAAGGCATCGAACTCACTCCAATCACACTTCGGCTGCACCGACTTCCCGGCTTGGCAGTTTTGAATCGACCAGCTGTGTGCCATAGTCATATGGCATGGTGCCGTTACCAGACTGTTTCGCAGTTCGGACGATCTTCCGCCAGTTGGGCTGCTCGAAGAACTGCCAGACATATCTCCCCTGGAAGAGAAGACATGGCGGAAGTCCACGGGATACGGTTTCACTGCTTGATTGGGGTTTGCCATCCTAGGCACCACCTGGTATCATCAAATCAGGACAGGGGCTGTATGTATGAGACAGGCTTTCTAGTACTGCCCCCACTGCATTGTCCAACCAGTCTTCGCCTGGAACTAGTCGTGCCAAGCGCCTTTAAAACAACAACCAAGCTCCTTCATTCGACTCAGTCCAAGATTGATCCAATGACCTTAGGTCTTGCCGCAACGGAAGTGGACGCTCTAACTAATCGACCTTCCCAACTGGTCCCTTGAGACAGGGATACCGGTAGGTTGTGAGTTTGACGGCAAATCGATCAATATTGCGAAACATCTTCCTTGTTGTTTTTTTTTGTGATGAATTTATTTACCCTGCTCATAACGGATAAGTGTGTTAATACTTGTTTTCACCGCTGGGCAGCACTAGTCCAATTTGATTCAAATCTTTTGAAATTAGTTTTAGTAATACTTTTGGTTTTCTTGCTTCTTGTTTATGTTAACTTCATTATTTTATTTTCTGTTACATTTTGCCCCTTGTCATTGGCATATTTTCTCTCTCACACTTTTCCCCATTAGCCACTTTTATTGTTGTTGACATTTTCTCCTTTTTATTAGCACCTTTTTGGATGGAATTTCTCCTCTTCATTATTAGTAAAATTTTGGTTGCATTGCCCCCCCCCCCCCTTCCACATTAGCTTTTTTCTTTTCCATATTTTCTGTTCTTTATTACGTTCTTTTTGTTTCTTTGCTTCTTTTCCCCTCTCTTGTTCCTCATCATTGAGTGGGGTTTGTTTTCTTTTCCATGTTCTTTTTCTCTCTCTCTCACACTGTTTTTACTTTATCATCAGATTAATCAGCAGAATAGAAAAGGGGAACTTTCATCGGACAAATTCAGTCATGAAATCAAATATAGGAAATTTAAATTACCACGGCCCGTATGCATGACGCGGTGTTAGTGAGCCAAAACTGGTTTTGGCGGGGATTTCTAGGTTAGCGGCGAAAACTCAGTCGCAAGGAGCTGTGTTAGCGCAAACACACCGAGTGTAAGCTAACATTGCATCATGCATACGGGCCCTGATCAGGGATGAAAGTGGTTCCCAAACAAAAGCCACGGAAATCAGGCACCTTGGCGCCACCTAGCGGGATCTGGCAGAACCAAAAAAAACACCAACACAAACCCAGGGGAATTAGGCTGCAACCCTTGCGTCACCTAGCAGGTTCCGACAGAACCAATGACAAATTTCCGCGAAAATGATGATATTCCCCCATCTGATTAGCACTGTCAGGGAATCGCAACAACAAAAAATGCCCACCACCTTAGTCAATAACACTGAACTTACTATAGCTAACCCACTAACCCCCTTCTTAATAAAACCACCACAGACTCATGTGGGAGGTCGGCGGGACCCAGTGGTCCTTAGCTGCTGCCGTATTGGTCACTCGTGTCTTACACATGCTTTTCTGCTCAAGGGGGACCCTCCCCCTGAATGTATTGGGTGTCAGTCCCCTCTGACACTCAAACACATTTGACTAAGTTGTGTTGATTTTTTGGCCTTCCGCCAACAATTTATAAAGAGAAATGAGGAGAGTTGATTCAAAGGACCGTGTCTATTTGCTCGATGGTGATCAGCCGGCGAGCCAAAGACACGGACAGAGTAAGAGTAGAAAGTGAAATGCTGGCGGGCTCCCCCTCCTGGAACTCTTTTCAGACATATCAAGGAGGAGCAAGGCCAGTGGAGAGGAGATAGAGAGAGGTGTGGACGAAGTGCGGCCCGGATAGCAAGTGCATCTGTATTCACTGCAATCAAGACCTTATATAGGCAAAGCCAGATAACGCCGTTAAAAATAATATGCGCATAATAAATTATACAACACAATATTTCAATGGTTTACAGTTATTTGGGATAAGGAATCCTAAACAGGTAAGGAAATGTCAAGCCTTATTTCTAAGAACAACAGAAGTGGCTAATTTCTCGGCTTATTCTTATACAGTATAAGCTTTATATAAGCAAAATTGCATTACATTTCATATACATATTTTCACTTCATGGATGCAGTAAATATGGTGCAGGGAAATCAAGCTTAAGATCATTGCTTAAATCTATATTAACTTCCTAATACGTTGGTTTCAGAAAGATTTAGGTAATAATTACTATAACATTCAACAAACAGAGTACACAACAACTAAAGAAAAGCAGGCAAAGATGATGTTACTGGAAACGATCAAAGCAATTATGAATGTCAAAGAATAATCCAAGTAAGGAATTAATTACACAAAACAATGAATTATCCAATCACAAGGAGTTGCTTAATATCTATAAATACCACCTTGCTTAATATATATCAACGTTACCATATTATTTAAATATTTACATTTACAATGAATTATCCAATTACAAGGAGTTGCTTAATATCTATAAATACCACCCTGCTTAAAGTTGCATAGTCCGATGGCTTTGAGTTTCTGTCATTTTCTGAGATAAATACATTAAAATAATCATTATAAGCTACTTAGCTAAGTAGGGTATTGCAGGTACTGCAGGTATTGCAATACCTCTGGGAGTTTGACACCCTTGCCCTGCAGAGTTGTAAACCACTGCCTTGTGGTACAGGTTCTTGACAGAACCGAAGGCTCAGGGAGCAAACCCTGAACAGAAAACCATGTCACTGTGGCAGCATTAAGGGCGGTTGATGTATGGAACTCCCAACATCTCCCGACCAGCCACTGTTGGGACAAATAGTTTTGCGCCTGTCTGGACATGTTCTTGCTAGTGTTAAACCTCTATTTGCTCCCCGAGAGAGTGCCGCTGGTAACTTGCAAAAGCCAGCAGCACTTCAACACTTTTGTAGGCAGCTTTCATGAAATGTACAACCGAGCGGCAGTCAAGTAATGAAAGCAGTCTTTGTCGCACCGCGACCGACAGCATGATGATGATGATGATGATGATAAACTTTGGAGATATTTAAAGTGACAACATGCCAAATTAATTTTGGCAAGCACGCCAAAACTCTGACACTATAGGGTTATGCAGTAACAGGTTCTATTAAATTGACTCCCCATGCCCTTCTATGTGACAACAAATGCTTAATAACTGTACCAGTATCTAAGATAAATATGAACAATCAAATCTAGGTAATTTTGGTTCAGAAAATTTGATGCTTCATCGGACTATGCAACTTTAATATCTGTCAATATCACCATATTATTTACATAAAACAATATATATCATCTAATCACAAGCAGGTGCTCAATATCTAGCAATATCACCATGGTCATTATCTTCCAAATTCCATGGCTTTCATGGCTTTTGGTGGGATTGATGCGGATTAACTGGCTTTTGCTAAATGCGTACTTACCGCAAAGAAGGCGAAGACCACTCCAATGACTACCCCACCGAGAACATCGCTCCAGTGATGCTTGTAGTCAGAGATCCGGCTGACAGAGATGTACACGCATACGTAGACCAGTCCAGCCTGAGGCGAAACAACGCATGTACCGAAGATGTTCCTCTTGTTGAAAGTCAGGAAATACTTGCATGGCAAAAACCTCTAGATCTATTAAAGTCAGAAAGCATCAAATATAAAGAGACCAAAACACGCACCTGCATTTGATCCTACATATCCAACTTAGATATTAGTGCACTTATTAAGCTAATATTGCTACACAAAAGGGAATACTAAATCATTTTAATCAGGGATGAAAGTGATCTCTGTGGAAAAAAGCGGAAATGCTGATAATCTCCCATAGGTTTAGCATTATCAGGGAATCGCGGAAAATTCCCTGAAGTTGGGTTTCATATATATTGGTATACGCTGATAGTGCTACGCCGTTTGAAGCATGTATTAGTAGTGTACTCTGCTAGTGCTGTGGCGCTTGGAGCATTTATTAGTAGTATACGCTGATAGTGCTGCGGAGTCTGCACCAGGGATGAAAGTGGTCTCCGGCAAAAAAAAAGCGGAAATCCGAAAATTCTCCGATAGTCTTCTTATCATTGACAGGGAATCACGGACAATTTCCGGAAGTTAGGTCTCATTCATATTGGGGATAGGCTGATAGTGCTGCGACATTTGAAGCACATATTATTAGTGTATTTAGTATACAGTGATAGTGCTGCGGTATTTCAAGAAGGGCATACAGGAAAAATCCTGGAAATCCGCGAAATCGCGGAGATCTTTCATCCTTGTTTAATAGAACCTATTACTGCTGAAGACTATGCTGTCCACCATTTTGAGACGCAGGCCAAAATTAATTGTGCATGTTTTAACTCAAAATATTGTAAAAGTTAGTCGTTTATAATCAAAGTACAGGTAAAGTTTAAAGGTCAACCTAATATATTTCATATTTAAAAAAAAGGGTAGGAAAAACAACCATTGAACTATGCACCTTGAACCAAGACCAATGTCATGGGGGGTGATGAAAATTGGAAATTGCTCAGGATTCAAATCAACACTTCTTACCAATGCGGGGGAAGTGTGCTAACCATTACACTACATAGGCTCCCTGATGCGATCACCCTATCCACGCTTAGTTGTCGATGTCGCGTTGTTTGTTTGTTCGTTGTTGTTGTTTGTTAAGGTCAAATCAGGACGGGTACTGACTTGTGACAGTGCACACTCATGGTAATTTTATAATGCTGCCCCACTGGGAGACCAGGCCACCAACACCATGACCTGATATCCCACTCAGTCACATTATCCTGACACTGAGCCAACCAGTCCTTGCCCTATCCCAATAATGCCAAGCGCCTGGCTAGGAAGTGACAAGTATCAATTTTCATTGGTTTGACTCGACTGGGAATTGAACTCCTTTAGGTAAATGTCTTTTGTTTCGAAAATATATTATGCCTTTCCTCGAATTTTGATGCACCTTTTAGTGCCCGGCATTATTGTTGATTATTTTGTAGGTAAGGAATTGAACATTTACCTGCAGAAATGGTCGAAGTAGACGACTACCACGCCAAGTGAAGCGAGCTTGTAAGTAGATCTGTAACATCAAAGAGCACAGAGGGTTAGCCTGGGGTATTTATTTGTTGTAAATATGTTTATTCTGCCAGGGATGAAAGTGGTCTCCGGGAAAAAAAGCGGAAATGCTGATATTCTCCCATAGGTTTAGCATTGTCAGGGAATCGCGGAAAATTCCTGGAAGTTGGGTTTCATATATATTGGTATACGTTGATAGTGCTGCACCATTTGAAGCATGTATTAGTAGTGTACGCTGATAGTGCTGCGGCGCTTGGAGCATTTATTAGTAGTATACACTGATAGTGCTGCAGAGTCTGCACCACATATTAGTATACGCTGATGGTGCTGCGGGATTGACAAATCCCGGAAATCCGCGGAATCGCGGAGATCTTTCATCCCTGTTCTGCTGAATAAGTCTTTTGTCAGTGCCGAACCACTGGTCTTCCAGCGATTTTTCAATCCAGGATTATTTACACAAAAAAGGTATATAGAGTAAGGTATATGATAACTGTTGAATACACAATTTGCAGCATGTAACGCAATGAAATTCTGTAACCCACAAGTTCCATAGCAAATGTGTTAGCTTGGTTTGTCTGGTTTGCTTGGTTAATTATTACTTTTTTTTTTTTTTGGTAAACATTTTATTCATCTAAATACATATTTTGTCAGCACTGGGGCACTGGTCTTCCAGCCGTTGGAGTGATCGCATTTGATCTGTACATAGTGGAAGTGGAATGTGTTGCATTGTGTGCAGCACAACAAGTTCTGAACATAAAAAGAAAGTGGGGGAGCAGCCTATGCTGCATAGTGTACAGCATAGGTTCTCAACATAGTGCGAGGTATATGCATCAAGATAGAGTGTGCAGTAATGTACACTAGTGGTTAAATCATATGCTGTGTTTGTATATCAGTTAGATTTGGTTTTAATAACGGTTAGTCTTTAAATAGTGCCATGTTGTGCATGTATAGTGGTTTATATTGTGTGCATTGCTGGTTGAAGATGGGTCTCAAGTAATGGTAGTGGGTCTTGAGTTATAATAGTTGTTTGTCAAATGTGGATGGGGGTAATTTAGTTTGGTTAGTTTGGTTAGTTTGGTTAGTTTGGTTTGATTTGTATGTTGTAGTTTTACATCCCGGCAAGACCAGACGGGATGGACGAATGAGTTGAGCGTTTGTCTCCTATTTTGGTAGATCGTGGGATTCGATCCCAGAGGTTCGAACCGGGTCGAGTCAACCCAATGACTTAAAAATTGATACTTGCCGCTTCCTAGCCAGGCGCTCTGCATTATTAGGATGGGGCAAGGACTGGTTGGCTCAGTGTCAAGATATAGTGACTGGGATATCAAGTCGCTGGTGGCCTGCTGTCTCAGTGGGGCATCACTATAAAGTCACCATGAGTGCACACTGTCACAAGTCGGTACCCATACCGATATGACCTTAGATGTTGCCAGGGTGTAAAACTCCAACAACTAACTAACCAACATCCTGGCAACATCCAAGGTCATATAAGGACAGGTACCTACTTGTGACAGTGCGCAATCAGGGCAACTCTTCTATTAATAGGCCACTATAAACACTGTTAATGTTGGTTGGTTGTTGGAGTTTTACGTCCTGGCAACATCTAATGTCATATCAGGACGGGAACCGACTTGTGACCAGACCACTCAGTCATATTATCAGTCATACTATCCTGACACTGAGCCAACCAGTCCTTGACCTATTCTAATAATGCCGAGCGCCTGGCTAGGAAGCAACAAGTATCAATTTTTGAGTCATTGGTTTGACTCGACCAGGGTTCGAACCCATCTGGTAGATAAAATTGTTACCTTTAATTCAGGTGAATGACCACCCTAATTAAATCCACACAAAAACTCTTGCGTTAATAGTCCACTGTAAACACTGTTAACAGTCCACTGTGAACACTGTTAACAGTCCACTGTGAACACTGTTAACAGTCCACTGTGAACACTGTTAACAGTCCACTGTGAACACTGTTAACAGTTCACTGTGAACACTGTTAACAGTTCACTGTGAACTCTGCTAAGTCCACTGTGAACACTATTAACAGTCCACTGTAAACACTGTTACCAGTCCACTGTAAACACTGTTACCAGTCCACTGTAAACACTGTTAACAGTCCACTGTAAACACTGTTAACAGTCCACTGTAAACAATGTTAACAGTCCGCTGTAAACACTGTTAACAGTCCACTGTAAACAGTCCACTGTAAACACGGTTACCAGTCCACTGTAAACACTGTTAACAGTCCGCTGTAAACACTGTTAACAGTCCGCTGTAAACAGTCCACTGTAAACACTGTTAACAGCCCACTGTAAACACTGTTAAGAGTCCACTGTAAACAGTCCACTGTAAACACTGTTAACAGTCCACTGTAAACACTGTTAATAGTCCACTGTAAACACTGTTAACAGTCCACTGTAAACAGTCCACTGTAAACATTGTTAATAGTCCACTGTAAACAAGCCCTTAAGGAGCTGGCACTCTAAAGCTAAGATTCCATAGTATGCGGTACGCGAATGCGACAAGAATTGGAAAAGCATGTAAACGCATGGCAGTCCGGTTTCAAATACGAATGTGTGGACGGCAAAGTGGATGGCTCAATGGAGCGATCAGTGCGAATGCTGTACGCATTCGCATGCCACATATTTGGAATCTTAGCATTAGTAGTCTTACCGATTCGGCTACCACATCCAGAGTGCCTCATTTTCATGCTTTAACAAATTTAGTTTTTTGTTTTTTGGATGGGATGTTTATGCTGTCCATAGCATATAATCAATCGGATGATCAAGCTTGTTTTCAATGTTGGGCAGTTATCGGTCTGTGTTTCTTAAGATTATGGTTTGTGGTTAGTGATCGCGTACTGGCAAACTCAAGGCATGGTCAATGGTCGTGAGCAATCCTCATACAGAAAAAGTGAAATATCTGTCCAACCACACCACCTAGAAACACATATAGAAAACACATATAGAAAACATGTTTACCAAAAAGATTATATTAAATTGATAAGGTTAGGTTTCTGGATTTCTATTAATTTAGAATAAAACTAATGGTTTGCACTGCACGTACCGGTGTCAGAGTTTCATTTCCCACCAGTTCAAATTCCCAAATATCGCTTCTGCGCATGCGTCAGAATCCAACAGCGTCGTCTGCGCATGTGTCAAAAATGAACCAGTTTCAAATCCCAACCCAAGCTATGAGCTCAGAATATCCCAACTTTCACTATTATCTCTGTTTTTAATACTTTCAGAGAAAATTGCCCTTAAGTTAAATTAAATACTTCAGATCTTCCTCTTCAATCGCGCATTAATATATTTTTAATCGACTCAGTGAAAGCTTTTAAATTAATTTTGCTAAAATAAATGCTCTGCATAGACATAGCATAAGCGAGTTCAGCATCTCGGGCGCGCAGTGGTTGATGGGAAGTCATCGGGATAAACAAACCCACACAACCTAGAAACAAACTGATTGGAATACACATAGAAAACATGTTTACCAAAAATATTATATTAAATTGATATGGTTAGGGTTCTGGATTTCTATTAATTTTGAATAAAACTGACGTCTTGCACTGCGCGGACGGCAAACTCAATCTGTCATTTGGGAACTTCAACTGATGGGAAATGAAACTCTGACACTCTGCAGTTTGCTTTCGTCACTCGAATCCACGCATGCGCAGAAGCGACATTTGGGAATTTCAACTGATGGGAAATGAAACTCTGACACCGGCAAACTCAATCAGTCAAAGCAGTTGGTTTATGTTTGGATTTGATGTTATCTGGCTGGTTTCTGGCAGGGGGTTACCTCTCATGGGCTATCCAGCTGGTGGGCCGTGACATACTCACCACGATAAACAGCATGCTGTAGGTTGACATGGACGAATGCCCCGATGGGAAGGATAACCTGCAAATCGAAAGCACCATCCATTACAACTGTTCTGAGATAGCACGACTGGGACCCAGCAGGCCACTAATCGGGATCCTCTCCCCGCAAGGGTTGGGTGAGAGCACACTTCATCAATCCAGAACAGTGATGCAGTGTACATGCCAGACACAGGAAGCTTACAGAGTGGTAGGTAGCCCTGTCTGAGATACTGACGCTGGGACTCAGCAGGCCAGGTTTCTTTGTTTGTTTATTGTTGTTTTACGTCCTAGCATCATCTAAGGTCATATCAGGACAGGTACCGACTTGTGACAGTGCGCACTCATGGCAACTTTACAGGGCTACCTCACTGGGATACCAGGCCGCCAGCACCATGATCTGATATCCCACTCAGTCACATTATCCTGACACTGAGCCAACCAGTCCTTGCCCTATCCTAATAATGCTGAGCGCCTGGCTAGGAAGCAACAAGTATCAATTTGTAAGTCATTGGTTTGACTCGACCAGGGTTCGAACCCATGATCCCATGGTCTACCAACACGGGAGATGGACGCTCTAACCCATTCGGCCATCCCGTCTGGTCTGAGCAGGCCAGGTGTTGTTGTTTTAGTAAGTAGTATATCTTATGATTTATTCTATTTTCAGTGCCAGGGTGATGGTCTGGCCATGTTTAATGTCTGTTGCTTACGCGTTTAATGTCTGTTGCTTACACATTTAATGTCTGTTGCTTACACGTTTAATGTCTGTTGCTTACACGTTTAATGTCTGTTGCTTACACGTTTAATGTCTGTTGCTTACACATTTAATGTCTGTTGCTTACATGTTTAATGTCTGTTGCTTACATGTTTAATGTCTGTTGCTTACACGTTTAATGTCTGTTGCTTACACATTTAATGTCTGTTGCTTACACGTTTAATGTCTGTTGCTTACACGTTTAATGTCTGTTGCTTACACATTTAATGTCTGTTGCTTACACGTTTAATGTCTGTTGCTTACACGTTTAATGTATGTTGCTTACACGTTTAATGTCTGTTGCTTACACGTTTAATGTCTGTTGCTTACACGTTTAATGTCTGTTGCTTACACGTTTAATGTCTGTTGCTTACACGTTTAATGTCTGTTGCTTACACATTTAATGTCTGTTGCTTACACATTTAATGTCTGTTGCTTACACATTTAATGTCTGTTGCTTACACGTTTAATGTCTGTTGCTTACACGTTTAATGTCTGTTGCTTACACATTAATGTCTGTTGCTTACACGTTTAATGTCTGTTGCTTACACGTTTAATGTCTGTTGCTTACACGCTTAATGTCTGTTGCTTACACGTTTAATGTCTGTTGCTTACACGTTTAATGTCTGTTGCTTACACGTTTAATGTCTGTTGCTTACACGTTTAATGTCTGTTGCTTACACGTTTAATGTCTGTTGCTTACATGTTTAATGTCTGTTGCTTACACGTCTAATGTCTGTTGCTTACACGTTTAATGTCTGTTGTTTACACAATAATTTACATTAAAAAAACTAAATTAATATTTGTATGCAATGCAAATAGATAATATTTGTTGATATAATATGTACATATGTGTGAGCTTGATCAATTCTGGCATGTAATACTTTTTATGTAATAAATATATGGACATAATTATATAGATATGGATAGTGATAAGCCCGTTATCGCATGTAATAAGACCTGGAGTGGGTTGCACTTCCTCCCCCCCTCCCTGGGGGTGGGGGTGAGTACCAGCATGCACCTCTCAGTCTCCTGCGTGAAGCCTCTCCTCCACTAGCTCGGAGGAATGTTTAATTAAATATTTATTGATGTGGGTAAATATAAACATAGATATATGTGTAAATAAATATCTACCTATCTACATATATCTTTGAATGTAAATACATTTATATATTCATACATATCTTTATACATATATATACACCTTTATATGCATATATCTTTATATCTACATATTTATATCTACATATATCCATATATCTATAGTATATATGTATACACATATATATTTATACAAACATATATCTATATAATATATATTAATATATACATACATAATCACAGTTACTGACCTCATATCCCCAAGCTTCTTCTTATCGGTGCCTGTGCAGTGCGCATCCTCTATGTAGCGAAACTGATTCGAGATGGGATCCACGCATTCGATCGCTGTCCAGTTGGGCTTACAGATGTCGATGAAGTGTGGGCGGAGCCGTCCCACTGAGAACTTCATGATGTTGACAATCGTCTGCTGTATCGCGCACCTGGATCAAGGTGCCAACATTTACTCGCATAATTTTCTCTCTCCAAATGCTGGAAAGTCCAGGCATTGTCAAGAGAAGTTGGTTGGTTGTTGGAGTTCTAAGTCCTTGCAACATCTAAGGTCATATCAGGGTGGGTATCGACTTGTGACACTGACAGTGTGCACTCATGGTGACTTTATAGTGCTGGCCCACTGGCAAATCAGGTCGTCAGCACTATGACCCGATATCACACTCAGTCACATTATTCTGGCACTGAGCTAACCAGTCCTTGCCCTATCCTATTAATGCCGAGTGCCAGGCTATGGAGTAACAAGTATCAATTTGATAAATTATTGGTTTGACTCGATCGGGAGTAGTAGTGTAGTAGTCTGCACTGACCTCTCAGGTAAGGAGCCACATAGACAGGTAGATGTGGATAGAGTGATGACATCTAGGAGCCTAGGTGGTGTAATGGTTAGCACACTAGCCCGGAGTGCAAGGTGTTAGTTCGAATGCTTCTCTAGACAATATTTTCCATTTTCATCACCACCCCGACAGTTGCATAGTCTGATGGTTTTGAGTTTCTAACATATTTTGTTGGTAAATATATTAGGCTAATCATGATATAGCTTAATTTAGCCAAAGACCCTATAATACTAAGACGGCTCACTCCCTATCTCTCCCATGGTAATGTAAATTTTGCAGTGCCACCTTGTGGTGGGTTTGATCAGCCCGGCTGCTGGTTGATTTTTCACATGTAAACACATACAATTATATTATATGTAAGATGGGTAAGTATGAATACACATCAATATGAAATTGCTATGGACAAATACACATCATCATCAGCATCATCATCATCATCGCCATCATCACACATCTTTCACATTCATATATACATTTATACATATAATATAGGAACTGTTTAACCAAGAGAACAGCCAGCACACCAAGTGGTGGGTTTGATCATTTTGAGTGAGCCGTCTTAGTATTACAGGGTCTTTGATTTAGCTTAAAGTATCTTTTAATTTAAATGGCTAACCTAGTTAATCTACAGAAACCTTAAAAACATAGTGAATTTGAAGAGTTCTACATCTTAAAACCTATGTGATTCCATCTATATCCAGTTACATACTACCTGATTATTTCCTTGTTTGAGGTTTACATCCTGGCAACATTTAAGGTCATATCAGGACGGACACTGACTTGTGACAGTGCACACTCATGGCAACTGTGTGCATTGCCACAACGGCCGGGTATGGGCCCTCCGCTCGAGCGCCCCACTGGGAGATCAGGACACCGGTGCCCTTACCTGATTTTCCACGCGGTCACATTATCCGGATACTGAGCTAAGCAGTCCTTTCCTTATCGTAGTAATACCTGATGCCAGGCTAGGTAGTGGGAAATATCAATTTTGTAAATCATTCATTTGACTCGGCCGGAATTCAAATGCCCAACCTTCTGCCAGCGCGCCTACAAATTCAGAAACTGCATCCAGTCTAAAGCAAAGCAGATTATAATTATCAACCCAACATATTCATAACAAAAAGAAGGCAGAAACTCACACCCAACATATTACACAACTTTGAGCGCAATAAAATACTGTGAGAGAGAATTAGTTGGTTAGCCCATGTTGGTAGACCATGGGATCGTGGGTTCGAACCCTGGTCGAGTCAAACCAATGACTTTAAAAATTGATACTTGTCACTTCCTAGCCAGGCGCTCGGCATTATTAGGATAGGGCAAGGACTGGTTGGCTCAGTGTGAGGATAATGTGACTGAGTGGGATATCAGGCCTGGTCTTCCAGTGGGGCAGCACTATAAAGTCACCATGAGTGTGCACTGTCACAAGTCGGTACCCATCCTGATATGACCTTAGATGTTGCTAGGATGTAAAACAACAACAAACAAACAAACAAAAAACAGTGAGTTAGTGGCGATGGCTTAACCCTGTGTCAGGAGCAAAGGCCATAATCATGGCGAGAAGTGTGCAAATCTTATTCTGTCCTATTGTTATCGGGCCATCGCTTTTACACGGAAAAACACACAATCAACTAAGTGTCAAGAGACACTTTTGAAGTTAAAAGCTCACAAAAGTTGACAATATTGTTCTTCCTGAATTGGTGAAATTGTCTTGCCGTCCTCAAGAAAGCTAGGATTGCTTCTTGATTTACATTGGTTAAAAGATCATGCCTGGGGTTTACATTGTAAAATTGTTGGCGCAAGGCCATCAAATCTACGCAGTCCCATAACATGTGTTTGAGTGTCAGTGGGGATTGACGGTAATGGAGAATCAATTGCCTTACCCAATAAGAAAGGCCATGATCGCATTATAAGACAAGTAGATGACTGGATGTAGCGAGATCTTGTCAACCTCATTGTGTGCAGGAGTCCGGCCGGCATTCTTATCGTAGAAGTAGTGAATACACTCAACCACCACTATCTGAGAACGAAGAGATATGAAACACCATGTAAAAATACACATGTTAATTACTCATAACTTAACAAGGGTAAATTGAGTTTAAAAATAAAGAAGAGTATGAAATTATTTGACTTTGGCAAGCGCTGTATTCAAGATTTGAAACAAGACATAATAGTTAACCTTTCGCATGCTGTAGATGAATTAAGGTGCGGATAAGTATTTTAATGGCAATGCTTAATTGGTGGATTAAAAGTTGCATTAAGCGAGTACAGACAAAGTGAGAATCAAATCTGTGGGGTAATCGACAAATGGCACATGATTGTCAAACATCAATGCACATTGGTTCATTATCATCATAATGTTGGTCGCGATGCGACAAAGACTGCTTTCATTACTTGACTGCCGCTCTCCATTTAGCTCTCTGCTGTGAGAGTTGCGTCCATGAGTCGGTCTTAATGTCTTTCAGCTTCAGGTTTCTCATGAAAGTTGACTGCAAAAGTGTTGAAGTGCTGCTGGCTTTTGCAAGTTACCTGCGGCACTCTCTCAGGGAGCAAATAGAGGTTTCACACCGGCAAGAACATGTCAAGACAGGCGCAAACCTATTTGTCCCTGCAGTGGCTGGTCGGGAGATGTTGAGAGTTCCATACATCAACCGCCCTTAATGCTGCCACAGTGACATGGTTTTCTCTTTAGGGTTTGCTCCCTTAGCCTTCGGTTCTGTCAAGAACCTGTACCACAAGGCAGTGGTTTACAACTCTGCAGGGCAGGGGCGTCAAACTCCCTGAGGTATTGCTATACCTGCAATACCTGCATACCTACACATTGGTTAAAAGAGCACTAAATAAATTACCTTAACACACAATGCCACAGTTTTAATTTGGGTAGCACCACCACCACTTAAAAAAAAGTTAAGGAATCACTAAGTTAGGTATTGTAGTAGTCCAGACATGAGCTCCACTACCATATGGTGGCAGCAAGGACTGCTCCGTCACCATCACATTTGACAGCGATAGGTGGCGGTACGGTAGCCGCCGGACAGTGCAGCCACACGGCTGCCACCTACTGCGTGCCCCTCACGACCACTTTGCGGGAAAAAAACACGATTTACCAATGACCTCCTTGCGACCAAAGCAATCTATGATTGGCAACCTCCGGGTGACCATTCTGATTCTGGTCAAAAGGAGGCTTTTAATGCAGCAGCTGCCCAAAATGGTCGCAAGGAGGTCGGCGACCACTGAGGACCACTGAGCGACCACTTGTGACCTCTTTTCAACCAGTCATTGCCCTATCCTATTAATGCCGAGCACCATGCTAGGTAGTGACAAGTATCAATTTTATAAGTCATTGGTTTGACTTGGCTGGGATTCAAACTCCTGACCTTCCACATGGGAAGCCTAAACTCTACCGATTTGGCCACCACGCCCGGTACCAAGGGGAATCGTAGTTGCCTGCTACAATATCCTCATCGTGCAAACAATATGAGTATTTAGAGTTTGTGTCCGCTGGTACGTCAAGAAGGACTGAAGCTGCGACCCAGCATGTAAATATGCCAGGTCGCAGCTTCAGCTTACATGTCAAAAGGGCCGTGTTCAAGGGACGCCTCGGAGATATTCCGGATGTTGCGCTAGTCTGAACGACTTTAGCTGTCGGGTGCCTCGAAAATGGCACCCTCGATAGGGTACAGCCATTTGCAATTGAAAAGAACACCTCTGATTGGTTGAAATCACTGAATTCGGCAGCCATTTTGGAGGCACTTTTTGCCTCCTATCTGAAAAGCGAGACCTTTCCGAGTCAACTCCGAGGTGCACCCTGAACACAAATAGACCAAAAAACGTTGCGTAGTCATCTCCGAGGCATACCATGAACACAGCCCTGGTGTGGGGTGGAGGGTGGGGAATTGGTAAATATACATACGTGCACAAAGTGGTATCTTATCTAATGTAAGATAGGATAATTTCATTGCAATCTACATAAGAACTAAATGCACGGCAATAACCCTCCCAAGATTGATCATCGGGTGTTTATAGGTGTCAAAGTGAATTTAAAGGGCCAGGGTCTTTAATGAACAATAGGGGTAGGATGGGCACCAACCCCAACTTCCGCCGTGTAAGCTGAAGCTGTGACACTGTATACTGGAACACAGCTTCAGTCCTTCCTGAGGGACCAGCGGAACTCAGACTACCCGGCATGCTGGGTCACAGCTACAGTCCTTCCTGAGGGACCAGCAGAACTCAGACTACCCGGCATGCTGGGTCACAGCTTCAGTCCTTCCTGAGGGACCAGCAGAACTCAGACTACCCGGCATGCTGGGTCACAGCTTCAGTCCTTCCTGAGGGACCAGCAGAACTCAGACTACCCGGCATGCTGGGTCACAGCTTCAGTCCTTCCTGAGGGACCAGCAGAACTCAGACTACCCGGCATGCTGGGTCACAGCTTCAGTCCTTCCTGAGGGACCAGCAGAACTCAGACTACCCGGCATGCTGGGCCACAGCTTCGGTCCTTCCGGAGGGACCAGCAGAACTCAGACTACCCGGCATGCTGGGTCACAGCTTCAGTCCTTCCTGAGGGACCAGCAGAACTCAGACTACCAGGCATGCTGGGTCGCAGCTTCAGTCCTTCCTGAGGGACCAGCAGAACTCAGACTACCCGGCATGCTGGGTCACAGCTTCAGTCCTTCCTGAGGGACCAGCAGAACTCAGACTACCCGGCATGCTGGGTCACAGCTTCAGTCCTTCCTGAGTGACCAGCAGAACTCAGACTACCCGGCATGCTGGGTCACAGCTTCAGTCCTTCCTGAGGGACCAGCAGAACTCAGACTACCCGGCATGCTGAGTCACAGCTTCAGTCCTTCCTGAGGGACCAGCAGAACTCGGAATACCTGTATCGCGCGCTATCAAATAAAGCACTTTTGAAATTATATTCTTCAGAATTAAAGCTGCCTTAAATATGAATGATATGCATATATACGGATAAATGTACACAACACAAATATATATTACAAATGATGTTGAGTGTTATTAGTGAAGTTTTGTGAACAAATAAATATATATTAAAAATGATGTTGATTGTTATTAGTGAGTTTTGTGTACAAATATATATTACAAATGAGGTTGATTGTCAATGTTATTAGTGAAGTTTTGTGAACAAATAAATATATATTAAAAATTATGTTGATTGGTATTCTTAGTTTTTTTGGGGTAAAGTATCTATTCATCTGAATATGACATTTGTCAGCGCCGGAGCACTGGTCTTCTGGCCATCTTACTATTGGAATTGACAGACTAAATAATCTAAGTTTGGTCAGTGCTGTATTAGTCACAGCACCGATCCTGTAGAATTAAGGGAGGGGCTCCTGCTGTATTATGTACAGCACCAGTCACTGTAGTTCATGTAAAAATAGGGAGCAGCACCGAGTAGACTGTGTATACTCGGGGCAACTCAAACAATCGTTGTGGGTTACATTTTTTCTCTTATAAAACAAGCTAAGTTTATAGTTGACAAGACATTTTGTCTGTCTTATATAATGTTCAATGTGTTTAAACAGATTGACAGTTGTGTAGGATGTTCGGTGTGCCGATGGTTTGTTAATGATGGTTATGGGTGGTGGCAGGGGAGGGGTGTCCATGGGGGTGGGTGGTAGGGGGGGGGGGAAACCCACAGGAGAGCAAGCGAGGATGCGGGGGGGGGGGGAGGAGGAGCTCAGCGCTTTGCTACTAATTACTGCAGTAGTCGTTCAAGGGCCTAACAAAGTTGGCAACCCTGGCACAGAAAAACAAAACCAAAAAAGGGATTTTTCTTTTTTTAACTGACCGTGCCGATGCTGAGTGTCATTCCGAACACCAGCACAAAGAGGGTTGGCACCGAAGAATCATGATATAGGTGTCTCAGACTCTCGTCGTTACAGAAAAAACCTCGCTGGAAGGCTGTCACTGCACCACCTTCCGTCACCAAATACACCAGACCTGCTGCAAAGCAAAAGTAACGAAAGCATAGGTTAGGCCAAAGGAAGCAGCAGCAAAAAAACAACAAAAAACATATTTGTTTCTTATCCATATTATTTTGTCAGAATTTGAAATATTTCCCCCGAAAATTTCTTCTTCTTTTTGCTTCAAGAAATTTGGGTCTGTTATTTATTTATTTAATTTTGTTTTATTTGGTGAGAGAAATCAGTCATGTAATTAATTGACCGCAAAACTGTGCGTAGATGTTGCTAGGATTTAAAATTCGAACTAACAAATAAATATCTCAAGAGCGCTCTTTGAAAATCTGCGTGGGGATTTTCTTTTATTTGCCTGAGAAACAAGTATGTTTTTTTGCTTGGCCTTACTTTTAAAATAAAAGATATAATATATGCAAATATAACTCGTATACAAGACTGTATACGGCTGTAAGTCCAAGCAGGCTCTGGCTATACTACTTCTTGGTGCTACTCTAGTTCCCGGCTCTGGCACCAGGGGACTATTGGCGCTGTCTGCACCGATGGCCTGCCGCTGCCTGCAGAGCTGCCACTCGCTCCCCCGGCTCCACCCGAACAACTACTGTGCATTTTTTTTTTACGGTAGGCAGTGGCCAGCCAGATGTCAGTTGATGGTCATAGGACCCACTTACATTAATTGAGAATTGATTATGGAGCTGTTGCTCAACTTACTGTTAAAATGAATTATGCGATATTGCCTACACGGCTTCACCGTGCATTGTGTCTAAGCATGAATAAACTGATGTCGCCCTTATTATTTCTAGCCTCTGCTTCTTACATATATTATATAGGCATATATATTCATATATGCATATTTATTGTATATAAATATATATACAGTAAAACCTCTCTAAATCGACTGACCTTGGGACCGACTTTGTGTGGTCCATTTAGGGAAGTGGTCGGTTTAGGGAGTTAGAATATGGTTACAATGATATTGTTGGGACCCAAATAAAGGTTTCGATATAGGGGAGTGGTCGATCTGTGGAGGTGGTTGGTTAGAGAGGCCTTACTGTATACAGCGTCCCGTATCTATATTAATTCATATACGGGACGCTGTGGTCGAATCGGTAGAGCACAGGCTTCCAGCATGGAATGTCACGAGCTCGAATCCCAGCCAGTCAAAACCAATGACTTATAAAATTGATACTTGTTGCTCAGAACCTAGCCTGCCACTCTACATCAATTGACGCTATTCATGCCGCGGGCAATGTTGAAACCATACCGAGGCCACATACGTATCTGCGAGGCGCCGCTGTATGAAAAGTAATGTGAATACTTTTTCATCGATCAATACCTCTCGAAATCACTCAAATTTGAGGGTATTCATTTTTTAAAGTACCATATTCATCTTTGCATACCTGTTTTCTATCTATTGGCCAATTTTCACGAAGATTGGGTGACCCTTGCATGGTGATTTTCCCATTCTTTAACTACAATATGACTGCCAACTTCAAGTCTGCATAGTTATGGAGGTATCATGTACCATGCAGCACTGTCAGTGTAGTTATCTGTGTAACACAGTTAAACAACTAGTCTTAGTAATTACAAATTAATAAAAGCTTTAAAAGGGTTCAAATATATTAAAAAAATATATATGTGAAGTGGGTGAGACTGCTCGACCGCATTTTGCGCGGGCGCACATTTTGCGCGGGACATTTTGAGCGGGCGCGCATTTTGCGAGGCAGGGTTCCCTGCTGTAAAGCGTTGCTTGGATACGTCGATTGTGACTATCCTAGCAACGATAGAAGGTCGGGCCTTCGGAGCCAGACCCATCGGACGTGTTTTTGCACGCTCCGATGTTTTCAGCCGATATTTAGGATTTTATTATGGAAATTCCAAACTTATTTAACTTAATTATATGGGAGGGGATTTGACTTATAACATACATTCCACTGTTGAACTATATTTAAATCATAACATAAGTTATATTGCTAAATTCATTCTGTTAGTAAGAGGTAAGAATAAAATGGTGAGCTCCTAAGAAGTGACATGAACGTTCCTTGCATTCTTTACTGTCCTCCAGACTTATATTATTAACCGCTATGGTCAACTTCAGATTGCTATTTGGATTGCTCTATAATCTTATTTAATTAAGGGCCTTCTGCCCAGGGTCTGTCAGGAGTCGAACTCTCCACCTCGGACATTGCTAGTCAAGGGTCAGGCTGGCAGGATGACAGACAACCGGCGGCAGGAGGCACAAGTCATTCACATGGAAACAATTATTTATATTAACACGTAGGGTCGCCTTAAGCGGGGGTGGAATAGCCCGACGGTTAAATATATATTAAGAAATTTATGCAATTTTGAATTTAAGAAAAGATTGGCAACCAGGATGAGTGACTTTGTTGACATCGCCTACTGAAATGCATCTGATCATCACTCAATCTTCATGAAAATTGACCAATAAATTAAAAAAATGTATGCAAAAATGAATATGACAGTTTAAAATGTGAATATCTTCAAATTTTACTCACACATCAGCACACAGCAGTGTCTTACTGCCATTTCCAATACCCAATGCGTACTCAACCTCGTTCTGATGTCTAATTAGGTCACGTGTGAATAGGATGGAAAAAGGACTGGTTAGCACAGTGTCAGGATAATGTGACTGTGTGGGATATCAGGTCATAGAGCTGGTGGCCTGGTCTCCAAGTGGGGCAACACTATAAAGTCATATATTACTAGGATACTAAGACGGCTCACTCAGCCTGTACTGTGTAATCAAAATGATCAAACCCACCACTTGGTGCGCTGGCTGTTCTCTTGGTTAAACAGGTGGTATATTATATGTATAAATGCATATATGAATGTGAAAGATGTGTGATGATGGTGATGCTGATGATGATGCTGATGATGATGTGTATTTGTTGATAGCAATTTCATATTGATGTGTATTCATACTTACCTATCTCATGTATAATATAATTGTATGTGTTTACAAGTGAAACACCAAACCAGCAGCCAGGCTAATCAAACCCACCACAAGGTGGCACTGCGAAATTTACATTACCATGGGAAAGATAGGGAGTGAGCCGTCTTAGTATTATAGGGTCTTTGGTGTGGTGCACTGGTGGGTTAGCAATGGGCCTTCTGCGCGCACCCAGGGATGGGTGGCGTTACTATGGTTGCTATGGTTACTAATGAGATCAGGGTCCATATGTCCCTTCCTCCCCCGCCCCCTCACCTATGTCCCACCCTCCCGACCCACTCCCCTATCCTTCCCATCCCCTCTCCCGACTGTCCCTTCCCCCCTATCTCCCTCCCTCCCCTCTGACCAGACGGGATGGCCGAATAAGTTGAGCGTCCGTCTCCTGTTTTGGGAGATCGGGGGATCCGAACGCACGGGTTTGTGGGTTCGAACCCTGGTCGAGTCAAATCGAAGACTTAAAAATTGATACTGGTCGCTTCCTAGCCTGGCGCTCGGCATTATTAGGATAGGGCAAGGACTGGTTGGCTCAGTGTCAGGATAATGTGACTGAGTGGGATATCAGGTCATTGTGCTGGCGGCCTGGTCTCCCAGTGGGGCAGCACTTATAAAGTCACCATGAATGTGCACTGTCACAATCGGTACCCGTCCTGATATGACCGTAGATGTTTCTAGGATGCAAAACAACAATAAATAAACAAACAAATCCACCCCTATCTCCCTCCTTCCCCCTATCTCGTTCCATCCCTCCCTCGCCTATCTCCCCCCCCCATCTCCATCTCTCCCCGCCCCCTCCCCTTCCCCCCCCCCCACCCCCCTTCCCTCCTCTCCCATCTCCAAACATATGAAAAGAAAAGGCTGCTTACCAATACAACCTGAGTTTGGCAGGACCCATGAGCCATTCAGATGAATAAAATAAGTGTGAAAAAAGGGGCTTATTATGCTGGAGGCCAGAGACAGAAAACCACGTAGCAGTAGGCCCTGAGTTACCAACCTATACCACGTTGCAGGAGGCTCTGCGTTACCAACCTATCACCCGCAGTTTCTGCCAAAGTTTAAAAATATTATTACTTTTTTGTAAAAGGAGAAAAAAAAGGGAGATGACCTAGATATCCTATCATCCACTGTTATTGGTACTTTAGATTTTTACAAGTTCTAACTGTAGTAAAGTACTACAGTAAAACCTCTCTAACCGACCACCTCCACAGATCGACCACTCCCCTATATCGATTGCTTTATTTGGGTCCCAAACAATTTCCCATACAATTCCGTTTTAAACCAGAACACATAATCCATAAAGCGGCCACCTCCCTAAATGGACCATTTAAAGCCATGGTCTGTCGATTTATAGACGTTTTGTTTCAGTCTAATACTCTGTAACTTCTGGATTTGCTCATTAGATTAAATGCTAAATTAACGAATGCAAAAAGAAATAAAAGTAAAAGAAAAAAAAGATTGTTGGGGTTTTATGTCCTTAGCATCTATGGTCATATCAGCACGGGTACCGACTTATGGCAGTGCACACTCATGGCAACTTTATAGTGCTGCTCTACCGTGATACCGGGCCACCAGCACCACGACCCAATATACATATATGAGTCAGGATCACGAAAAGAGGCCAATTGGGGGAAGTTGTCGGCGTAGATCATTGGATGTCGGCGGCGATTATAGTTTAGCATTGACAGAGGTGTTGCAAAGTCCTTAAATTTATCCTGAATGTAAAGGTAGAGAAAATACAACAACCTTATTTGTTTCTAGGATAATTTAATATAAAACAAAGGAATGCACTACACTTTAAGAATTGCGACGCCGACATCTTAAATAAACCACCAATTGGCCCATTTTCATGAGGCTGACTCATATATATCTTCCCAGATTATATTTGCCGTAGTGCATAAAAATACAAATTCTATTCCTTTCTTATCATATTTATTTTCCGCTAGTACACAACACAAGGCAGATTATGTTTGCGCTTACGGTCGGTAAACACGGTGGTGAATTGTTAATATGACAGGCATCAAATGTGACCCATATTGAGCTCGCCTAAGGCACAGCAGGCCTGTGGGTTTACTAACACTTCCACAAATACTTTCCTCCAAAATAAATATGTAAAAATAAAAGAGTGCTTGGTTATTGGCTTATTATTAAAGCTGCATAATCCGATGAAGCATCAACTTTCCAAAATTAAAACAATTATCTACACTTGGTACTACATACGTAATTTAGATACTGATGCTGACACTATTTGTCGCCACAGAGAAGGAAGTACTGAGTCAATTTATTAGAGCCTGTTACTGCTGAAGCCTATAGACCTATTTCAATGTTTGTAAACATCGTGTATGCATGCGCAGCTTGGCTGCAGAACGAATGCACACTGCCACTGCCACTGAGTTTGCCGGTACGCGCAGTGCAAAACGTTAATTTTATTCAAAATTGATAGAAATGCAGAAGCCTAACATTATAAATTTAATATAATCTATTCATTGAATATGTTTTCTATATGTGTTCCAAGCAGTTTGTCTCTAGGTGGTGTGGTTTTAGAGATATTTTACTTCTTCTGTAAGAAGATTGCTCATGGCCATTGACAATGCACTGAGTTTGCCGGTACGCGCAGTACAAAACGTTTATTTTATTCAAAATTAATAGAAATGCACAACCCTAACCGTATAAATTGAATATAATCTATTCGATGAATATGTTTTCTATATGTGAACCAAGCAGTTTGTTTCTAGGTGGTGTGGTTTTAGAGATATTTCACCTTTTCTCTATGAAGATTGCTCATAGCCATTGAGTTTGCAGTGTCATCGTGCAGCCAAAAGCCGCGCGCACTGACCTAGATACCCGTGCTGACGTCACATGAAATAGGTCTATGGTGTCAGAGTTTTGCCATGCTTGGCAAAATTAATTTGACATATTTGCACTTCAAATATATAAAAAGTTAGCTATTTAAAGTAAAAACCACTTCAAATTAAAGTAAGGTCGACTATAACAATCAATTTAATATATTTATCTCAGAAATTCAAAACCATCGGATCACACAACTTTAAAGCTGCAGAGTCCGATGAAACATCAAACTTTCAAAACCGAGATAATTATTAAATTTTAATTATCTAATGGCCCGGTCACATTATGACGCTTCTCGCCAACGCGCTTCGACGTGTGTGATATTTTGCCGCAACGTCGGATTACGTCAGGAAGTGTTACGCGCACATTAGCCGCACGTTGGTATTCGTTGATGGACGGCGACGGCCGACGAGGGTTGGCGCCGCGCGTCATCGCACGTCAAAAGTTTTGTGCTTGCACAAAACTTTCGACGTGCGACGACGCGCGGGTGCCAACATTATGGCGACGTTAGGCGCACATCGAGATACGTTGGACGTGCTGGAATAACGTTATGCGAACGGTAGGCACTCGCCGCGCGCATGAGGGTCGTTTCCACACATTGCGCCAAACTGTTGCATTGTTGTTTTACGTCCTAGCAACATCTAAAGTCATATCAGGACGGCGTGGCAAACTTTTTTTGTTTATTTTCCTCACACCTTCCTTTAATGTCATATAAAATATATTAGGTGTTGTATTTAAACAAGATTAACATATACAGTAAAACTTCTCTAAATCAACCGACCTTGGGACCGACTTTAAGTGGTCCATTTAGGGAGGTGGTCGGTTTAGGGAGTTAGATTACGGTTAAAATGGTACTGTTGGGATCCAAATAAAGCAATCGATATAGGGGAGTGGTCGATCTGTGGAGGTGGTCGGTTAGAGAGGTTTTACTGTATCTATATATTATTGTTTCAAAATCTGCTCAAAGTATTGGGCCTAAACTAGAGTGAAGTATATAACTAAGTGGGTCAATGTTCTCATTTAAATAGGTCAAACCTTCAGTGCTTTCTCATGGACCAGCTGACAGTAAGTAACTCGCCAGACAAGTACAGTTGCACCTCTTTTCAGCGACCCTTGTGACCAGTTTACTCCTTCTAGGTGCAAGCAATTTTTACAAACTGTTTTTGTCTCCTGTGACGATCCCGCTAATGTCAGGACCCCTGCTGTGCAGGACAACATTGGTCTGGGTATACAGTGGTCCCTTGAAGACGAGTACTACTGTAGTACCAATGACAGGACATTTGCTATGTTAAGACAACATTGGTATGGGTATAGAGTGGTCCTTTGAAGATGGGTAGAGTTATAGTTAGACACGACACGTGCTATGTCAAGACAACATTGGTCTGGGTATAGAGTGGTCCTCTGAAGATGGGTACTACTGTAGTACCGATGACAGGACACCTGCTATGTCAAGACAACATTGGTCTGGGTATAGAGTGTCCTTTGAAGACGGGTACTACTGTAGTACCGATAACAGGACACCTGCTATGTCAAGACAACATTGGTATGGGTATAGACAAAGACCCTATAACACTAAGACGGCTCACTCCCTATCTCTCCCATGGTAATGTAAATTTTGCAGTGCCATCTTGTGGTGGGTTTGATCAGCCCGGCTACTGGCTGGTGTTTCACAGTAAACACATAGGCCTACAAGGCGAGAGGGTGAGCTTAAAATTAAAAAAAGAGAGATTGCCTGTCATTTGGATTTGGCCGATGTTGCGCTTACTGCCTGGTCCCAACCTCCCTCTGCCCCTCCCTCCCTCATTCCCCCGCTCTCTCTCCCTCCCCCTGCTCCCGCCGACCATCCCTCCCGATCCCGGCTTCACTGCCCTTCCCCCTCCCTCCCATCCCGTCTCCCTCCCCTGGCCTCACCGCCTTTCCCCATCCATTCCCTTCCCCAACCTTCCCTCTCCCTCGTCATCCACCTTACCCAGTGCTCTCACACCCTCCCCTCCCACTTCCTCCCCCTTCCTATTCGCCCCCCGCACACACACTCCCCCCTCCCTCTCCTCACCCACCTCACTCAGCGCTCTCATGCCACACCTCCCTCCCCCTCCCTCTCCACCTCCCTCTTCCTCCCCCAAACTCCCTCTTCCTCCCTTCTCAGTCTGCGCTCTCACACCACACCTCACGACCCCCTCCCCCCTGATGTAAGTGTGGGGGTGGGGGGGGGTGCACACTGGTTGCGTGTTGCTACTCCTATAGAACTCCCACCACCACCGCTTCCCTGCCCCTCAACCTGTCCATCCCACCCACCCCCGCCACCATACACACATTCTGTGTGGTTGGGGTGTAGGTGGGAATGGTGGGGGTGTAGGTGTAGGGGTGTGTAGGGTGTGTCTAAGGGAGGTGTAGGTGGTTTGTGGTGCAGTTATAGGGGTCTTGCATAGCAGCACCTCACAATCTTTAGCAACCCTAAACCCCTACCACACACCTACACCCTCACCACAGCTCTAAACCTCCACCACAAAACACCTAAACCTCCCACCACACCTATACCCCCACCACATCCATAAACCCCCTTCACACCCCTCCACACCTACACTCCCACCACACACCTACACCCTCACCACACACACCTACACCTCAACCACACACACCTACCCTCCCATGACACACACACCACACAATTACACCCCCAGCACACACCCCCATCACAGACCTACACCACTAACACACACATAGCTACACCTCCACCACATCCCTAAACCCCGACCACATCCCCATCACATCCTTAAACTCTTACCACACACCTACCAAGCGACAGCAGGGTTTCTTCTGACACTCCAATGTTATCAAAATGATCAAACCCACCACCTGGGGCTATATGTATGTGTCCGGGTTAGCGGTCGTAACCCTGCGTCGTGCGGATTTCCCGGGTTAGCGGCGAAAAGTGCGTATGTATGTGTCGGGGTTAAACTAACTCGCCGAGTTTAAAGTCGCCTGCACTAACCCCAAGCGAAACCAGGGTTAAAGGTGGGGTTAGGCACCGATTATGACCAAATCTATTGAATGCGATCATATTTAACAGAATTACATACTCAAATCGTGAAATTTCATTAAATTAACCCTAAATTCGAAGCAATATTAACGTAGCAGCTACATCGGCGGCATTATTCATATTGTCCAATCGACGAATGTAAAGTAAACAAATCACCGCCTCCGCAGCGACATCGATATCCATACTGTCTAACGTCAAATAAAAATGGCTGCCACCGTCGCCGCCGAATCGACGGCAATATATTAGGCCCAAATCTATTCAATGCTGTCATATTTAACAGAATTACATACGCAATAAGTGAAATTTCAGCAAATTAACCCTAAAATCAAAGCGAGATTAACGTAGCAGCTATATCGGTGGCGTTATTCATATTGTCCAATCGACGAATGTAAACAGGCACAGAGGGATTTCCCAAATCTATAAATAAACTGAAACGTTAGCTAACCCGCGCGCGCTTTGGACCCATACATCCCCCTTGACACATTTTGAACCCTGGGGTTAGATAACCCGGCACCCTGCTTTAACCCCGGTCCGGTTAAAAATTGGCTCATACATATGGGCCCTGGTGCGCTGGGTGAATGTTGAGACGAGTACTAACTGAATGAGTCAGCTAACACTTACCCACTCATTGTATAACATTCCTTCAACTCCCCCCCCCCCCCGCCCCCACCCTTCCCAACCGGCTTAGCGCTGACGCAGCAGAACCTGTGACCTCCTGAGGCTGTGTGGTAGAGCAATATTTTGTATTACAGTAAAACCTCTCTAACCGACCACCTCCACAGATCGACCACTCCTCAATATCGATCGCTTGATTTGGGTCCCAAATGATCGCCCACACAATAGCATTACAATGATAAAAAAAAAAACTTTCTAAACTGACCACCTCCCTAAATGAACCATTTAAAGTCGGCCCCGTGGTCGGTCGATTTAGAGAGGTTTTATTGTAGTTTGTATCTCACCACCACATACATGATGGCGGCAGCGAACACCGTTGCTGCATAGCAACAATAGGTGGCAGCAGGCTAGCCAGAGGCAGTCCAGTCCCCGGGTAGACTGCCTCTGGGCTTGGCTAGCGGCCACCCCCCATGTGAGAGGTCACCTGTGACCTGGCTGGGCAGTAGACTGGTCACTTATGGCGTGTGACCGGTGAGACGCGGAGGAAATAAAACCTGTATTCGAAACTGCTTTGGAGTCTTCCCTCGTTGCTGCTGAACTAGGAATTATATGTTTGCGGTCTATCACAATAGCAGATACAGTATCAATAGCTTGGTTGGTTGTTGGAGTTTTACGTCCTGGCAACATCTAAGGTCATATCAGGATGAGTACCGACTTGTGATAGCACACACTCATGGCAACTTAATAGTGCTGCCCGACTGGGAGACCAAGCCGTCGGCAGCATGACATGATATCCTACTCAGTCACATTATCCTGCCACTGAGTTAGCCATTCCGTGCCATATCCTGCTAATGCTGAACACCTGGCTAGGGAGCGACAAGTACCAATTTTGTAAGTCGTTGCTTTGACTCGACCTGGGATTGAACCCCTGATCTCCCACAGAGGAGGCCTGCGCTCTACCGATTCGGCAACCATGTCCCGTATCACAATAGGAGATACAGTATCAGTAGCACATCCAGATACAGATGTCTATCACAACAGATACAGAATGAAGTGGGTGACACCAGAAAACCTTGGGAGAGGAGGTATTTGCAGTCAGTAATACCTGTCTTCAAAGGACAACTCTGCATCCAGCCCAATGTTGTTCTGACACAGCAGGTATCCTGTCATCGGAGGGACAGTTAAATGAGATGAAAGCAATTTGTACATTGAAAATTATTCATGCATTGAAAAATTGTTCACATGTAACAGGAGTTTGCTGATTTTTTTTTTGTTCTTGAAGATTTATACTGCCTATCATGGATAAGTCTGAATAGACTTGTTTTCACCATTAGACAGTTTGTTGATGGAAAACCCCGGCCTACACTTTTACCGACCCAAGGGATGTTTTACCTCCCACACCACATAGACATGGTATGAGAGCAACTGGCCTTTGATGTCGCTGTAAGTTATACACAGCAGTGGAAATCCAAATTGGCAGAGGTGGGGGCATGGGGAATTGAACCACCAACCTTCAGATTAGGAGTCTGACCTAGAAAAAAAGTCTAAAGGGGCTGTCACATTAGGGTTTTTTGCGGGAGCGTATGGCGGCGTAGGCGCGTTACGTCATATACGTCGGCATACGCCGTATACGCTACTCATACGCTACGCATACGCTACTCATACGCCGCCAGATGCTGCCAGATGCCGGCTTATGTGAAGCGTATACGCTTTCATAAATCCGTCCGTCCAAATTTGTTTGTGCATGCTCAAAAAAACTCGACCTATGAGGGCGTATGGCCCATACTGTCAAAAAATGTCACAGCACGCTCCCATACGATCCTTGTACGCTCCTCGTAGGTTCCACATACGCTCAAAACCACCCGAAAGGTCACCAAATGCATCAAATTTTCAAAACCAAAATAATGATATAGATTTGAATCTACATATCTAACTTAGATATTGATGCACATATTAAGCATTTATTGCCACATACAAGGGAACACTGAGGCAATTTGATAGAACCTGTTACTGTTGAAGCCTATGGTGTCAGATTTTTGGCGTGCTTGCCAAAACTAAGTTTGCATGTTTTAATTTCAAATATCTCAAAACTTATCGATTTAAAATCAAAGTTACTTTAACCTGAAATAAGGTAGATTATGATGATAAATTTAATATATTTATCTCAGAAAAATTACCAAACCGCAAAACCATCGGACTATGCACCTTTAAGCTAAGACACCAGAAATTGGGGCTAGTGCTTCTCCCACCCCTATGCTTCACGATAGACCCTATACTATAAAACTCACTTTGTATCTATAACCACAGGCCTCCTGATGATGAAACTTGGTAGGGTTATTTTGTCATATATTTGTTTCTATTGCAGACCGCAGTGAAAATTTCGCATCAGATAAAATACCACTTTGTGTATGCGTATTCATCACCTCTCCCACCTTCGACCCGAGTAAGCCACAGCTGTGACCCGGCATGCTGGGTTGTAGCCGCTGTCACTCCTGAGGGACCAGCGAAACTTGGAACACATGTATCAGACTAGACGGTACCAGCACCACCATTGTTCTCAAATTCCACAGTGTACCAGGGCCGCGTTCAGGGTGCGTCTCAGAGGCACCGCCGAGATCTCTCCGCGATGGTTTTTGGCCTATTTGCGTTCAGGGTGCGTCTCGGAGACGGCTCCCATTTCAGACAGGAGATAAAAAGCGCCTCGAAAATGGCCGCCATATTCAGTGGTTTCAGCCAATCACAGCGTAGGTTTTCCATTGCAAATGGCCGCCGCCTATGGGGGCGGCCATTTCGAGGCGACAAACTGCTTTTGCAGTTCAGACTAGCGTGATGTCAGGGATTTCCCCGAGACGTCTTGGAGGCGCACCCTGAATGCGGCCCAGATTGCAGCTGAAAACTCTTCCATTCTCCACCCTTCCCATCCGCTAAAAATACAACAACACCCTTGTGACACCTTTATCTAAATTATTGACAGTTGGTAGAGAGCGATGCTGAAAGGTGCCAGCATAATCAAAATCAGTGACAGTTACTGGTGACAGCTGCAGAGTTGCTAGCACTTATATTATACATAGGCATCCGAAGCAGTGACAGTTACTAACATGGTTGCTACAGGAGTAATGCACGGTTGCTGACACCTATTTGGGTCATTCTCAGAAATTGTGAACCATATTTGTGAAATGTAAACCAGAAGTGAAAACATTCCAAATAATCGCCTTAAAGGCTTAATCATTAACAAGGTAACATGGCCGCGAAGAAGGCCCTGAACTGTGATCTTGAACCGTGTCTGATCCCTCACTCTGATCTGAAACCACTAATAGCCACCCACATAAAATCCAAATGGCAACATGAGTGGGATGAAAACATTAATAAACTTAAAGAAATTGAACCATCTGTGGGAAAGCCACCACAGACTCATGCGGGAGGTCGGCGGGACCAAGTGGTCCTTAGCCGCTGCCGTATTGGCCACTCGTGGCTTACACATGCTTTTCTCGCTCAAGGGGGAACCTCCCCCTGAATGTATTGGGTGTCAGTCCCGCTGACACTCAAACACATTTTACTAGTTGCGTTGATTTTTTGGCCCTGCGCCAACACTTCTACACTGCAGACAGTATGCATGACCTTTTTACTAAGGTAAAACAGGAAAACATTTTAGCCTTTTTGAGGGCAGCTGGACTGTACCATCTCATATAGTTTACTAAATAGATTCTATCAATTATTAATAAAACTTTTCTTTTTCTATGGGAATTTGTTTCCCTTGACCACAACACAAATATATGATTGTGAGCTTTCTAATTTAATGAATGTCTATTGGCACATAATTGATTGTCTGCTTTTACATGTAAAAGCGATGGTTTGAACAAAAAAAAAACATTTCTTGCCGTGAGTATGGCCTATGCTGCCGACACGGCGTAAAACAACCACCAATCAATCAATCAATCAGGTAACATGGAAACCAAATATGTGGTGCCCAGTTTCAAAGAACGACCTATTTACCAACATAGCAATGGTAGTTGAAACCTATTTTATAACAGAGGTTTTAAGCTAGAATTCCAGTCATATATGCGGTATGCAGTATGCAAATGGGTACAAGGTATGTGGCGACTTTACGCTGTTTGTATTGGAAACAGTATACTCGATTCACATTCGCGCCAATCGCTACATGGAGCGATCCAGTTTGCCATCTACGCAAATCACATCCGCAGTCTGACATGGAATCAAAGTTATTGTATATTTACGTTTTCCATTTATGTCGCATTTGCATACTGTGAATATGGAGTCCTAGATTAAGCAGTGACATTGTCAAGTGACAAACAAAGCCTTTTGACACCTATTTTCTATAAAATAGTGACAGTCGCTGGTGGCAGATGCAAGATTTTTTTATTTATTTATTTGTTGGTCCATTAGTTGTTTAAGCAGGGGAAATTTCAGTCATAGACGACTGGTCTTCCTCATTCCACTGCTGGTCGATAGAAAGCCCGAGCCTACACTTTTACCGACCCAAGGGATATTTAACCTCCCACACCACATAGACATGGTATGAGAGCAACCAGCCTTTGATGACGCTGTAAGTTATACACAGCGGTGGAAATCCAAATTGGCAGAGCTGGGGGCATGGGGAATCGAACCGCTGACCCTCAGATTAGGAGTCGGACCTAGAAAAAAGTCAGACACTCTAACCACTCTGCCACAGAGAACGCCAGATTGTTGACAGCTATTTTCCAACAGAGGCACTTTAAGCAGTGACATGACAGTCACCGATAACAAATGAAGGCTTGTTGACGGCTATTTTCCAACATAGGGCCTTAAAGCAGTGACAGTCACTGATCAGGGCTAGACGGTTTTAAAACAGGTTTTGTCCATTCAAAGCGGACAAAACTGGAAAAAAACATTGATAGTGGGGGGTAAAAACTAAAAAATATATATCAAAGAACAAAGATACAAGTCATTATATATACTAATAATTAAAAATGGTTCTTCTGCAGTGTGGAACTTCAAGGCAGAAGGAAGTCGCCATGAGTGCGCTGCACTCATGGCGACTTTAAAGTGTGATTAACTCATCATTATGACACGGTCTCGCTTTTATAGTATTGTCGTGGGGGTGATGAAAATGGGAAATATTGCACCTAGAGCGGGACTCGAACCCACATCTCTATGCATTCCAGACCAGTGTGCTAACCATCACACCACCTAGGCTCCCTGATATCAACACACTACCCACGCCTACCTGTCTATGTGGCTCCTTGCCTGGGAGGTCAGTGCAGACTACTACACTCGTCCCCTGGAATTGTAAGTCTTTTGACTATGGAGATGTAAACTACATGGGTGCAAAGAAAGAACTTCTAAAAAAACTGCAAACACTACAGAACAGAGCCCTGAAAATCTGCCTCAGAGTAGACAAGCTGCACCCCACCTATGACATACACAAAAGAACCAAAGTAAAATTGCTAGAAAATAGGAGAATAATTCATCTGAAAACATTAGCATACAGCTATAGTCAAGACAATAAACTCCTAACAAAACCACAAAGGGCAACTAGAGCAAATAATGCGCCACTACTAAAGCAGACCAGAAGCCAAATAAAAGCTCACGAGAGAAGCACGCTAGAAATGGCTGCCAAGGTGTGGAATGCCCAAACAGTAAAGGAACGACAAATTCCTGACCTAAAAACATACAAAAAATATCTGTGCAAAATAAGGCTAGGAACCCCCAACTAAGCTGCACCGCAAAGGGGCAGGTGATACATGTCACGGCCCACCAGCGAGACGCCCAATGGAAGGTAACCATACCAAAAGCACCCAGATAACACACCTCACAGCTGCGTACAAGCCTATGATATGTAAATAGGAGTAGGCTAGTCTAGAAATAAGAGTAGAAAAAATAAAGCACATATATGCCAAGAAAATCAAAAAAAATTAACATAGACTACTATAGTACTAACCAGACCAACCAACTATCTATCTGCTACTGAAATACAGGCAATCAAATACCTTATCAGCAGCTACTGTGTGATAAGACAACACCAACACTACAGCTGGCCAACATTGAAAACAAGCCTGAATACCCAGGCTTATATGCTATGGACAGTATAAATACAGCCTCAATAAAAAAAAAAAATTAAAAAAAATTACATACATATGGGCAATGCACTAACACATACATACACAGGGTAGGTTCAACAACCATACAGCACGTAGCTTGTAAAGGATCATGGTCACGGCAACCAGTGTCATGGGGGGTGATGAAAATGGGAAATATTGCGCCTAGAGCAGGACTCGAACCCACATCTCTTTGTATTCCGGATTCCGGGCCAGTGTGCTAACCATTACACCACCTAGGCTCCCTGATATCAACACACTACCCATGCCTACCTGTCGATGTGGTTACTTGCCTGAGAAGTCAGTGCAGACCACTACAGTATGTAGTTTTATGTGTTGAAAAAACTATTCCTAACAGTTCTATGTTCAGTTCATTTATATAGTAGGCTATGTATTTATGGATTTATCTAGTGAAGAATTGGGTCTAAAAAAACTAAGGGACGAAATCGGGAAAAAATCGGGGGAGGAAATGGGTGGAAAAAACAGATTAAACTGGAAAGAAACAGGTTTAATCCAGGGGTTTTCCAGTGTCCCAGAAGAAAAATATTTTATTCGGAAAAACGAACCCTGTCACTGATAACAAATGAAATATTGTTTTCCAACACAGGGCTTTAGAGCAGTGACAGTCGCTGATGACAGAGCCAGTTGACACCGATTTTCTAACATACACATGCAAGGCAGTGACATCCACAAATGTCCGATGTTTGAAGAGTCAGGTTGTTGATGCATATCTTCCAAGTTCCATCACAGTATGGCACTAGCAGTCTGTACATGAGCATGACCAGAATTCAATGGTGACAGGGACTCCGCTAACCACTGTTGCCCGTCTATGGTGACAGGTGGCAGCAAGCTAGCCAGAGGGGTGATCGGGGGTGGACTGCCTCCCTACTGCGACCAGCTAGCGGCTACCCCAAACTGTGAGAGGTTACCTGCGACCTGGCTGGTCAGGTGGTGGGTCACTTGATTCTGTGACGCCGCGGTGGGTGGAGCAAGGAATACAACCTTCAAGAAGCTTGTGACAGATGCATGATTGTTGACGGCTATCTTCCAATATAGCGTAAGCGATAACAGAAATTGAGTGGTAAAGGGGATGCAAAGGCATGAAAGCGGTGTTTGAAGAGGTGACAGTGAGTGGCATGCTTTCCGAATAAGACATACGGGTTCATTTTCAACAACAGTTTCTTACCATCTTCCCCAAACATGATCAGCAAAGTACTGTTCAAATTACAGGTAACAATAAGACTTGATGAACCACCCCAAACTGTGAGAGGTTACCTGCAACCTGGCTGGTCAGGGGGCGGTGTTGCGGATTCCGAGGGACACCAGTTTCACAGGGACACATCGCTCCTGCACACGCGTCAAACTCGAACAGCATCGTCACTAACCTTATAAATTTGATATAATGTTTTTGCTAAACATGTTTTCTGTATGTGTACCAAGCGATTTGTTTGTAGCTGGTGTCATTTTAGAGATATTTCACTTTTTCTGTATTGTCTGCATGAAGACTGCTCACGGCCATTGACAATGCCTTGAGTTTGACGGTACGCGCAGTGCAAAACGTTAGTTTTATTCAAAATTAATAGAATTCAAGAACCCTAACCTTATAAATTCAATATAATGTTTTTTGGTAAAGATGTTTTCTATATGTGTACCAAGCGATTTATTTCTAGATGGTGTAATTTGGGAGATATTTGACTTTTTCTGTATGAAGATTTGCTCACGGCCGTTAACAATGCATTTGAATGGAAGTGTCCCTGTGAAACTGGTGTCCCTCGGAATCCGCAACACCGGGTCACTTGATTCTGTGACGCCGCGCTGAGTGGAGCAAGGAATACAACCTTCAAGAAGCTTGTGACAGATGCATGATTGTTGACGGCTATCTTCCAATATAGCGTAAGCGATAACAGAAATTGAGTGGTAAAGGGGATGCAAAGGCGTGACAGCGGTGTTTGAGGAGGTGACAGTGAGTGGCATGCTTTCCGAATAAGACATATGGGTTCATTTTCAACAACAGTTTCTTTCCATCTTCGCCAAACATGATCAGCAAAGTACTGTTCAAATTACATGTAACAATAAGACTTGGTGAACCATGCGCTATAAATAGCTGTAAAGCAACTGAATGAAAGCAACTTCAGTGGATTTAATGGAGTTAACAAATTATGAAGCAGCTTCAAGGGTTTAAGTTGTTAGGTGTTTTTTTTAAGCATGATATTAAAGTTGCATAGTCCGATGAAAATATCAAATTTTCAAAACCAAAACAATTATCTATAGTAATTTTCAAATCCAAAGCTATTATCTAGATTTGATTCTACATATCTAATTTAGATACTGGCGCACTTATTAAACATTTGTCATCACACTGAAGGGAAGACAGATGCAATTTAAGAGAACCTGTTACTGCAGACGCCTATGGTGTCAGAGTTTTGGCGTGCTTGCCGAAATTAATTTTGCATGGTTGTACTTCAAATATCTCTAAAGTTAACCATCTAAAATAAAGGTTACTTCAAACTAAAGTAAGGTAGTCTATAGCGATCAATCTAATGTATTTATCTCTGAAAATGACAGAAACTCTAAACCATCGGACTATGCAACTTTAATGAATCGATCAAATTATCAAGCAGTTTGAAGGGTTTAATCTGGTAGATAGATGTTTTTTCTAAAGCCTAATATTAATGAATTTATCCAAATGCATTTGAAGGTTTAAGTCCTAGAATTTGATGAGGTTAAAATGAAAAGTTGAAAAATGAACTACACAAATAATTAACTTAAACTGATTTTAATCAACTCACACAAATTAAGTGGGTCTGGGGGTTTTAAACCTTGTAGTTATCAAATGAAATGTTTTATTTTTGTAAAGAAAAATTGTATCTGAAAAATGGAATTAGGATTGGACTATTTAAAAATACTATCATGGAATGTTCAACAACAACAATCGAATCGAGGTGTTAAACTCGATATTTTGTTTTAAGATTACTTCTCAAAAATTGATTTAACATTTATTTAAATGATGTCCATAAAATCATATTAGAACGTGGAAAATAAAACTCAAATAAAGCTCTCCCCAAATTAAACATGAAAGGAAACGGTGCGATATTAAATGGCTTTCTAATTTAATTTCTTCTTGTCGAATTTTGCTGAGCTAAAAATTCAGAATTAATTAAAACGAAGAACATATATTAATCTTACTTTTCTACCGTACTTCGCTCAGCTAAGAAAATAATTCATAATTAATTAAAAAGAAGAATATAAATATATATATATATATAGATTTTATTTGTACAGAATTTTGCTCAGCTGAATTAACAATTCCCAATTAATTATAAAGAAGAATATATATGTGATGTGTAACGCATTATGTGAGTATAAAGGCGTGGAAGGGAATTAACCCCTCCTTATTACTATTATGTCCTAATTATTGTTATTATTACAATACATACTGTACTGCCTCCTCCATCTCGTGACTGGTGGCGCCACCCCCGGCTGCGCCCGGTACCCGCCTACCCTGAATACTTCACTCGCGTCGGGAATATATATAAATTTTATTTGTACAGAATTTTGCTCAGCTCAGCTAAAAATTCAGAACCCCCTAAAAAAACAATAAAAAACCCACAACAAATATTAATTATTTGCAAAAGAAAAGAAAAAAAAAGAAAACTGAAAATGTTGCTATGCTAAAACAATTCTCAATTAAAGTTGCCTTTAAAAAAAAAAGCCTATATCAATTGTTTTTTTGTTCGTTGTTGAGAATACCATGAAACTGAAACATATCCACACAGAAGCAGTAAGTACTCAGCAGGGGTGGCGAAGCGGCTTGCGAAACTGTCGTTGAAGAAGAAGTCCAACTTACCACTAGGATCGGGGCTGCAACACATAGGGCTGTGTTTGTATTGCCGGAAATGCTCGACTTGAAAAAGGGGTGCTTTAGGCTTTCATCATTGCAATAAAAGCCGCGCTGGAAAGGCTTAATCTTTGCTCCATGAAGCACCATCCACGGCAAGAACACTGCAAGAGAAGCACCCCGATACAACGTCATCACCAACAACATCGACGACACCAAACCAACAATCTCAACGCGCACAAATCGTTTAAAACAGGTTAAAGTTGCATAATCCATTGGTTTTAATTTTTGTTTGTTTAAATCAGGCTTTCATCGAACTATGCAGCTTTATCTATCCATCACAATCTATTAAAATTGCTATTGAAATGGATTCTAGAGGATCAAATCGCTGGCTTTTTGTTGTTGTTGTTGTTGTTGTTGTAAAAATAGAGGCTCTTTATTTTCCAATCACAATAAATCAGACTTACTTTTTATTTCATTGTTAAGTGGCTCCAGTTTTTGTAATTAAAGCACACGAGACAGACAAGTATGCGTAAGGTGGCATTTATTTTTTCAGTTTTAGTCAAGTTTAGTGATTTCAGGTATAGATATGATGTTACGAAGGCACTTAACCCCCCCCCCCGCCTAGTCTTAAATTTAAAAGCTGGGGTGGGTGGGATGGTAAATTAAGCAGCCTGAAGAAGTATGTGTTATCGATTTTAAAACTAAGGACGAAGTGATAACGTCTTAGTTATTCATCATAAGGTTTACATGTCTTTAAAGTCACCGGCTATACCTCACCCAGAAACAAACGAATCCAGCATCAAAAGCTCTCCAAACATACCTTTGCTTAGTTTGTTCAGTTCATGCCACTGATCATGTGGGAGGAGAGTTGAGGTCTGTGATGTATGAGTGACATCATAGGTGAGATTCCCTCATCACATGACCTAGAGGGGTTCCCCATACACAGGGGAAGCCATGGCAACCACCAAGATGGCAGCCACAGAAAGCTCTCAATTCAACTTTTAAAGTCTATTAATCTACATGATTTAATCAATTATTCACACAAAAAGTAGTTGGTTATGATAAATAAACATTTGAACTTTATATTTATCATTTTAGATTGCAATTTCTGAAAGATCTTTCTCTATATGGTTGTCAAAAGTGTCAGTGCTGCTGGACTAAGTAAAACACAACAGAAGCAACCAATGTTAGCACCCTCCCCCCACATATGAAGTTGCATAAACTGAAAACTGGCAAAAGTATGCTTGGAGAGCATTTGTCGGAGTACGGGTAGTGTCTAAGCGACCTATATCTGGTCCCCTTAAGGCTAGATGTCACGTCGATAGGCGGCCATTGATTTTCGTTTCTAACACTACAGGGGATCACCTTGCGCGACCTTAGTAACGAATGCCGTCTGCCCGCGCGCCAAATTACCCATGTTGCGCAACATGAACAATTTACAAGACATGGCTGAATTGATTGGACTACATCACCTCCGGTATTTTTAATTGTCATGTGAGTTTTTTAATTCTCATTTGACACAAATTTAATCACTTCCAAATTGCATCTCAAATCAATTTTTGCTGTCATTTGACATAAGTTAACACCATTTCAGATTTCAGACTGGGTGGGATATCGGGTCATGGCGCCAGTGGCCTGATTTCCCAATGGGGCAGCACTATAAAAGTAGCTATGAGTGCGCACTGTCACAAGTAAGTACCCATCCTGATATGACCTTAGATGTTACCAGGACGTAAAACTCCAACAACCAACCAACTTCTCTATTTAATAAATAAAAGTCCACACTATATCTGCTGGTTTCCGCATTACTGAATTACAGTAAAACCTCTCTAAATCGACCGACCTTGGGACCGACTATGAGTGGTCCATTTAGGGAGGTGGTCGGTTTAGGGAGTTAGATAGAATATGGTTACAATGGTATCATTGGGACCCAAATAAAGCGATCGATCTGTGGAGGTGGTCGGTTAGAGAGGTTTTACTGTATTATTACTGTGGATATATATATACACAGTATAATCCCGTTTAACCAAACTTGAAGGGACCCTAGAGAATTGTTTGGATTAACCGATCATTGGTTTAACCGAGCTTTGTCTTTGACTTTGACTTTGAGTAAGCATGTATTGCACATGTAATATACAATGTATGTGGACACTTTGATTATCGTTTTTTATGTATATACAGTATAATCCCGTTAAACCAAGCTCAGTTAAACCAAACGATCAGTTAATCCAAACTTTTTTCGGCAGCCCGGCAAAATACTACCATTTATCATATAAAAAAGTCAGTGGGGTCTCAGATGACCTTATAACCACATGAAAGTTTGGTTTAACCATACCGGAGTGGCCTGGGGTCCGATAACTTAGTTTGGATTAACCGATACTTTGGATTAACCGACTTTGGTTTAACCAACTTTTTTATATGATAAATGGTAGTATTTTGCCGGGCCGCTGACAAATTTAGGATTAACTGATCGTTTGGTTTAACGGGGTTATACTGTGTGTATTTATATATAGTATAGCTATACGAATCTTACCTGGGTACAGATGATGGATAACTGTTGTTTTCCCGAGGTACAAGCCTCAGATAGTCGTGGGCTAGGGAGAAGGAAGCACATCCGGGTCCAGCAATCTTTACCTACATATTCAGGATAAAAATGATCTTAAACCACTATGGATACTTCAATGTTTTCGTCTTGGCACAAGCAAACGTAATAGTCGTGGCAGGGTTGGGTGAGCGGGTTAGGTGGGCGGGCCCTAGCCCTAGCCCACGACTATCCGAGGCTTGTACCTCGGGAAAACAACAGTTATCCATCATCTGTTCCCAGGTAAGATTTGTATAACTATACTATTTTACCTCGGGACTAATAGTAGCCAAGGGAGACTTTTACGCAACTTCATTTTTATCCTTAATCCATTTTAATTCAGTATACAATAGTTTCAAAACCAAATATACTTGTTAAACTTCTCACCTGTCATGTTAATTGGTTAGTAAGCATGTCGCTAGGCCGCTTGACTTCTCTAGTCGTTTGTTGTGGTGTTTACCAACTGTTTGTCCATCTATTCTCGGGAGTATAATCGATAATGCACATCTGGCTGCGTTAATCGCACCAAAACCTAACCATTCATCCTCTAGCAACCGCAGAAATCTCACTACCTGGGCTATTGTAGGCCGTAAGGGCTTAACTTTCTTAATTAAACAATGAAGTCCCCACTTCTTTAAATAACTAGTATACAATTTTATTTTTCCTTTCCTCCAGGCATGGGAGATCAGCCTTTGTTGAGTAATTTTATCTAGGCCAAATTGCTCTAAATGTTTATTCAAACAAGGAATGGCAGAAGGGGTGTTGTCGACACATCTCCGTGAGTTGTTAGCGGGCCTCAGTGTTGTAGGTTTCCGCGTGCTCTTGGGAATCTGAGACTGTCTCTCGCTCCCAATGTCACTGCTGCTAGCCATGGCTGTTGTGTCCCACTCGGGCATGATCAGAATTGCGTGTGTACGATCCATTCTGATCTTCCTGGCCACTCTGCTGATAATGCTGAATGGTGGGAAAATATAATAAAATTTGTTATCCCAAACCAATGAAAACGCATCCACTTGGCAAGCATTCGTCTCTGGATGTCACAAAACATATTTAGATATTTTGTAGTTCTTTCGTGATGAAAACAAATCTACCTGTGGTCGTCTCCATTTAAGACAAATTTGTTCAAAAATGTTGTCACTCAACGACCACTCCAAATGATTATGAAAATGTCGGCTTTTCCTGTCTGCTAATGTGTTCTGACTACCTGGGATATGTGCTACAGTTAGCCATATGTTATGCTCTTGAGCCCAATTCCAAATCAATTTTGCTATTCTGTTACAAGGTTTGGACCTAGTCCCTCCCATGTTACGAATGTAAGCCATCGCTGTGGTGTTATCTGTCAAAACTCTGACATGAAACTTTGGTATACGCACTAAACTGCATAAACCCAGATAAACTGCCCTAAGTTCTAGGACATTAATATGGTCTGAAATTTCCTCATCTAACCACCGTCCTCCAGTTGCCTGATGGTCTCTATGAGCACCCCATCCATATAATGACACATCTGTCGTAACAACAGTGTTGGGTTCGCCCATTCAAATAGGATTAGGAGAAGAATGAATGTTATCATACCACCACTGAATATCTGCTAGGCCTTCTGTTGAAATAGTCATTTTTCTTTCAAAATTCCCTTTTGTACAGGCTAATGGTAAATTCTTGTCTATCTCTAGCGACTTAATGTGAGCTTTCCCATATAGGATAGCTGGGGCATAGACTATCATGATCCCGATTAAAACTGCGACTTGCCTAATCTTTGGCCTCATTAACTGCAACAATTGGTCTGCTGTATCGATAAATTTGTCTAGTTTCTGCTGCGTTAGTCACACAGTCATATCATCTGTGCTTAACAGAAAACCCAAATATTTTAATTCTTGTCATGGATGTAAAATCCTAATTTAGTGAATGTTGCACAGAGATCATCTACATTTTGACACTCTGCCTTTGATTGTGCGACAATAAAATAATCATCAATATATGGGAACATTATATGTCCTTTTCTTGCCATGAGCGAAAATATAGGTTTAAGCAATTTAGTAAACAAGCGAGGGGCACAAGCTAAGCCATTTGACATACAGGTGAACTCTTACATTCCAAAGAAAACGGAGAAATTTCCTATCAGGTTTGTAAATTGGAAGCATGTAGTAGGCATCTTTAAGATCCACACTGGCAAGCCAGGAACCTTTCGTTACCAAGTCCCTTGCCGTTTCGAGAGAAAACATCTTAAAATGTTTATATTTAACCAACTTGTTCAGCCTTGTCAGATCGAGAATCATTCGGACATCTCCATTTGGCTTGGGTCGCGAAAATATGTTCGAAACAAATTCGCCTGTCTCATGGACCACAGGCTCTATAATTCCCTTCTGACAAAATTCCAACACCTGTTTATCTAATGCCTCTCTCTCGTTTAAATCGAAACGATAAGGAAAAGGAATTGTTTCACAGGGTGTTGTGTAAAGGGAATACGTATTCCCTCCACAATACTTAGAATTGTCAAATTATCAGGAATCATTCTCCACTCATTTAAACAATTTTGAATATTTCCAGCATGAAAAATGCTTACAGGTGTTTCTGTGGCCACTGGTGTTTGTGTTGCAACCTCTACTTGTTCCCTGGGCGAGGGAACGGCTTGTTAGGAGTGTACTCCCTCTTGAAGGGACGATTCCCTTCGTTCCAGCCGAATGACTGGCGCTGTTCTCGGCCTCTGGGCTGGAAGCCATAGCTCGACCCGGACCGCCCTCCTCTGCCGGTCCGATGATTGCGAAAATCCAGTCAACCTTTCCTGAACCAAGTGTTCGCGTCGGTGGCCTTCTTTTTTTCATCTATATGTTTGCCACACTTGGACCCCGTCTCGACCTCTTTGAAGAGGTGCTGAAGCTGGCCTCCGAACATCTTAGTCTTGTTCAGAGGTTTTCCCTTAATGGGTTTAGGCGGGAGGAATAAGGTATATTCCTTTCCGTCGTTATCAACAACCTTCTTTGATCTGGCAACTTCCTTGCCCACATCCGTACAGACCACCTTGAAGACGTTTTCAAAGTGTCTGTACGAGAGGAAGTTGCTTGCTGCCGTGAGCATGGCAATCCCTCCATCCATGGTCCTGGCCAAAGATGAGAACTTGTTCTCTGTCTGCATCCGATTGGCCACTGTTGCAATTGCTGTCAGGGCCCCTAGGACCGCATTATGGACCCTATGCAGGACACCCTTAAACCTTTTACATCCCGTTCCATCTCCTTCACCACCGAATCAGGGATACCCTTGATCCCGGTGAATTTCTCCCCCAGTTTGGTGTTCACCTCTGTGGGTTTAAAGGTGCTGAAATGCCCCTTAATAGTTTCCCGCATCATGGTGGTAGTAAGATCCTTCTTAGCTCTCTACCTGGCACTTCTTGCACACTTTCCCTCTGATTTTTGTGTAAAATGCCGGTACGCTGCATGTCGGAGTCGGACTCAGTGGTAGACGAGTCCGAAGAGGAATCTGAAGAAGAGTCCTTCTTCTTTTTCTTGGTCTTGCATTTCTTGCTCTTCTTACGCTTGACCACTTTCTTGCGAGCCTGTGTAAACTCATCCCTGGACGAACTCACAGCCTTCTTTGCCTTAATCCTGTTCTTTGCTGAGACTCTCTCCGGAGACGAATCATCCTCAGGGGAATCCTCCCCCGAGACGTCCTCCCAGTCCGAGTCGTCAGACTCCGGAACCGGTCGCTTTCCCGCATGAGATCTGGCTGGAATTAACTCCTTTAGTTTAGTTTCCAGCATCTGTGTCAATCTGGCTTCTAGGTCAGACGGGGCCGTATCTGGCGCGTCTGGCCCACTAACCTCCTCTGATATGACGTGCTCTGGAGATGGCGGCACAGTCACCACCGGCGACAAGTCGTAGTCATCCGTCAACCGAGCGGGAGCTCCAGGCTTACTCCACTTCATAGCCATCGGAAGTCAGTAACAATCGAAAGAAAGTTACTAAAAACCGAGCAAACTCGACCAAATGTCACAAACAGGTTAAGCAAACCGAAATTGTGCATCTAGCGGTATTGGAGAATGTATTAAAACCGTTCCAACACAGGCCTAAGCAAAGCTACGGTGTAAATGTTGTAGGTGAATGGTATTGAAACCAAAACCAAACGAGGGGTAGGGACCAGTGTACCGGTAGCCTCCCACACTCTCTATTCTGTATACTTCTCCCTTCTGTGGCTAATACGCCTACAAGTTGGAGAAAATGCTATGAAACTTGGAGGTACGCCTAAATAAACAAGTGGGGAATCCATAAAAGAAACCCAGGAATAAATCCTAATGAAATGTGGCTCCGACCACATCTCTCTCCGTTCGCCAACGGGTGGCTTGCAGAACAAAGAAAAACCATGGCGCTTTCTTCTATTGATGTTTCACGAATCGCAAAACACCTCAAGTTCCAAAACTTTGTCAAAAGGTGCAGTAAAGTATCATAACATAACTGTACCGTCCTAAAATATCATACTTACAGTGAGTATGTCATTGTAGATAAAAAACTACCGGAGCAACTCAATGAACGTCCTCCCGTCGTGAGTTGATTATGCTAATTGTTGGACCCGGATGTGCTTCCTTCTCCCTCGGATACGAGTAGTCGAGGGAGTATATATAGCATAATTGCGATACTGGACTCGAGCCAATCTAATATCGCTGTTATCACACTAGACAGGTCACTGGACATTCATTCCCGACGGATATCTGCATAGAGAATATGTTATCAACACTGTTAGTAGTGTTAATGTTATATTCCATGCCAACTTGCTACTGAGTGTATACATGTACGTATGTATCATGTATGTATGTATCATGTATGTATGTATCATGTGTGTATGTATTATGTATGTATGTGTCATGTATGTATGATGTATGTATGTATGAATCATGTATGTATGTATGTATATATATATATATATATATATAGATTAGTTAGACGAATCTTACCTGGGTATAGATGATGGATAACTATTGTTTTACCGAGGTAGAAGCCTCGGTTAGACGTGGGCGAGGGAGAAGGAAGCACATCCGGGTCCAGCAATCTTTACCTACTAATTCAGGATAAAAATGATTCTAAAAAACAACCTAAGGTCAAGTGACCTCATGCTAAATTGAGTGATTGACTAGACGTGGCAGGGCGTGGTGGGTGGGCCCTCGCCCACGTCTAACCGAGGCTTCTACCTCGGTAAAAACAATAGTTATCCATCATCTATACCCAGGTAAGATTCGTCTAACTAATCTATTTTACCTCGGTATGCCGCCTCTGGCTAGCCGTAGGCTAGGGAGACCTTTACGTAAAATAATTTTTATCCTGATATTCTTGTTTTGTTATTATTCTTTAGTGATTATGTCTTATGTATGCAACAATGGAAAAGCGATTTGTATGGCAAAAAAGAGGAAAAACCAATGTTTTTTCTTACCTCTCTCTTTCAGTTGGTGAGTAGCCTGTGCGCTATAGGCTGAGGCTTCTCTAGTCGTTTGTGGTAATGTCTAGCAAACGAAGTAGCGGTTTTCCATCCCGCGTGAGCTAGGATCCGTTTAACGGAGATGCCTAGCAATCTTGCCTTGGACACCATTGCACCACGTGTAGAGTGCGATGAGTACCTGTCTGTATTTACTCCCGCCAGTTTTAACACAGTCATTGTCCATCGGGCGAGGGTATCCCTGGAAATGGCCTTGTGTGGCTTAATAAAGCTGACCAATAGCTGTCTTGAGTTTCTTATTAATCGTGTCTTGGATATATAATTTCGTATCGCAGATACGACACATAACTTGCGATCCTGAGTGAAACTGGACACCCCTATCGTAGAAAGGGGGTCACCTAATCGGTTTGATTTTAATAAAGTTGATAAATCAAACGTGGCCTCTTTACTGTCAATTTCTAGACCATTCAGCGACAGGGCAACTATAGTTTGGCCTCTGTGTCCAGTGACCAGGAGAAGCAAAACTGCGACTTTGAAACCTAAAAGTTTAACGTCCAGAAACTTATTTTCTGGCCATTTCTTGAAGAGGTTGAACACTAGAGAAACATCCCAAAACCTATTATATTTGGGTTTAGGCGGATTCCTCTGATAAATTGATCGTATGATCCAACAAATAACATGGTGTTTACCCATTGTTTGTCCATTAACCCGCGGTAGGATTATCGACAGAGCACATCTAGCAGCGTTAATAGCGCCATAACCTAGGCCTTCGTCCTCTAGGTAACGTAGGAAGAGTCCTACCTGGGATACTGTGGGAGTCATTGTTTCAGCAGTAACAGGTTCTATTGGTGGCGTTCTCTGTGGCGGAGTGGTTAGAGTGTCTGACTTTTTTTTAGGTCAGACTCCTAATCTGAGGGTCGGTGGTTCGATTCCCAGTGCCCCCAGCTCTGCCAATTTGGATTTCCACCGCTGTGTATAACTTACAGCGTCATCAAAGGACAGTTGCTCTCATACCATGTCTATGTGGTGTGGGAGGTTAAAAATCCCTTGGGTCGGTAAAAGTGTAGGCTCGGGCTTTCTATCGACCAGCAGTGGAATGAGGAAGACCAGTCGTCTATGACTGAAATTTCCCCTGCTTAACAACTAATGGACCAAAAAATAAAGTAAATTAAATTGACTCAGTATTGCCTTCCACCTGGCAACAAATACTTAATACGTGCACCAGTATCTAACTTCTAAGTTGAATATGCAGGTTCAAATCTAAATAAATGTTTTGCTTTTGAAAAGTTTATGTTTTTAACGGACTTTGCAACTTAAAAGAGACTTAAGGCTACATTCCTTACATGCGGCATGCGGTATGCGAATGCGGCAAAACATCGAAACGCCTAGAAGTCAATGGGCTACATCCCTTACATGCGGCATGGGAATGCGAATGCGGCAACTGAATCAGTCCATGAAGCCATCGGTGCAGCATGCGAATAGAAAACAGCTGGGATGTCAGTCGCATGTGTCCATTAGTTTTAGACGAGGGGAGGCGACTGATCATTACGGAACTGTCACATACAGGCATTGAGGGGTGTGGTACACGGTGGAGGCTGCATGACCATTCGCATGCCGCATGCCGGGTGAAAGGAATCATCCTGTTCGCATGCCGCATACCGCGTGTAAGGAATCCTAGCTTAAAGGATTCCTTACACGCGGTATGTGGCATGCGAACGGGATGATTCCTTTCACACGGCATGCAGCATGCGAACGGTCATGATTCCTTTCAAGCGGCAGGGAGGAGGGAAGGGAAGGGAAGGGAAGGGAAGGGAGGGAGGGAGGTAGGGGAGGGGAGGGGAGGGAGGGAGCGCCTGGAGTGGTTAAAAGTTTGGCTGAGTTCTGCCCTGGGAAGACACATCCCAGATGTTGAGCAGCTCACCATGGGTTTTCCTTTGCGTTTTTCTATTCGCATGCCGCACCGATGGCTACATGGACCGATTCAGTTGCCACATTCGCATTCGCATGCCGCGTGTAAGGAATCACCCCCCATTGACTTATAGGCGTTTCCATTTTTTGCCGCATTCGCATTCGCATGCCGTGTGTAAGGAATGTAGGCTTTAAGCTAAGATTTCATATACATGGCATGCGAATGCGGTATGCGTCATAGATACCCATGCCAACCCCTAATAGCCGATGTCTACTTTTTGTGCTGGGGGGTCGTTAAGCAAACAAAAAAGAAGAAAAAATATACCAATGCCATTTGGGGGGATTTTTGCTCCAAATTTGTGAAGGGAAATCAAATTTACTGTTGTTTTCTATGGCAAATGCAGCAGCATTTGCATTCGTACCGATCGGTCCATGGGTCGATCCATTTGCCGCATTCACAATCGCATTCGGACATATGGAAGCACTACTATGCCTTTACATGCAGTTCGATTTTTGCCACATTCGCATACCGCGTATATGGAATCTTAGCTTTAAAGTTATAAATAATGGTAAATTGCATGCAGTTGTAGTTGGATAATAAATTAAATATATACAGCAAATATATGCTACATAACTAGAGTAATTAGAACATTCAGTGGATATAATCACATGTCTGTTTTGTTTGTTTGAGTTTTATGTCCTGGCAACATCTAAGGTCATATAACGACGGGTACTGATTTGTGACAGTCTGCACTCGTGGAGACTTTATAGTGCTGCTCCACTGAGAGACCAGGCCGTCATGACCATGACCAGATTACCCACTCACTCACATTATCCTGATTCTGAGCTAACCAATCATTGCCCTATCCTAGTAATGTTAAGCGCCAGGCTAGGTAGCAACAAGTTAAAATTTTGTAAGTCATTGGTTTGACTCAGCCGGGGTTAGAACCCAACGACCTGACACACTCGAAGCAGCTGCTCAACCCATTTGGTTACCCCATCTGGTTTATTAGAGTTTTATCTCAGCACAGGATGGCCGAATGAGTTGAGCGTCTGTTTCCCATGTTGGTAGATCGTGGGATCGAACCCTGGTCGAGTCAAACCAATTATAATATTTCTGCATGCTCGGCCGTCATGAACACCAGAAAATACCATAAAACTCTCCCCAGGCAGTTCACACCTGATGCCTCCCTTAAACAAACCCTTAAACAAGCCCATAAGGAAGAAAGGGAAGACAAGTCACAAAGATTGACAGTGAAGATGTTGTGCTTTAATGGCATCAACTCCTGTTCACCTACTAGTGACCTATCACCCTGACCCCTTACCTTCTGTCCACACAGAATCTCATTACCTCTTTAGCCTGTCTATGAATCAGTGCCTACAGCCCACGGACCCGGAGTGCCTTGGTTGTTGCACTCAACTCAATTTAGCTATATTAATTTTGGTAGCATCAGACAGTGTCTGGGGGTCCTGCTCTCGAGTAGGTGTGTCTCACTCAAGAGCCAGGAGTAGAGTGTTCTGTTTCCAGTGTGCCTGAAGCAGTGTCTTGCATAATTAACCTCAAAGTGAGGCTAGTGTGGTCAGAGGGCCAAGGGAGTGCAGGTGACTGGGCATCCCACAGCCAGCCAATCAGGCAGCACCACAGCTTGGGAGGGTGACACCCCCCAGTAGTGGTGGCTGTCACTCAACCCAGCTGCAGGTGGGGTCTGTGTGTATATGCAGATTAGGCTGGCGTGCTTGCCCACCAGGCAGATAGGGACAGGTAGCTGCAGACAGTTACAAATATATGTATATTAGAAATGTCCCTTTCCTCCATTTGCACTCTTTATGGGTGCTTAGAAGAAGCATTTTAACAAACATGAACTATCTCTTATATAGGAACATCTCTTCATTAATCTCAGGCATTATGTATGAACATATATTTCACATAGCTTATATCATGTCATATTGTGAGTGGGGCACCATTGCTTTTAGATTAAATAACCTTGTCCCCACCCCGTCGCCTAAGAATAATAATGTTCTCTGCCAATATATAATTCCGAACCGAAAATCTGTATATTTTTTAGACAATGACTTAAAAATTGATACTTGTCGCTTCTTAGTCTGGTACTGGGCATTATTAGGGTAGAGCAAGGACTGGTTGTCTCAGTGTCAGGATAATGTGACTGAGTAGGATATCTGGTCATGGTCCTGGTGGCCTGATTTTCTAGTGGCACAAGTTATGTAGAGGTTGGTTGGTTGTTGGGGTTTTACGTCCTGGCAACATCTAAGGACATATCAGGATATATGATTACATCACATCTCAAACAGCATCATCACAAAAGGGGGGAAACAGATTTAAATTTAAAACAACAACGCTACATTTAATAGCCCAATTAATCTATATAAAAGAAAAGAGATTTTTTTTTTTATTTAAAAAAGAAGAAGAACTGGAGAAGAATTGTACTGAGGTTCATCAATCTTAACCCCGGATCCAGTATAATTTGAAAAAGAAATCATGGCGCAGCCTTTATCGGTGTATTACAGTAAACCAGGTTTGAGTACTTTTCTGATAATGACACCTATGATTTACATGATGAATAGAACAAAGGAAACCATTTGAGCGATATAACTCCCTCTGTGTGTGTGGGGGGGGGGGGGGGGTTATTTAGGCCGATAAGGCTATCCGCTTCCATTGCAATAATACTTCAAGTTCAAGCAGTAGGTGACTGATGCCTCCATTTGTTTGTTGGGGTTTTACATCCTACCAACATCTAGGGTGCTACAAGGATGGATACTGACTTCCGCCAATGCGCACTCATGCTAACTTTATAGTGCTGGCCCACTCGGAGACCATGCCACTGCCACCAGGACTCCCATATCCCACTCAGTCACATTATCATGATACTGATGTAACCAACACCAGTCCTTGCCCATTCCTATTAATGCAGAGTGTCAACCAACAGTGTCAATTTTGCACGTCCTTGTTTTGACTCGGTCGAGATTCGAACTCCTGGGAAGCCAGCACTCTTAAGCTAGGATTCCATATATGTGGAATTCTATTCGAACCAATCGTTCCATGTAGCGACCCAGTGCGAATGTGGCATGTCCGAGGTATGTGATGACTTTTCGCTGTTTGTATTGGAAAGGGCCCACTCGCATTCGAACCAATCGTTCCATGTAGCGATCCAGTGCGAATGTGGCATGTCTGAGGTATGTTGTGACTTTTCGCTGTTTGTATTAGAGAGGGCACACTCGCATTCGAACCAATCGTTCCATGTAGCGATCCAGTGCGAATGTGGCATATCCGAGGTATGTGGTGACTTTTTGCTGTTTGTATTGGAAAGGGCACACTCGCATTCGAAACAATCGTTCCATGTAGCGATCCAGTGCGAATGTGGCATGTCTGAGGTATGTTGTGACCTTTCGCTGTTTTTATTGGAAAGGGCACACTCGCATTCAAACCAATCATTCCATGTAGCGATCCAGTGCGAATGTGGCATGTCCGAGGTATGTGGTGACTTTTCGCTGTTTTTATTGGAAAGGGCACACTCGCATTTGAACCAATCGTTCCATGTAGCGATCCAGTGCGAATGTGGCATGTCCGAGGAATGTGGTGACTTTCCAGTGTTTTTATTGGAAAGGGCACATTCGCATTCAAACCATTCGTTCCATGTAGCGATCCAGCACGAATGTGGCATGTCCGAGGTATGTGGTGACTTTTCGCTGTTTGCATTGGAAAGGACACACTCACATTCGAACCAATCGTTCCATATAACGATCCAGTGCGACTGTGGCATGTCCGAGGTATGTGATGACTTTTCGCTGTTTGCATTGGAAAGGACACACTCGCATTCGAACCAATCATTCCATGTAGCGATCCACTGCGAATGCAAACCGAGTGTCCATTTTCCAATACTACAAACAGCGCAAAGTTACCACATACTTCAAACACATTCACATACCGCATAGATGGAATCCTAGCTTTACTGATTCGCCACCTCGTCCAGTCGATAAATATAGTAGGTTCATCATTATCATCTACTTTGCTTCAGATTGAAGTATCTTGTATAATTTATAACTTATAAATTATAAGGGTTAACTTCAGAGATAGTTGAAGTGAAAGCAAACTATACTAATTGTGGCGTGTACATTGAAATAATGGATATTATACTTGTAGGCTAACCGGTATGCAGGTATAGCAATACCTCAGGGAGTTTGACGCCCCTGCCTAGTAGAGTTGTAAACCACTGCCTTGTGGTACAGGTTCTTAACAGAACCGAAGGCTAAGGGAGCAAACCCTAAACAGAAAACCATGTCACTGTCGAGGCATTAAGGGCGGTTGATGTATGGAACTCCCAACATCTCCCGACCAGCCACTGCAGGGACAAATAGTTTTGCGCCTGTCTTGACATGTTCTTGCCGGTGTGAAACCTCTATTTGCTCCAAAAGAGAGCGCCGCTGGTAACTTGCAAAAGCCAGCATCACTTCAACACTTTTGTCGGCAGCTTTCATGAAATGTAATCTATTCTCAACTGTCTTCTGGTTACAGAAAGAGAGGGTGCCCTCGTCTCCGGTTCAAGGATACCATGAAGAGAAACCTGAAGCTGAGAGACATTAAGACCAATCATGGACGCAACTCTCACAGCAGAGAGCTAAATGGAGAGCGGCAGTCAAGTAATGAAAGCAGTCTTTGTCGCATCGCGACCGACAGCATGGTGATGATGATGAGGCTTTAACAGTGATTTTTTCTATTGAATTGATTTAGTATTACTTCTTATGCAGCAATAAATGTTCAATCACTGCACCAGTATTTAAACTCGATCAAATCTCGGGAAGTGTTTTGGTTTTGAAAATTGTATGGTTTTATTGGATTATGCAGATTTACGCCTTGACCACTTGAAACTACGAAACAACACAAAGTTACACTTAAGCCCCATTCACACACAGGCCTTAAGTCGCCTCAACAAGTTCGCCTCATCTTATCCACTTCGCGAAGCGGTCTACAAGAGGTGAACTAGTTGAGTCGACTCAGCCCTAATTCACCTCAGCAGAGCATTCACGCGTGCGATCTGAGTCGACTTAGCTGAGGTTAACTAGTTGAGGTGTCTTAAGGCTCATGTGTGAACGGGGCTTTAGATCAAATATTCACCCCAACTCAGAATACGGGCGAATGACAACTACGTCTAAATCTGAGGAAAGACTGTAATATACATGTGGATATATGAGCCTGTCTCAAAAGGTGCTACCTCTTCATTTTTTTGTCCATAGTAACAATTGACACAAAACAGCACAGAAACGGTTACACTGAAAACACAAGGACATTTGCTTCAAATCAATATGTATTCTATTGGGATTAATAAACACCATGTAAAAAACAAATCAGTTTATCCTGAGCAAATGCATAAGTAGATAGTGTGTTGATCGTTACTATGGACACAGTTTTGTCCCATTTTGCTTAGCACCTTTTGAGATAGTCTCATATACATGTGGACACTTTGAGCTGTGTACTGCAACTGCCTTTATTACTTATTGGTCAGTCCTTATCTCAGCTACTATTTATGTTCACCTTATCAACTAGCTGGCTAATTAACATACTTTACAAATACTATTTTGATAGGAATCAACTGGAGGACCTGGTTCTAGCATGCACTGCTAATCCAGATTGACATAGAGACTTAGACTAGTTAGAGTTAATGAAATGGGAGAGAATGAAAAAAAATAACAAGATGGCAATCACTGGGCGCTCTCCGTTCTACTTTTAAAGCCTATATCTGAGTATTTATCAATATGATTTAAGAAAGCTTTATTATTTACAATCACGGCGAGATCCATATCAATGTTAACGATGGCAATATTTTCTCTATACAATACCCATATAGTTTGACTGATTATTGTTAATCTTATCTCATAAAAATATTATCATCATTATTATTATTCAACATAGCCATCTCTCACTATATCTGTCACACACACACACACACATATCTCTCTCTATAGAGGGAGTGCACGTGACGTCATCACTCAGCAGTCAGCTGCCAGCCATCTTGGATTACGAGCACCCTCCCTAGCCTTGTTATGAATGTATGCAGATGCAGTAAAACAGAGTTTTCTTGTGTTCTGGGAGGTTCTGGGCAGTTTACATCCAATGTGTTTACTTACAGCACTTTAGCAACAACTTCTGAGGCCAAACTGCTCAAAACAGTGTCAAATAAACCAACAAATCAGTAAATAAGCACAGTGTAGGCAGTTGCAAGCCTTCTGTATGTAATCCAATATGGCCACCGAAAGTTGTCTTGTGACATCATTACACCCCCTCTATATGTAATATGATCTATCTCTTTCTTGCTGTACCTCACTCACACACAGAACATCACAAGAGGCATAGCCTACATTTTAGCATCAGTCTACGCTACAACAATCAGACTGACCATATTACATGAATGTTCACACCAAGTAGTGGGCATATGTTATCTTGGCTGTGTATACTGTGATGCATCAAACAACAAACAAACAAAAAGGGAGGGATGGGGGAATATCTTAACAGGGCGGGGCCTGGTTATATGTGGGTGGGCCCGGGGGGGAGGGGGGGCAGGGGAGGGAGGAAGAACTCAGTCAGAAAGAATCAAGAAAGTTAAGTCGACAAGTACCCCGTGAAATTTACAGCTGTAAGGTGGTGCCATCAAAAGTAAGCAATGCTACACTTTGTCGACAGGAGAACAACACCAAAGAATTCCTCACGTTTCCGAAAATAGATCAATCAACATCCCGGTTACCGGGGTTTACTGACCAACAATCAACATCGTCGTGACACTGACATTATCTCTTTAACTTAAGTTAACCTGGGTTTGTTTACGTTTCTCAGCTCCTCAGAAGAACACCTCTCTCAGGGCGATATCATTAGCAAATACGCACAAATCTGACAAATCCAATCGGTTGTCATTCGATGCTCTCGATTGCACGCGGTGATATGCGTAATTAAGGACTGGACTCACCTAGAATTAGGCATAGAACATCGATGGCCACTCGGCGAAGAAGCAGAAACGGAACCGCCATTGTCAATCTGGGTCGAAGGTTAAGAATGAGTGGCGCCACCTGGCGACAGACGCGGGTAGCGCGAGATTGAGCAGTACCTGGTTTACACGTTAGGTGGCGTCACTGTGGTCAGAGAGAGCGTGTATCTAGATGTTCTCTGCTGTGGTTTTAGGGGACGACCCAATAAGAGGACAACTGACTTGTTAGGCCAAATAAATAAATTTTAAAAAGTTGGTGATTGTCCTTTTGAAATAAAAGTCTAGGTCGGGCGGGCGGGGGTTTCCCCCCTGGCATGTACATAATATGACATAGACGTAATATGGCATAGACGTAATTAGATAAAGGATTCACCTGGTACTCGCAGTACACAGGTGAACGACAACGTAGTGTAAATACGGGCGAAAATAGCTTTAGTATGGAACAGAGAGTAGAATGCCTGCCTCCAGTATCAAATGGATACTTCTATAGGCACAGAGTTGGTGAAATGGAAGAGAATGCAAAAAGACAAGATGGCGGCTGCAGAACGCCGTCGATTTCACTTTTAAATCTTATTAAACTAGATATTATATTATATTTTTCAACTCAAAGGTAGCGGGCTATCAATAAGACATATGTAAAGAATAATTGTTGCTTCTTAGATTGTGAAATTAGGCTCTCAATTCTTTGACCCGCATTTTCGACAGCTTTTACATAGGGTTGGTTTGCACCCCTACTGCAGCAGTACGGGGTGAATCTTGTATCTAAGACGTAATATGCAACCTGACGCGATAGACGAATGAGTTGAGCATCCGCCACCCATTTTGTTAGATCATAGGATTCGAACTCTTGGGTTCTATCCCTGTATGATAATAACAACACAGTTTATGCAACAACCCACCACCTTAGCCGATAACAATTAACTTAATATAGCTAACCGACTAACATACAAACCTGCCCTATCTAAATACCATCTGAGATACCCATTTACAACTTGACCCGACACCTCTATCATATCCAATGCACGCCATACAAATTCAATCCGAATCCAATACACATTAAACATTACATACCAAACATGACTGTTTCCCACCCTATGAGTCTGGGTTCAGCAATGGGTTACACATTCTTCTATCTACTAACTAAATCAATTGGGTACTTTAAATGGAATCTATTTTATTATGTAACTAACTGTAGAAAGTCTAAATATTTTACAATATGGACATTTTTGTATTTCTTTGCACTGCCGCCAAATAGGCTACTCTTTCCGATAAGCAGCAAGGGGTATTTTATATGCACTTTCCCACAGACAGAACAGCACATACCACAGCCTTTGATGAACCATTTGTGGACCACTGGTTGGAACGGAAAATAGCCCAAACTGCAAATGGGTCTACTGAGCAGGATCGATATGATGACCCACACCTTCATGGGTGGACACTCTACCGCCTGAGCTACGTCCCGCTCCCCCCCTGATTCCTGACCGTGATTCTCTAGCAAGGCTAACCCTTTAAGAGGCTTTCTATTTTTCCATGGATAATGAAACCCACTCAGTACAGGGGCATAGATGAATGTTTAAAAGTATGTAAGGGATTTTCTGGTATTTAACAGACATAATAATTTTATGTTGAATATTTTAGAATGTGTATAATACTATAAAATGTCATCGAATATGGTACAAATAACACAGATCGCAAATTACAAGAAAAAAATCCCATAAATCTGCGATATCTCAGAGATCGTTCATCCTCGATGACTGCAATAATCTAAAGTAAAAAAAGTATTTACTAACAAAATAATGTTTTATCCTAATAATCTTTTACAATGAATCTAATTAATATGCCTCATATATATGTAAAGTCCACGGCTGGAATCTGTGTTTGTGTAGGCAGGCTATAATGAAATCAATACAGGCAAGAAGAGAAAGGAAGAGTATAAAGAATGAAAGTAAAGAGAGAGACAATGCCCTCAGGTTTATTATTTATAGTGGTACATGGATCTGGTATGGCATAGCACCTGACCGTGATCTCCAATGAGAATCAAGCAGTTACAGTTCCACCAATGAACATCAAGCATTCCTGTGTCACCATGGCTACAGTGATCTGCCCACCACCACCATGCTGTGTGGCCCCCTTGGCCACCACCTGCCTGAGCTGAGTGTGTGGTGATCCATGACTAACAGAGGGGGGAGGGGGTAGTGAGTAGAGCTCTAAGTGCCCCTTACACAGTATCTCCTAGTGCCCCATTCGCACTATCTGACTATTACACAGTGACTATTGACCATGAGTAAAGTATCACCAGCAACTACATAAATACATTCATGCACCTGGCACTATATACCATTTACCATTATAGACCATTTGCATTCCCCCACCAATGCGTTTATCGGAATATTTTACATATATATATATGAAGGGTTCAGGCGCAAAAACTGACAAACGCCATCCGGGCTAAAATGAAACCATGACGACCATATTTGAGCCAAAGCTGTTGTCATTCTGATAATAAAATCCGGTTTTTCGCAGAAGCGGCCACCTCCCCTATATAATGGCTTACTCACTATGAAATTGACAGACTTTAAATGTAAACCACTACAATAAAGACCATTTGAAGAAAACAACTGGAATGAATTTGTAAGTTTTTGCGCCTGAGTCCTTCATATGTTTTCTTGCATATGTCATGGGGGAGATGAAAATGGGAAATACCGTGCCTAGAGCGGGACTCGAACCCGCATCTCTTTGCATTCCGGGCCAGTGTGCTAACCATTACACCACCTAGGCTCCCTGATATCAACACACTCCCCACGCCTACCTGTCTATGTGGTTACTTGCCTGAGAGGTCAGTGCAGACCACTACACATACAACAGGCAGAGAGAATAGGCGTACCTTTTTTTTAATTTTTTTTAATTTTGAAGATTTATACTGCCTATCATGGATAAGCCTGAATAGGCTTGTTTTCACCATTAGACAGTTTGTCGATAGAAAGCCCGAGCCTACACTTTTACCGACCCAAGGGATGTTTAACCTCCCACACCACATAGACATGGTATGAGAGCAACCGGCCTTTGATGACGCTGTAAGTTATACACAGCGGTGGAAATCCAAATTGGCAGAGCTGGGGGCACGGGGAATCGAACCACCGACCCTCAGATTAGGAGTCTGACCTAGAAAAAAGTCAGACACTCTAACCACTCCGCCACAGAGAACGCCTTCTATACTCATAGCTTCTAATTCAAAAACTTCTATTCATGCACCTTCTATTCTTAATATCCTATATCAAACCTATCATATGCCCTATTACCATCTCTCCTATTAAAGCTGCATAGTCCGATGAAGCATCAAATTTTCAAAACCAAAATAATTATATAGATTTGACTCTACATATCTAACTTAGAGTTTGATGCACATATTAGGCATGTATTTCCACATCGAAGGGAACACTGAGACAATTTGATAGAACCTGTTACTGTTGAAGCCTATGGTGTCAGAGTTTTGGCGTGCTTGCCAAAACTAAGTTTACATGTTTAAATTTCAAATATCTCAAAACTTATCCATTTAAAATCAAAGTTACCTTAACCTGAAATAAGGTAGATTATTTTGTTGTTGAAGATTTATACTTATACTGCCTATCATGGATTAGCCTGAATAGGCTTGTTTTCACCATTAGACAGTTTGTCGATAGAAAGCCCGAGCCTACACTTTTACCGACCCAAGGGATGTTTAACCTCCCACACCACATAGACATGGTATGAGAGCAACCGGCCTTTGATGACGCTGTAAGTTATACACAGCGGTGGAAATCCAAATTGGCAGATATGGGGGCATGGGGAATCGAACCACCGACCTTCAGATTAGGAGTCCGACCTAGAAAAAAGTCAGACACTCTAACCACTCCGCCACAGAGAACACCACGATCAATTTAATATATTTATCTCAGAAAAATTACCAAAACGCAAAACCATCGGACTATGCAACTTTAACACTACTATTACTAACATTGCCATACTTTCTATCACCAAGCATAACATTACTACAATTATTAACACACATCTTACCAATACTTCTATTTCCATTCTTCCAATGTCACTCTTTCTAGAATTACACCTCTCCATTCGCTTTTCTTATTTCACCTTCCATTACAGTACCTTCTATTGGCGAACTAAATGTATAGATACATGTGTATATACATATATATATATATATATATATATATTGAAATTCAGTGAGAAGTGAATAAAATATGGCGCGATACAGGTGGCGCCCCATTCGCGCGCACTGACCGCGGTTGGCGCGCGACTCCTGATACAAGAATAATATGCACAAGCAATAATAAATATAATAAAACCTATATGTGAGCTCCGTTATTTATATTATTATAATTAATTATATTACACACACACACACACACATATATATATATATATATATATACTGGGCAAGCATTATGTATATCTTGGAGCTAGTGACAGTTGCTACAATCCACCACATCTGAAGAACTGTCTCCATTTCTATTAACGTTGCATAGTCCGATGAAAACATCAAATTTTCAAAACCAAAACACTTATATAGACATAATTCTATCTATTCAACTTTGATACTGGTGCACTTATTAAGCATGCTTTGCTGCATAAAAGATCGTAATAAGTCAATTTAATTGAACCTATTACTACTGAAGTCTATGGTGCCAGAGTTTTGGCGTGCTTGCCAAAATTAATTTAGTATGTTTTGACATCAAATATCTCCAAAGTTAGCCATTTAAAATATAAATTACTTCAAACTAAACTAATATAGACAATAATGATTGGCATAGTTCATATTGCTGCGGCAATATGGGTAATTCGAAACTAAGGCGGCCACCTCTTCCCCCCCCCCCCCCTCCCCTCTTCCTCCGTCTCTCCCACCTCCCCCTTCTGCCTCCCACTCCCCCTTCCTCCTCCACCTCTAGGTGGCGGCACCGCCCCCGCCCCCCTGGCTCCCCTTCTCCCTCCTTCCATCCAGGTGGCGGCACCGGCACTCACGGCTGGTGCCGCCGCTGGTCCCCTGCCTCCCCCCTACTTCCCTTCCGCCCTCCTTTCCCTCTGCCACTTCTCCACCACACGCCTGACCACCAACACCTCTTTTTCACCAGCCCCGACCCCACTAATATCATAAGGGTTGAGGCCCGGGTCACCCAGAGACTTTCCTTATTACCTTAGACTCGATTATTTACTCCTTAACCTTATTACTTCTTTAATTGACTTATTACTACTTGAACTTATCACCGCAGCAGTCATTCATTACTTTCCTTGACATTCGCTTATTTACTCGATTAACCTTATTGACTCTCACTACACCACCATTGTTCACTATTACTTGATTTGACTTAACTACTCCTGAATAAATTTCCACATTATGTACTTCCGCCTCGTGTTTTGAATTATGTATTTATGTCAGAAAATGTCAGAAATTCAAAGGCATCGGACTATGCAACTTTAATTAAGAGCGGCTAACAGGTGCAATGCCTATTATAGCTGTATCTTATTGATTGATATGCATACAGCTAGTGCTAAACATCTTGGCGCGTGTAATACTAATAATCTCTGTGGTGGTCTTCTGACCACCCTCCTCCTCTCGAGGGGTGGGGGTGAGTACCAGCATGCACCTCGCTCTCCCCCCCCCCCACCCCCCCATGCGTGGGGCGGCGGGGCGGGACACTCCACTCGCTCGGAAGTTGTTCTATGTGTATGTATACATATACTTATACTGTACATATAATATATTATATATTCTATACATATTTTTTCTATGTACAGTCTTGATGTTGCTAGGACGTAAAACAACAAACAGACAAATCTACGTACAGTGAAACCACAATTGTATGCGCTTCCAATTTAACGTGAATTCAAATATAAGGCAATACGTCATTCTTCAATTACAGGGCACTTCACTAAACTGAACCCCAATTTTTTTTGTTTTTTGTCCATTAGTTGTTTAAGCAGGGGAAATTTCAGTCATAGATGACTGGTCTTCCTCATTCCACTGCGATAGAAATCCCAAGCCTACACTTTTACCGACCGAAGGGATTTTTAACCTCCCACACCACATAGACATGGTATGAGAGCAACCAGCCTTTGATGACGCTGTAAGTTATACACAGCGGTGGAAATCCAAATTTTCACATTCATATATACATTTATACATATAATATAGCACCTATTTAACCAAGAGAACAGCCAGTGCACCAAGTGGTGGGTTTGATCATTTTGATTACACAGTACAGGCTGAGTGAGCTGTCTTAGTATTATAGAGTCTTTGGTTGTACTGACATGGCAGGTGTCCTCTCACGAGTGAGACAATCAATCGAGACAAATTACAATTCTTACATTGAAAACTGTCCTCACATGGCAGGGGTCCGCTGATTCCAAGGATAGCTGGAGGAAAGAAGTACTACTATATATTTTGGTGACTAAATATGAAAAGTCGGTTGGTTGTTGGAGTTTCACGTCCTGACAACATCTAAGGTCATATCAGGATGGGTACCGACTTGTGCCAGTGTGCACCCATGTTGACTTTATTGTGCTGCCCCAATGGAAAACCAAGCTGCTGGCACCGTGACCCAATATCCCACTCAGTCACATTATCCTGACATTGAGTGAACCAGTCCTTTCCCTATCCTATAGATTACATCGCCATTCCAACCGTGCGGTGCATTGTGGGATGCGTGGAAGATAAACAAACCCCTGCAAAGCACATGCTAAGACACTGGGTGCAGCTATGAAATGTGCTAGTTTCATCTCATCTCAGCTCTTGTTTGAAACATAGAATACCAACTAAAAAAATATATATAATAAATTAAGATGTTAATCTTTTATCTAGCATTGCATTTACATCAATCTAATCAGCACATCTTATACCATCTGCATTTAGGTTGAGAACAATCTGGGCACTCAGACTAGTGTTAGAGCCATAGCCAGAGTCAGTTTTACTCATCTTATTCATGCTTTTATTTATATCCTATGGTTAATAGCATTTTTTGGGCTAGCAAATGTGTAGAGTTAATTAGACATTGGTTATATATTTCTTTGAAACAAGTTTTTGTTGACATATTTGACATTTTAATATTTAGAACAAGAATTACTTATGTCTAATCAATGGTGATGTAAACATCAGGCTGTAAAGTGACTGAAATGGTATGTTTACTGGAGGCGGCTGGAGGCGGAGTGGCTGGAGGCAGGAGCAGGGGCCGGTTATAAAGGCAGAGAGAGGGGGGGGGGGCATTGCGCAACCCAATGGTCAGCGGTGGGGCAGGCAGGAGGAGGGGGGGGGGCACTCCTCCTTCGCCGTGAATCAAACGCAATGCAAGCATTACGACCAATTATGGAGAGTTATGTCTTAAACATATTCATTATATTATTATATTGCATCCATCCATCCATGTTTGTGCCAAATTGTTATGCATTTTTATTAATTTTGAATAAAATCGAAGTTTTACCCTACGCGTACCAGCAAACTCAATGGCAGTATGCCCTTGCTTTGCTGCCAATGCTGTTTTCAGCGCATGCACAGTCGGAACGGTGATCTAGTCTATTGATGACGAGCGCCAGGCTAGGAAGTGACAAGTATCAATTTAATAAGTCATCGATTTGACCTGACTAGGAACCAAACTCCCGATGTCCGCCCACATGTGAGGCCCATGCTCTACCCATTCGGCCATCACCCCAGGTCTAAATCTGAAAAAGAAATGTATATTTTCATGGTTTAATCAGTTCGACGTTGACATAGACGTCCTTGCCACTCAGGCGTGAATCTCCATCATCGTCGTAGAGGATCTTGTCGATGTCCTGGACGAGGTCCTCGAACGAGGGTCTGCTCTTGGTGTCCTCATGCCAACATCTGGTCATCAAGTCATAGCTGCATCAAATTTAAAAATTTAAAAAAAGCAAAGACATTTATTAATATGGATCTTGTTTCTATTTATCTCATTCTTTACCCATCATTCATCTCGATACTTTGCTTATTGTCTTGTACTTGTCTATCTATATTGTTGTTGGTTTGTTTGGTGCGTAGTGACAAATAAGGAAATACTCGAACGGACGGGGCTGCCCTCTATGGAAGATCTGCTGATCAAAAAGAATCTGTGGTGGACTGGACACCTCATGAGGATGTCATCAGACAGGCTACCAAAGGAGATCCTCTATTTTCAACTGTCTTCTGGTTACAGAAAGAGAGGGCACCCCCATCTCCAGTTCAAGGATACCATCAAGAGAAACCTGAAGCTGAGAGACATTAAGACCGACTCATGGATGCAACTCTCACAGCAGAGAGCTAAATGGAGAGTGGCAGTCATGTAATAAAAATAGTCTTTGTCGCATCGCGACCGACAGCATGATGATTATGAGTGGCGAGTGTCATTTGGGCTGAAAGACTAGTGCTTCAGCACTCACAATGTTATTCAGAGGAATAAAAACACTTAAACAAAAAAATACTATTACCTTTTATTCAAGTAATTTTTCGTTGAACGACAAAATATATTGATATGCGGTTTAATTTACTATTTTTTAAATGAGATTTCACAGGAGTTTTATTTGTACCTTTTTAAAACAATTAATTAAATATTTTTATTTTGAAAAAGGTGAGTAATCAGAGTATTTTTATTTGCATCTTTGATTACATGATTCATTAATATTCCGAGAAAGGTGAGATTTCAGAGCAACTTTACTTGCATTTAAAAAGTTTATTCATAATTACTTCAGTAAAAGAATAAAGATTGAGGGGGAGAGAGGGAGGGAGAGAGATGTAAATTTGAATCTGCTTATGACCTCTCTCTATATATATGTATATCTAATACTATTCTCAGCTGTCTTCTGGTTACAAAAAGAGAGGGCGCCCTCGTCTCCAGTTCAAGGATACCATAAAGATTGATTGATTGATTGGTGGTTTCTTTACGCCGTGTCGGCAGCATAGGCCATATTCACGGCGAGAATTGTTTGTTTTTTATTCAACCATCGCCTTTACATATAATGTAAAAGCATACAATCAGTTAGGTGTCAATAGACACATTAATTTTTAAAAGCCCAAAATCATATAATTAAATCAAATATATGAGAGAATTAATTAATATAAATTGTTTTAATGAATTATATGAGGCGGTACAGACCAGCTGCCCTCAAAAAAGCTAAAATGTCTTCTTGTTTAACTTTGGTAAAAAGGTCACGCATGCTGTTTGCAGTGTAAAATTGTTGGCGCAGTGCCATAAAATCAACACAGTTTAATAAAATGTGCTTGACTGTCAGTGGGGACTGACATCCAATACATTCAGGGGGAGGGTCCCCCTTGAGCAGGAAAACATGTGTTAGCCACGAGTGGCCAATACGGCAGCGGCTAAGGACCACTTGGTCCCGCCGACCCCCCACATGAGAATGTGGTGGTTTTCCCACAGATGGTTCAATTTCTTTAAGTTTATTAATGTTTTTCATCCCACTCATGTTGCCATTTGGATTTGATGTGGGTGGCTATTAGTGGTTTCAGATCAGAGTGGGGTATCAGACACGGCTCAACATCATAGTTCAGAGCCTCCTTCGCAGCCCGATCAGCTCGTTCGTTTCCCTGGATGCCGGCATGGCCAGGCACCCAACACAAATGGATGTCATATCCATCTGTTGCTAGCTGGTTCATTTTGTAAATGACCTTTGCCACGAAAGGGTGGTCCGTTTTTAGCCCAGCAACAGCTTGCAGGCAGGAAAACGAATCGCTGTATATTACATATTCAGTGTGGTTGGACAGTTCAATGACTTCCAATGCGAGAAGGAGTGCTCGGGCTTCCGCCGTAAAAATCGAGCTCTGAAACCTGAAGCTGAGAGACATTAAGACCGACTCATGGATGCAACTCTCACAGCAGAGAGCTAAATGGAGAGCATAAAGAGAAACCTGAAGCTGAGAGACATTAAGACCGACTATATGGACATCACTCTCACAGCAGAGAGCTAAATGGAGAGTGGCAGTCAAGTAATGAAAGCAGTCTTTGTCGCACTGCGACCGACAGCATGATGATGATGATATATATATATATATATATATAAATATATATATATGTAAGAATTGCACGGCAACACAGTATTGGTGGGTACATTATTTATTTACAGGAAGTGAGAATAGTAGAGAACAGTAATGCACCTGGCTGGGCCTCAAATGCCCTACCTAAATGGATAAGAAAAAAGTTTTGAAAGCAAGTGTGGAGGCTCTGGCTGCCAGGGACAGACTGAGCCAACATAAACAACAGGTGTAGGGAGGCTCCTGCCCCACCTGGTGGTCGTGCATGGCACTATCCTGTGAGCCCCCCAGGAGCCCCCTGGGTGGCAGCACTGTGCAATTCGGTTACATCCGCATATACGTTGTATATACGTGGGTGTAAGAATTGCACGGCAACACAGTATTGGTGGGTACATTATTTATTTACAGGAAGTGAGAATAGTAGAGAACAGTAATGCACCTGGCTGGGCCTCAAATGCCAAAGTCAGAGGCACACCAGACAGGAGAAAATAAAGAAATTAGATCAAGACGGAAGGAGCTGTGGCGACCTTGATGTCTGCAACGATCCGGTCGGCCAGAGGAGGAGCAATGTATCTATAGACGCAGACCGAGGACCAGTCACCGCGAACCTCGATCTCATCAATGGAGGCCCCTTGTAGGGCGAGGAAGGTACACCCACCCCAGCGGAGCGAGTGGCCGGAGAATGAGGAGGCGTCTAGTCCGGCCTCTTCCGAGAATATTTTTATGGTTGCCTGGAGGGTAACATAATCTAAAGGTCTGTAACCCCCGCAAGCAGAGGGAATTTGGAAGAGAGGCATCTTGGGTTAGTTTAACAGGTTAGAGCTGCAAGATAGAGTTAGTTGCTAAATAATTGGGCACAACAGAGATGGCCGGCAGGATCGGCGCGAACAATGCGGTGCTTGCTAAGAACATCTTGCCACCTGCTCAGAGCGTCACAGATAGTGTTTTCTCCGCTCCTAATGTAAACAGACTTCACATCGAAGTTAAAGGTAACTGAAGTCCAGAAGAGCTCCTTAACCCAGCCCATGATGGTTTTATTAATGCAGCGGCCGGTGGTAAAGTGCAGCACGAACCGTAATGTTGTCAGTCACGAACACAACACTTTTGTCCTGCCAAAGATGGCCCCAGCGGCGGGCAGCAGCGATGACAGCCCACATCTCTTTCTGGTTAATGTGGGTTTCGGGCCCAACCCCAGTCGTATATCGGCATGATGGTGGCCGACCTCAGAGTCCAGGTCGCGCTCGTTTGCATGAAAACAGCCGACCAACCAGTCGTCCGAGTGGGTCGCTCCGAAGCCCCAATCAGAGGCGTCACTGTAGACCGAAACGACAGCTGCGTGGGAGCCAAGAATTTTTGCGTAGCCGTTGAAAGTATCAACGTAATCAAGCCACCACTTGAGCTCTGACCTGAATTCCTCATTAAGGCGGAACATGTAGTATGGTTTACGCAGCTGACGAATCGCGTCGTAGACCCTGGTAGAGAAGGAGCGCCCCCCCCGGACGACAGCAGCGCAATGGGCTAAGCGGCCACCTAACCTCTCTAGATCTTTATGCGAGGCCTTTCGCTTGCCGAGGAACCCTGTTAGTACACATTTAAGTTTAATGATCTTATCTCGGGGAAGGCGGAGCTGGAGAAGGACACTGTCAACTTCGATACCGAGAAATCTTGCACACTGGGCAGGCGCGCAGAGTTTGGGGTAGCTTAAGTAGAACCCCATCCTGCGAAGGACGGCAGCAATTTTTTGCTGATTAATTGCGCAATCCTCGAACGAGGAGCCTAGAACGGCAAAGTCGTCCAAGTAGTTCACACATCTGGTGACTCCGTCGCGCCTGCCACAGCGAGCAATGAAATCCGATATGCGGTTGAAAATGTAGGGACTAGAGGAGAGCCCCATACATAGTCGGTTGTCAAAGAAAATGTCTGGCCCACCCCCAGTGCCGAAGTCCCACCTGATAGCCTGGAAAGGACGGTCCGTGGGATGGATGTTGATGGCCCTATAGGCATCCCTAATGTCTATAGTAGCTATGAAGTCTCTGCAAAGGAGCTGGTCAACTAAGTCGCCAACGCCCTGGTAGCAAAAGGAATGCGACACCTCGTCGACAAAACTGTTCACCGAGCGGTCGCTGGGCTTACTACAGTCGACAATGGTGCGCCTTCCATCGCCGCCTGACTTGGGGACAGCAAAGACATTGTGGGTGCAGATCGGGGCTGAGTCGGCCCGACTAATATAACCACAGCTGAGCTCAGAGTTGAGCTTACTATTGATAAAAATGTTGTCGGCACCATCCCGGGTAGGCCGAGAGGGGGCCGAGTAGCTGGCGGTGCAACTGGGGTTGATGACTTTGAACCCAAAGAGGGAGCCGTGCAGTATGAACTCCCAGTCATCAATGACAGAACCGCGAAAGAAGCATTCGCATATGACGCGACAGGGTTTGAATTGAGCCCTGCTGGGGCCTATGTAATGCACACATGTACAGGTGGCATTCTTACAGGCAAGGGAAACAGTTAAAACAGTGGGTTCGCTAGAAGAGCCAAGTTTATCAAAGGCAGTTACGTAGATACTACCCTCCACCCAGGACAATGTTAGCCAACTGCAGTCAATTAGAGGGCAGTGCGGCATACCACCAATAGGGGGCACGCCAATGTTCACATTACAATGGGCGGCCAAATCGAGTAAATGGTCGTGAACTACATCACGAGGAACAGGTTCATATGGGGGAACGTGTTCAAACACAGGGCCCGAGGTCACACACACGGGAGAAATTAATGGCAGGTTGTCGGAAATGGTAACCGGCGTCGGGGAGGCAGCACAATCTACCAGAACACTAGGATCTAACCCAACAATGGTATCACGATCCCCTGAACACAATTTCAGGACGCGCTGCACCGGACCGCCGACAAACCCCTAGTCCTTCGAGCACTTGCTCCTTATGTGCGCTTTACTACCGCACCTGGAGCACCAGTGGCCGTAACTACAGGTGCGGTCGTCCCTGCTGCAGCCCTCATCCTTATTGAATGAGAAGCAAGGCTTCTTCCCGTCCCTGACATACAGCTGCCTCGGCCTACCCCGGTTACCACTGCTCGAGTGACCAACTCCCCCCCCACCCTGCTTTTTCATATGCTCGAAGGCATAGTATTTCAGGGCAAGTTCGGGATTGCCCGCGGAGAAGGCCGCGTAACCCTCAGAGACGGCGAGCTTGCGGATGGCACGGTCATAGTTCACGTGCGTGTTTTCCTGGAAGGTCCCAGACTTGGCCTTGCCCGCGATGTATCCAAGGTGTTGGAGGATGCGCAAGAGCTTACCGCCGTCAGTCACCTTAGAGGCTACCACCCAGTTTACGGTTGCCTCTATCAGCTCGAAGGGCGACAACTTCTTAACGTCCCTCCCATCCTCCGCGTGCCTACGCAGCGACCACTTGCTTCTGGCCTTCCTCTCTCTGCTGGCAGAGCGGTCATCTGATGAGGAAGAACTCGAAGCACGATGTCGATGATGACATCTCCTACGATGCGAGGACGAAGATCGTCTTCGTGTCACGCTGCGGCCTCGTGAATGCGAGCTGTCGTGGTGGCCGCTGGATGGTCCCGTCAGATTTCTTCGGATTGTTTCGAAGTTTGTGCAGAGAGCCGAGCGACGTCGTCGAGTAGGTCTTGTTCCTCCCTTTCGAGTTCGGCTAGACGCTTCCGCTTCCGCAGCTTAGCGATTCGGGCTACGATCTCCCGTTCGTCATCTTCGCTGTCGTCGTCTTCGGGCCGGACGACCTGGTCGATCACGACTTCGGGCTTGGACGATAACGATTTTCCTCCCTCGGCCATCTTCTCGGCTTTCGACGTCGAACGGGTCGTCCGTTTCGTCGATTCACGATGCTTGCAGCCGTCGTTTACTGGCTCCTGGTGGACGACACTACAGAACGCGCAGTAGTCCTTTGGCATTGTCAGTGCGGATACGGCACAGATTACCGTATCGACAGGTCGCCGTACGGCCGGCCGTATCGACAGTAACGAATTTCGACATTAATCGAAATATGTCGATTATTCAAAAATATAAGCTGCGATAACCAGCACTATCAGGCGGTGTCCGGGCTGTATGCAAGTAGCGCCGTAGTTGTGCCGTAGTCACATTACTACGTGCGGATACGGCAGAGATTACCGTATCAACAGGTCACCGTACGGCCGGCCGTATCGACAGTGACGATTCGCAACATTAATCGAAATATGTCGATTATTCAAAAATATTGGCTGCGATAACCAGCACTATCAGGCGGTGTCTGGGCTGTATGCAAGTAGCGCCGTAGTTGTGCCGTAGTCACATTGCTATGTGCGGATGCGGCAGAGATTACCGTATCGACAGGTCGCCGTACGGCCGGCCGTATCGACAGTGACGATTCGCAACATTAATCGAAATATGTCGATTATTCAAAAATATTGGCTGCGATAACCAGCACTATCAGACTGTGTCCGGGCTGTATGCAAGTAGCGCCGTAGTTGTGCCGTAGTCACATTACTACGTGCGGATACGGCAGAGATTACCGTATCGACAGGTCGCCGTACGGCCGGCCGTATCGACAGTAACTATTTTCGAAATAAATAGAAATATGTAGATTATTCAAAGAAAAAACTGCTGTAAGTCATTAGCGCCGTAGTTGTGCCGTAGTCGCTCATCGTGTACCGTAGATCATACAAGACCGTAGGAGCAGCCGTTACGAGTTTCCCGCCAAACAATTTTGAATCAGTCTGAACTGTTTAAACTGCCTGATATGAACCGTATCAACAAAAGTTAGTTTTAGCTCACAGTTTGTAGATCGGCCGTGTAGATTGAGTAGACAGCCTATAGTAATCCGTATAGTGATCCGTATAGTCCGTAGGAAACGTAGACACAGGTAGCAGGTAGACTGTGCAAAGTTAAAGGTAGCAGGAAAGGTAGCAGGAAAGCTACCTCAGTTTTGAAAGCAAGTGTGGAGGCTCTGGCTGCCAGGGACAGACAAAAAGAGAGGGCGCCCTCGTCTCCAGTTCAAGGATACCATAAAGAGAAACCTGAAGCTGAGAGACATTAAGACCGACTCATGGACATCACTCTCACAGCAGAGAGCTAAATGGAGAGTGGCAGTCAAGTAATGAAAGCAGTCTTTGTCGCACCGCGACCGACAGCATGATGATGATGATATATATATATATATATATATATATATATAAATATATATATATATATATATATAGAGAGAGAGTTGGAGAGAGATGGAAAATCGAGCTTCCAGAGTAATTTTCTTGCATTAAAATAAAAAAAATAAAATGTTGAGAAAGCTGAGATCAGATCACTTGAATTAAAAGAATTATCTATTTTTTAAATTGTAAAAAAAAAAAAGATATATATCTTTTTTTCCCCTGTTTACTTGCATTTCATCGGGACATCTGTCGGGCTTGGCCATCCGCCGGCCAGCACTGACGTAGTTGCGCATGTCCCAGTTGGTCACATCCGGGTACGGGGTCACGCCACGGGTCATCAGTTCCCAGAGCAACACGCCGAATGACCACTGTGACATGTAAGTGGAATCGCCGAAACAAAACAAAACCAAAAATTAAAACCAGCTTTCAATAATTTAATACAGATTAAGGTGAAAATTATGATCTACAGTAAAACCTCCCTATCCGACCACCTTCACAGATCGACCACTCCCATATATCGACCGTTTTATTTGGGTCACAACAATACCATTGTAACAATTTTCTAACTCCCTAAACTGACCACCTCCCTAAATGGACCATTTAAAGTTGGTCCCAAGGTCGGTCGATTTAGATAGGTTTTACTGTATCTTAATGTTGCATAGTCCGATGGTTTTGAATTTCTGTATTTTTTCTGAGATAAATATATTAATTAGATCGATCACTAGTATCTACTTTACATTAATTAGTTCAAAGTTACTTTTATTTTAAATGGTAAACTTTTGAGATATTTTGGGTGCAAACGTGGAAAATTAGTTTTGGCATGCTTGCCCAAACTCTGACACCATAGACTTCTGCAGTAACAGGTTCTGCTAAATTGACTCAGTATTGCCTTCTATGCAGAAACAAATGCTTAATAAGTGCATCGGTATCTAAGTTAGATATGTAAAATCAAATCTAGATAATTAGTTTGGTTTTAAAAATTTGATATTTCATCGGACTATGCAGCTTTAATCTAATTTAAGTAACTTTTATTATTAATTACTAATATTTGAGATATTTGAAATTAAAAAGTTCCAAATTAATTTCAGCGTGCATGCCAGAATTCTGTCACCATAGGCTTCAGCAGTAACAGGTTCTAATAAATTAATTTAGTAAGCCCTTTTTAAGCCCTTTTTATGTGATAAAGGCCCTGTCACATTACGGCGTATGGCGGGAGCGTATTGAAAACCTACGTAAAACGAGAGCGTACTGTGACATTTTTTTTGACGGTTTTGATTGGGATATGGAACCTATGCGTAGCGTATGCGTAGCGTATGCGTAGCGTATGCGTAGCATATGCATTGTGTATGCATAACGTATGAGCGTATGAGTAGCGTATGAGTCAAGATCGATGTCGAGACCTATGGCATATGCTTGGAATACGCTGTGCATACGCTGTGCATACACTAGGAGTACGCTCCCATACGTAACTCGTAGGTTATGCGCATGCTATATATGCTAGAGATATGCCGGTGACGCAAGTTGAGCGTATGCATAACCTACGCCGGCACACCCCTAGCATACTAGGAGCGTACACTGGCATAGGCCGGCACATGACAGCCTATGCATCGCGTATGCATAGCATATGTGTAGCGTATGCGTGGCGTATGGTGGCATATGCCAACGTATATGACGTAACGCGCCTACGCCGCCGTACGCTCCCGCAAAAAACCCTAATGTGACAGCCCCTTAACGAATATCTAATAACTGCTCTAGTATCCAAGTTGAATATGTAGAACAAAATTGAGATGAATTGTTTCGTTTTGAAAATGTGTTGCCTTCATTGGTCTATGAAAACACTATCATGACATTTGCCACCCGCTATTTCTAAAGCCGATAGGCCTAAGTGCCACCCAACGCTTTCCTGACCGGGAATTTTGCTAGTTTTGCCAGCCAGGACTTATAATGTCAGCAGATTATATAGTCATGTGTCAGGGAGTGTGTATGTGCATGTATGTGTGTGCCAGAGAGTTTGCATGTGTGTATGTGCATGAGTGTATTCCAGAGTGTGTGTGTCCATGTGTATGTGTGTTAGTGTGTGTGTGCACACGCGTGTGTGTGTGTGCATATATATTAGTGCACATACTCTCGAGATCATTGTGCGGGAATCTATTCTGCTGGCTAAAAGCCCCGGTGGGCGAAAGTCCCGGCTGGGAAAGTGTTGGGTCAGAAATTATCGGCTGGCAAAATAGCGCGTGGCAAATCGCGGATGGAAAATGTTGTAGAACCCCTGAGAGACATACCACGTCAGACTTGGTTGTGTACACTCCGTTCAGGAGACTCTCCAACGCCATCCACTTAACCGGAAGTTTGGCCTCGCGGTCATTACTCGAGTAGTACTCCCGTGTATAAATGTCACGTGACAAGCCAAAGTCAGCCACTTTCACACACAGGTCCTCGTCCAGCCTGCAGGGGGTGGGGGTGAGGGTGGGGAAGTGATTGGGGAGTGAGTGAAGTGGGGGGTTGGGGGTGGGGGGGGGGCAGAGGGGAGGTGATTGGGGAGAGAGTGAAGGAAGGGGGATTATTAAACATAATATTTAGTTTTTCTTCTTTTTTTCTTGAAGATTTATACTGCCTATTATGGATAAGCCTGAATAGACTTGTTTTCACCATTAGACAGTTTGTCGATAGAAAGCCCGAGCCTACACTTTTACCGACCCAAGGGATTTTTAACCTCCCACACCACATAAGCCGTGTTCACACGGGCAATGTAAATCGATTCGTAGAAAGCGACTTGCCTAGTTCGCCTCACATTTGCCGTGTGAACGGACCTCTGAGGCGGATTAGGGCTGATTCGACTCACGTGATGCGCATCGTGTAAACCACCTAAGCGAGGTAGTCTACGTGAATCGATTCGTGTGAGGCGGATAATTTTGCCCGTGTGAACGGGCGCTAATTCGCCTCACCTGATTCGATTTGCCTGATTCGCCTCACATTTTGCCCGTGTGAACAAGGCCTTTGATGACGCTGTAAGTTATACACAGCGGTGGAAATCCAAATTGGCAGAGGTGGGGGCACGGGGAATCGAACCACCGACCTTCAGATTAGGAGTCTGACCTAGAAAAAATTCAGACACTCTAACCACTCCGCCACAGAGAACACTACACTTCTCATTGCATCAAATACATATTCCTCAATTCTTTGAGCATCTGAAGTTATATCAGGATGGATACTGACTTGACTTGTTGAGAATGTTCACGCTGTTAGTGGACTCCATTGGTCATAGCCCTAAGAAATCTCTCCGGCCACACAGGCAAGGGTTAGGTATAAAAGTCGGACTATTTGATCTACAAACTGAACACTTTGCAAAATGATCATGCACAAACTGAAGTTGAAGTTGCATAGTCCGATGGTTTTGAGTTTCTGATATTTTCTGAAATAAAGATATTAGGTTGATCGCTATAATTCGCGACATTCGGACAAAGCGCACGAAGGTTGGCTAGAGCTGATCACGAGACTTGAAGCTTGCCTGCTCATCACTTCTCCACCGGTGGCAGTTCGCGCAACACTGACTTCCCCACCCACCCAACCCTCTACTTAGATGGTAACCGCGGTAGGGGTTAAGTGCTGAGGGTGTGTACTGTTCGTTTGATTTTGTTACCCTTGATTGATATATATATGTAGGTCGTTGAAGAATGTAAGTTGTACGGTTACTCATGTCGTGTACCCACGGTGCACTGTCACGGAAGCCAGGCTTCCAGTCGCCAGGTCCCAGTGCATGCTGTTCGTCACCTTGCGACAGTGTCGGAGCTTGCCTCCTGTGCGCCCCTGAGGCAGTGTCTGTTTGTGCAATTCTTGAACTTGATGTCATAATCAATACAGAAGCCAGGCTTCCAGTCGCCAGGTCCCAGTGCCTGTTGTTCATCACCTTGTGACAGTGTCGGAGCTTGCCTCCTGTGCGCCCCCCCGAGGCAGTGTCTGATTGTGCAATTCTTGAACTTGATGTCATAATCAATAAATTCTGATTATAAACTTGTTTGTTTGTCCTTTGTACGAGTGTCGTGAATTAGATATGTTGGTGAGGCAACATATGTAATTTACCTTACTTTAATTTGAAGTAACGTTTATTTTAAATGGCTAACTTTTGAGATATTTGAAGTGTAAGCATGCAAAATTAATTTAGGCAAACACACCAAAACTCTGACATCATAGGCTTCTACAGTAAAAAGTTCCATTAAATTGACTCGATCTTCCCTTCTATGTAGCGACAAATGTTTAATAAATAAACCATTATCTAAGTTAGATATGTAAAATCAAATCTAGATAATTCTTTTGGTTGTGAAAATTTGATGTTTTCATCGGACTATGCAGCTTTAATGTGCATCAAATATGAAGTAATTCATTTTAAACATGTAAAAGGTATTAGCATTTTTGTGAGTGGCATTTTGTTGGAAACACCCTGTATAAGTAGTACATGCTTTACTGTACTTGTAAGCATATATAGAGATGATGAACTCTTGTGGAATTGAACTGCTAACAGTTTGTTTGTTTGTTGTTTTATGTCCTAGCAATATCTAAGGTCATATCAGGACGGGTACCGACTTGTGACAGTGTGCACTCATAGTGACTTTATAGTGCTGCCCCACTGGGAAATCAGGCCACCAACACCATGACCTGATATCCCACTCAGTCACATTATTCTGACACTGAGCGAACCAGTCCTTGCCCTATCCTAGTAATGCCGAGCGCCAGGCTAGGAAGCGACAAGTATAAATATTTAAGTCATTGGTTTGACTCGACCAAGGTTTGAACCCATGATCTCATCGCTTTGGATCCCGTGAAATCCCCAAAACAGGGGACGGACACTCAACTCATTCGGCCATCCCGTCTGGTAACTGCTAACAGGGGTCAATTTGAAAATAGCCTTACAAGTAGCACTGCAATATGTTAAGACTAATTCAAAACACGAGGCGGAAGTACATAATGTGGAAATTTATTCAGTAGTAGTTAATCAATGAGTAATAGTGAACAATGGGTGCAGTGAGAATCAAATAAGGTTAATCGAGTAATAAGCAAATGTCAATAAGTAATAAGTGAGTGCTGGGGTCAAAAGTTCAAGTAGTAATAAGTCAAGCAAATAAGCAGTAATGCTAAAGAGTAAGTAATCAAATGTGAGGTAAATAAGGAAGTCTCTGGGTGACCCGGGCCTCAACCCTTATGATATTGTGGGGTCGGGCGGTCAGTGCCGGTGCCGCCACCTGGAGGAAATGGGAGGAGGAGGAAGAAGGAGGGAAAGGGCGGCGGTGCCGCCACCTGGAGGTGGAGGAGGAAGGGAGTGGAAGGAGAAGGGGGGGGGGGAAGGGGTAAGGAGGCAGGAGGAGAGGAGAAGAAGGAGGGGTGGGAGGGGGGGAAGAGGTGTCTGCCTCAGTTTCGAATTATCCATATTGCCGCAGCAATATGAACAATGCAGCATGACGACATTAATGAGATAGATTGATATAAGTAGTTTAATGATGTTGTTCGGAGGGCGGGTAGACATAAAGGGTTTGATGATTGTTTGTGGGGTTTTACATCATGGCAACATCTAAGGTCATATTAGAATGGGTACTGACTTGCGCACTCGTGGTGACTTTATAGTGCTGTCCCACTGCGATACCAGCCCACTGGCAGCATGACCTCATTTCCCAGTCAGTCACATTATCCTGATATTGAGCTAACCAGTCCTTACCCTGTCGAAGTAATGCCGAATGCCAGGCTAGGTAGGGACAAGTATCAATTTTGTAAGTCATTAATTTGGCTCGGCTGGGATCAAACTCCCGACCATCCACATGAGAAGCCTGCATTCTAACCAATTCGGCCACCGCGTCCAGTCTAAGGGTTCGAAGGAGGGAATCCGTGCAGGGAAGGGGAATTCTTTATTTGCTATGTTTAAAGCCCGAGTCACACTACGGCTTGTGACCACTTGCCACCACTTTGGACCAAATAACCCGCAATCACTGGTGACCTTCTTGTGACCAAAGCAATGGTCGCTGACCTCTGGGTGACCAAAGTAATGGTCGTCGACCTCTGTCGACTATTTTGGTCACAAGGTTTTTAATGCAGTAGCTGCAACCTCCATGTGACCAATATGCTCGGCGACCACTGAGGACCACTTTGTGACCATTTTGTAACCACCTCCTTTGTGGTCACAAGCGGTCGCAAGCAGTAGTGTGACTGGGGTATAAGGCAACTTACATGCAGTTCCTTGTTGCCAGATCGCGATGAACAAACTTTTGACTTGCGAGGTAATCCATGCCTTGACAAACCATGTGACCGAAGTTGAGCAGCTCCCAGACACTTAGCTAGGCAAAGAGGAGTGAGTGTAAAGTGTTAACGACAACCACCACAAAGCGTACCATCTGAAACAGCAATCACGTAAAGTACAAATAGCAATCACAAAGGGTACTTACTAGCTGAAACAAAAATCACAAAAACTACCAAATAACAATTCTTTTTGGTGCATTAGTTGTTTAAGTAGGGGAAATTTCAATCACGGACGATTGGTCTTCCTCATTCCACTTCTCCTTGCCCTGTTCTAATAATGCCGAGCGCCTGGCTAGGAAGCGACAAGTATAAATTTTTAAGTCATTGGTTTGACTCAACCAGGGTTTGGGATCTACCAACACGGGAGACGGACTCTATAACTCATTCAGCCATTCGGTCTGGTTAATCACAATCACAAAGGGTAGTTATGTTCTTCCCACTCCTCGTTCCCTCCACCCAGTCTAACAATGGAATAGACTACATCACGATTCCAGTGGCGCGGTGCATTGTGGAATGCGTCAGAGCAAAAAACAAACCCGCGAGAAGCACATGGCGCATGCTATTACACCGGGTGGAGTTGTGAAATGTGCTAGTCTCAGCTCATCTCAGCTCTTGTTTGAAACATAGAATACCAACTAAAAAAATATATATAATAAATTAAGATATTAATCTTTTATCCAGCATTGCATTTACATAAATCTAATCAGCACATCTTATGCCATGTGCATTTAGATTTAGACAAATCTCGGCACTCAGACTAGTGTTAGAGCCATAGCCAGAGTCAGTTTTACTTATTTTATTCATGTTTTTATTTATATCCTATGGTTAATGACATATGTAGAAATAGAAAATGAGTAGGGTTAATCAGATATTGGTTATATATTTCTCTGAAACAAGTTTTTGTTGACACATTTGACATTTTAATATTTAGAACAAGAATTACTTCTGGCTAATCAATGGTGCCTGTAAGGTGACTGAAATTGTATGTTTCTTAGCTCAAAATGCTTAATTATGGAGAGTTGTGTCTTAAACATATTCATTATATTATTATATTGCATCGTTCTGTCCATGTTTGTGCCAAATTATTATGTATTTCTATTAATTTTGAATAAAATGGCCATACGTGTATCGGCAAACTCAATGGCCGTACGCCTTTGCTTTGCTCCCAACGCCGTTTTCAGCGCATGCGCAGCCGGAACCGTGATGTTAGAGCCATAGCCAGAGTCAGTTTTACTTATTTTATTCATGTTTTTATTTATACCCTATGGTTAATGACATATGTAGAAATAGAAAATGAATAGGGTTAATCAGATATTGGTTATATATTTCTTTGAAACAAGTTTTTGTTGACACATTTGACATTTTAATATTTAGAACAAGAATTACTTCTGGCTAATCAATGGTGATGTAAACATCAGCCTGTAAAGTGACTGAAATTGTATGTTTCTTAGCTCAAAATGTTAATTATGGAGATTTGTGTCTTAAAGATATTCATTATATTATTATATTTCATCCTCCCGTCCATGTTTGTGCCAAATTGTTATGTATTTCTATTAATTTGGAATAAAATGACAGTTTTGTCCTACGCATATCGGCAAATTCAATGGCTGTACGGCTTTGCTTTGCTCCCAATGCCGTTTTCAGCGCATGCGCAGTCGGAACTGTGATGTAGTCTATTGTATCAAGGAAAACACTTTCTCACCTCCATGTGTGGTAGTGTTATGTAATCGCGCAGACTTCCATTAGACATGAAGGGCAGAATGATCATCGGAACGCCGTGATCACCAAACGCCACCTGGTGGATAGAGAGCAAATTACACATATCAGATCCCTGCATTGTCCGGATATGAACTTAGATGTTGCCATGACGTAAAACTCCAACAACCAACCAAAATAGTCGGGTTGAATGGACATGGGGGTTGATTGGTTGTTGGTGTTTTACGTCCTGGCAAAATCTAAGGTCATATCAGGACGGTTACCGGCTTATGACAGTGCGCACTCATGGCGACTCTAGAGTGATGCCCTGCTGGGAGACCAGGCCACCAGCACCATGACATGATATCCCCCTCAGTCACACTATCCTGACACTGAGCCAACCCATCCTTGCCCTATCCTAATAATGCTGAGTGTCTGGCTAGGAAGCGACAAGTATCAATTTTTAAGTCATTGGGTTGACTAATATTTTAGATAAATCTATCAGGTTGACCATTATAACCTACTATTCATTATTCCGAAGTAACTTTCGTAACATTAAAAAAGATTTTGAACCAGTTTTAGCTAAGTAAACCCAACATAATTTCAGCAAGCTCCCCAAAACTCCTGTAGCTATTGACCCAGACATACAAGATTCACCCCGTACTGCTGCAGTAGGGGTGCAAACCAACCCTATGTAAAAGCTGTCGAAAAAACGGGTCAATGAATTGAGAGCCTAATTTCACAATCTAAGAAGCAACATTTATTCTTTACATATCTCTTATTGATAGCCCGCTACCTGTTGAAAAATATAATATAATAGCTAGTTCAATGCAATTTAAAAGTGAAATCGACGGCGTTCTGCGGCCGCCATCTTGTCCGTATTTAGACTGCGTTCTCGTTTACCCGTGTACTGCGAGTACCGGGTGAATCCTTTATCTAGATGACCATATGATGTGGGCTGACCTACCCATGTAGGTAGCATGGTACCTTTCGAATTAGGGCAAGACTAATTAGGTCACGAGCTTGACCTAATTGCTTAGTGGCCTCCCTATCTAATGGCTGTTTTCAAAGTCGGTGTCCAAAGGGATGGGGTAATAAATTCACAGATTATTCAGTATATGCTGTCCCAAATCATTAGTTAATGTACACACACTAAATTATACAGGGCGATACTTTTGAATAAGTAAAGTTGTGGTGGTTGTCTTACAGATTTGGTGGAATTATAGAATGTATAGCATTAGAAAACTGAATGTAGTATATAATGACATTATGGCTGTGTATACATCAGGTACCCTAATGGACAAAGGCAGACAGAGGCAACACCAACAGGCCTTCACTGCACAAACTATAGAGCTGAGGTTGAAGCCCTGGTCCAAGCTGCTAAGATATTGAAAAGCACCACAGCCACAGACTCTCAGATAGTTTTCCTGACTGATGCCAGGTCTGTCCTTGAGGCAGTCACAGAGAACAAGCTGCCACGACTCCAGGAAGCACTTCAAAATATCCACTGCTTCAGAATTGTGCTGCAGTGGATTCCCTCACACTGCGGCATTCAGGGTAACGAAGAAGCTGACAAAATGGCAAAGATGGGTGCAGAGGCAGAACAGCACGAAAACAGTGTTGACTTTAAGGAGATGAAGACCATCATTAAGTCTCTGCATAGATCACCAGAATCATGAGACAGCTACCATCAACTGTCAAAACAACATCAAGTGATCATCTTCCGCCTTAGGACTGGGCATAACAGGCTTAACAATCACCTGCACAGATACTTCCGTGTAGTACCATCTGCCCTCTGCCCCTGTGGAGAGGAAGATCAGACTGCTGAGCATATCCTACAGAGCTGCTTGAACCATCACTCACTGAGGGAAGAGATATGGCCAGCTCCCACTGACTTGCAGGAGAAGCTGTACGGGCCTGCAGATGTGCTACAGAGGACTGTCAATTTTATTATGAGAACTGGGCTCCAAGTGTAATTGAAGGCGAACGAAAAGAAGAAGATGACATTATGAGATTATTACTCCGTCTACCTAGGAAGCACAGTGCTAGTCAGCTATTTGCCAATATTGACGTGCCAGCCTTCCAGGCTGTTATCATGAACCTAATATTCAAATTTATTACTAGACTTGACAAGTCAGAAAATGTTATAATACAGGGACTTATAAAAATAGAAGAGAGTGATCTCAGATTTACGTCTGCCATATGGAGGCATTGGTACAAACTACTGTATGTAGACGTGGCGTTCTCTGTGACGGAGTGGTTAGAGTGTCTGACTTTTTTCTAGGTCAGACTCCTAATCTGAGGGTTGGCGGTTCAATTCCCGGTACCCCCAGCTCTGCCAATTTGGATTTCCACCGCTGTGTATAACTTACAGCGTCATCAAAGGCCGGTTGCTCTCATACCATGTCTATGTGGTGTGGGAGGTTAAAAATCCCTTGGGTCGGTAAAAGTGTAGACTCAGGCTTTCTATCGACCAGCAGTGGAGTGGGGAAGACCAGTCTTCTGTGACTGGGATTTCCCCTGCTTGGGACAACTAATGTACCCACAAAAAAAGAAAAGAGAGACAAATAAGTGTTCACACTTCCTGTCTACCATTCGCTATATTGCTAGAACAACATTTTGATATTGGCTAGTATGGTAGTATTCATACTATTACTTATATCCTATTCACATTAATTTTTATATCTACCTACTATGGACCAAATTATGTAACTACCATAATCCTGAGTCTGAAATACATTGAATTACCCCTTTAAATACTCACTTTCGTACTTAGCTGAGTTAACTCAATAATTAACAATCTATTTTTTTGTGACCAGTATATTTATGCTGCCCATAACAATTAAGTCTAATAACTTTTTGTTCTCGCTAGACAGTAATCATTATTAGTAATAGTCTCGTGGTTCCCCTTGTTTTGTCACTTTCAGTTGTGTAGCTATTCTTTCTCTGTTTGTAAGTATTTTTCTACGTCTCCCTACCCTCTGTGAGTTTGTTAGTTCTACAATTAGTTAGTTATTTGGTTTACCTGTAGCTATGTTCCCTGACTGCCTTCACCCTGTTGTGTTATATCCCAGTCACATTACTGCGTGCCACCCCTTGAAACCCCTTTGCGACCACAAAAGGGGGGTTGGTCATAAAGAGGTTGCAAGTGGTCGCAATATGGTCCTCAGTGGTCACTGACATCATTGCGACCAAAGTGGTCATGAAGAGATTGCGGCTGCTGCACTAAAACCTCCTTGTGACCAAAATGGTTGGCAAGAGGTTGGCGTCCATTTTCATAGGTTGCTTTGGTCGCAAAGAGGTTGCCAGTGACTGTGGGTTCTTTGGTTACAAAGTGGTCACAAGCCATAGCTATGCTGGGTCTTTAGTGGGAACTTGCTTTGAGTTTTAAAGTTTAAAGTTTATCTCAAGTTAATCTCTAGAGAGATTTTGAAATAAAAATGAAATAAGGCATTGAATTATCACTCACCCCGACTAATTCGAGAACATGCAAATGGTGGAAGTCCTTCATGAGAATCCCCTCACGTAGAAACGCCTCTACGTCACTTCCGGCCATAGCCGCACCTGTCGGGAGAATCGGGAACTAAAAATGACCCAGCATAAGTTCGTAATTCCAACTGCGCATGCGCTGAAAACAAAGCCCAGAGCAAAACAAATGCACATTTAGTAAGTCATTGATTTGACTAAGCCGGGTTTTTCGAACTCCCAACCTTCTGCATGGGAAGCCTGCGCTCCGCCACTTGGGTCACCACATCCGGTCGAAATAGAATAATATAATAAAAATATCAAACATGTGTATATTATACAGCGCGATACTAATTTGAGTAGAAAGTTACCTTTGATAGTTTTGACTGCTACTTTGATAAATGACGTTCTTCCATCTTCGCTGGTGGAAACAGGCTCCTCAGTTTCTAGCTTCGCTTCGTACACTGCCCCAAACTGCCCTGCAGCACAGTATAAAAATGATGAATGATATCATCCCATATAGGCTGCAATAGTAAATTATCACAGCAATCAGTATGATATCATCCCATATAGGTTGCATTAGTAAATTATCACATCAATCAGTATGATATCATCCCATATAGGTTGCATTAGTAAATCATCACACCAATCAGTATAATATCATCCCATATAGTAAATTATCACATCACTCACATTATTATCATATTATTATTAACATTATCATCATATTATAATAATATTATATGATAGCAATATATTACAATATATAGGCCTATATAAATAGTATAATATATATTATGATATATTATTATATTCCATTATATTATTATTGACAGTATTATAATCATCATATTATTGACAGTATTATAATCATCATATTATTGACATTATCAGGACCTTCAACCTTCAACAGTGTTAGTTTAAGGCCCTGTCACACTACAATGTGACGACGTCAGCGTAGGGAGAACGTGAAAAACGTCGAACTTCTCGGCGTAGTATGCAAATTTGGGGAAAAGTTGAATGTGGATGCAGCGTAGTTGATGAGAGCGTAACGTCGGTAAAGCGTAGTGATAGCATCATTCCATGTGAGAGGACAACGTCATTACGCTCACGGAACATTATGTACGTTATTCCATCGCCAGAACTAAGTTACGTGACGTTACATACGACATGACATGGTGGTGAAATGTTGAACGTATGTTGAACGTACATTGGACATACATTTGGCATACGTTCTCCTGATGTTCCCATTACGCCGCATGGACGTTTCCACCGGTGTTAATGTGGGTCGACGTAGTGGAATGTAGTGAGCAGCGTTTGACTAACGTCCGTTTAACGTCATTGACGTTCACCGAACATGTACACATTGTATGGCAAACGTAAACCCTTACGTTTGAGTTACGTCAAAAGTTTTGAACAGGTTCAAAACCTTGACGCGTGCCGACGTAACACGACATAACATGACGTAGCTTGACATCAGTCTAACGTCATTCTGACGACATCATAACGTAACCCAACGTACGTCAACGTAATGACGAAATGTGACCACGTCAGGCTCACGTTGGCTCGTTACGTTGTAGTGTGACAAGGGTATTACATACATAGTAGAGGGGGCCAACATCAACAGTATTAGTTTACATACATAGTAGGGGGAGCCAACATCAACAGTGTTAGTTTACATACATAGTAGAGGTGGTCAACATCAACAGTGTTAGTTTACATACATAGTAGAAGGGGTCAACATCAACAGTATTAGTTTACATACATAGTAGAGGGGGCCAACATCAACAGTATTCACCCTATTCATGCCGTGGCCATGTTGAAACCAGACCGAGGGTACTTACGCGTCTGCGAGGCGCCGCTGTATGTAAAGTGATGTGAATACTTTTTTGTCTACCAAAACCTCTCGAAATCACTCAGATTTGAGGGTATTCATTTTTGAAAGTAACATATTCATCTTTGCATACCTGTTTTCTATCCATTGGCCAATTTTCAGGAAGATTGGGTGACTCTTGCATGGTGACTTTTCCCATTCTTTAACTACAATGTGACTGTCAACTTCAAGTCTGCATAGTTATGGTGGTATCATGTAATGCAGCACTGTCAGCATAGCTATCTGTGCAACACAGTTAAACAACTAGTCTTAGTAATTGAGTTAAATGACCACGGAGGTGGTCATTTGCTGTCATTGCTGGGGGCAGGGGGAGCTCAGTGAAGCAGCCACGCCCACCTGTCAATCACCACCCCACCACTGCCACTGATGGGCTAATCCTCTCCACCCAATCACAGTCCCCTCCCTCACTCTTCCCCCGACTCCGTGTCGCGCACACCTCCTCACTCCGCTCGGCACCTCCACACCTCCACGCAAAAGCAACCCACCCACCCACTACCTTGTCTCGATATAAATAAAAACACTACGAGACAAATAAAAACAAAAAACAGGTAATGATACAAAAAGCACCTCCCCTCATTATCCTAAAACTATCAATAGGATAACCTCTCCTGTTAGTCGTCTCACTAACTCCAATTATTACCATCATATATTGTCTATATATATATATTGGTTTGCTATATTGTGATGTACTCAGATATATTGCCTGCATATATGGTGATCTACCTCCATCACCTCATGAAATGTTACGTTCATAAAAACAATTTGTACATATGTTCTTTACCATTACATTTATTCTACTCGCATAACTTCGTGTTCATGCCAGACCTGGCCTGCGGGCATGCTCAAACGAAAAATACTGTAAACGAGACCGCCGTTGGACGAGATTGTCATGAAAATAAAGTTATGTCATTCCCAGCTCTGCTTCCTCGTTCATCCCTGCCCGAGTGCCAGTAATGACAAATTAATAAAAGCTTTAAAAGGGTAAAATATTTTAATATATATATATTAAGAAAGTTATGCAATTTTGAATTTAAGGAAAGATTGGCAGCCAAGGTGAGTGACTTTGTTGACATTGCCGACTGAAATGCATCTGATCATCACTCAATCTTCATGAAAATTGACCAATAAATAGAAAAAAAGGTATGCAAAAATGAATATGATATTTGAAAAGTGAATATCTTCAAATTTTAGTCCTTTAATTTCTGTAGTAGTTCATACACATCGGCACACAGTAGTGTCTTATGGCCATTTCCAATACCGACGCTTACTCAGCCTCGTTCTGATGACGAATTAGGTCGCGCGTGAATAGGGTGAATTAGTTTACATACATAGTAGAAATGGCTCTGCTTGTTGGGGTTTTACGTCCTGGCAACATCTCAGGTAATATCAGGACAGGTACTGACTTGTGACAGTGTGCACTCAGGGTGACTTTATAGTGCTGCTTTCCTGGGAGACCAGACCACTGGCACCATGACCTGATTTCCCAGTCAGTCATGTTATCCTGTTACTGATTTAACCAGTCCTTGCCCTATCCGAACGGCAGGCTAGGCAGTGACAAGTATCGCTTGTGTAAGTCGTTGGTTTGAATCGGCAGAGATGTGAACTCCCGACCTTCTGCACGGGAAGCCTGCGCTCTAACCGATTCGGACACCACGTCCAACATCAACAGTATCAGTTTTCATGCATAGTAGATATGGCAAGCCTTTGCTAACCTCAACAATATTAGCTTTCATGTGCATTAGATATGGCAAGCCTTTGCCTACCTCAACAATATCAGCTTTCATTCATATTAGATATGGCAAGCCTTTGCCTACCTCAACAATATCAGCTTTCATGCATATTAGATATGGCAAGCCTTTGCCTACCTCAACAATATCAACTTCCATGCTTAGTAGATATGGAAAGCCTTTGCCAATCTCAGCAATATCAGCTTGCATGCGTAATAGATATATATGGCAAGCCTTTGCCAACCTCAAACAATATCAACTTCCATGCTTAGTAGATATGGAAAGCCTTTGCCAATCTCAGCGATATCAGCTTGCATGCGTAATAGATATATATGGCAAGCCTTTGCCAACCTCAAACAATATCAACTTTCATGCATATTACATATGGAAAGCCTTTGCAAACTCAGCAATATCAACTTGCATGCGTAATAGATATATGTGGCAAGCCTTTGCCTACCTCAAACAATATCAACTTTCATGTATAGTACATATGGAAAGCCTTTGCAAACTCAGCAATATCAGCTTGCATGCGTAATAGATATATATGGCAAGCCTTTGCCAACCTCAAACAATATCAACTTTCATGCATAGTACTTATGGAAAGCCTTTGCCAATCTCAGCAATATCAGCTTGCATGCATAATAGATATATATGGCAAGCCTTTGCCAACCTCAAACAATATCAACTTTCATGCATAGTACATATGGAAAGCCTTTGCCAAGGTCAACAATATCAGCTTTCGTGCATTGTAGATATGGAAAGCCTTTGCCCACCTCAATAATATTAACTTTCATGCATATTAGATAAGGAAAGCCTTTGCCAACCTCAACGATATCAGCTTTCGTGCATTGTACAGATAGTCAGGGACATCTTTAAGCCACTTGGACCAATTGCTCCACAATTGAGCGCCTCACTCAGGTGGCCCCCCCCGCATTAAAACAGACCTTCGCTGTGTACCTGGGGCCCCAACAAAAATCTGTCCTATTGGGTCCTGCAGCGCCTAAGGCTGGCAGTGTGGAGAGTAATCCTTTGGTAGTGGAAATGAGAGGAAATGCGCACTCATGGCGACTTTATAGTGCTGCCCACTGAGCACTGAGAGACCAGGCCACCAGCACCACAACCTGATATCCCACTCAGTCACATTATCCTGACACTGAGCCAACCAGTCCTTGCCCTATCCTAATAATGCTGAGCGCCAGGCTAGGAAGCAAAAAGTCTAAATTTTTTAAGTCATTGGTTTGACTCGATCAGGGTTTGAACCCACAAACCCATGGTTTTGGATCCCCCAATCTCCCAAAACAGGAGAAAGATGCTCAACTCATTCAGCTATCTCATCTTGTCATGATGAGGAGCATCGGTTCAAATATGCACACTTATCAAAATAAGCAGCATTAGTTCAATCAGTTCAAATAGTTCAAATAGACATAACAGAGGTAACATACATTTGTTGAATGGAGTGATGTTAGTTCAAATATCCATTGTGCTGATGACCTACATTTGCTAAGATAAGTGATGTTAATTCGAATGTACATTGTGCTGATGACCTACATTTGTCCAAATAAGCGATTTTCTTAAGGAAGAACACAATTTGTAAATTTAAATGAACAGCATTTAGTTCAAATATACATTGCAGAGATAACCTGTCAGCACAAGTGATATTAGTTCAAATATATATAGCGGAGATGACCTACATTTTTCTACACTAGTTCAAAGATACATAGTGCAGATGATGACCTACATTTGTCAACATAAGTGATATAAGTTCAAATATATATAGCGGAGATGACCTACATTTGCTTACATCACCAAAGATATATAGTGCAGATGATGACCTACATTTGTCAATACAAGGGATATAAGTTCAAATATATATAGTGGAGATGACCTACATTTGCTTACATCACCAATATTAGTTCCAAGATACATAGCGCAAATGATGACCTACATTTGTCAACATAAGCGGTATTAGTTCAACTACATATAGCAGAGGCGACCTACATTTGTCAATATATATAGCATTAGTTCAAATATACACCATGATGCTGATCTATATTTGTCATGATGAGCAGTACTAGTACAACCATGAAGCGTGGAGATGGTGTACCTTGCCCGACAATTTCCCGGAAGGTGAGCTGCTGACAGTCGATGACTAGCCCCTCCACGAGATTCCTTACAGCGCCTCCTTCTTCCTCCATCCACTTCCGCGATCCATCAACAGAGCACATGCGCTGCAGCTCCACTCGCGAAACCGGAAGTTCAGCTTCATTCACATCGCTTTCATGATCCAACTCCGCGTCCCTTTCACTCCTGTCAAGGCGCCTGGTGCACTTTCCGCGCAGGAAGATGGTCATTCCAAGAACAAACACAAAGAGGATGAAGCCGGAGATGCCATATGATACACCATCTTTAGTTACGCTGTCTGGGAGGGCAGTACTGGTGGTGGCAATTGTGCTTTCTGGGTTACTGGCAACTGTCGTAGGAGTGCTGTTTAAAGCAACTGATGCCATTCTGGTGTTCGTTCCTGCTACTTACGCCTTCCTGAGGACATCATGCTTGAAGGAGAAACAGTAGCGATGCTAATGTAGTAATCTGTAATGAGCCCCGGCCATTACCACCTGGTGATGGTCTCGACTGCGCTGACCCTTGTGTGTTAGAAGTATCGGTAACTGGCAGCATGCTAGTAGGGGTGATCCATATGGTGGACCATTCCACCCATGGCTAGCGGCCACTCCCTGAGGTTACATTTCTATTCTGACCGTGGCGGAATAAACCAGGGGAGACCCCCAGCTTTCAAGCAACTGCGGTATTACCTATTTATCTCCAAAGCAGAGCAGAAGCCGGTTCATAACAATAATTTATCTGATCCCTACAGTATTCCTGTAGCACAGGACAAGTATTCTTGAGACCTTATCCATGCATCATCTACCGGATGCGGTGGCCTATTCAGTAGAGCACAGGTTTCCCGTGCGGAAGGTCGGGAGTTCAATATTCGGTCGCGACCACCCAACGACATATCAAAAAGTAAATTCTGACAGGATGGGCGGGCAACAAAACAACCGTCTATTTAAAAATTTAAATAAATAAAAACACTATATTTAAGCAAAGCACCAGTGCCTTGGCATTACAAAAAAAGTATATTCCGACGGGGGGGGGGGGGGGCTGAAACAACCAAAAAAGCAACCATTTGCTTAGTTAAAAAAAAATTAAAACACAATATTTAAAGAAACAAGCTACATAGTCCGATGAAATCATCTAATTTTCAAAATGAAAACAATGGTCTAAATTTGATTCTACATATCTAGCTTAGATATTGATGCACTTATTAAGCATGTGTCGCCACACAGAAGGGAATAATGAGGCAATTGAATAGATCATGTTACTGCAGAATGCTATGGTGTTAGAGTTTTGGCAAGCTTGCCAATATTAATTTTGCATGGTGGCACTTCAAATATCTCAAAAGTTAGCACTTAAGATAAAAGTTACTTCAAGCTAAAGTAAGGTACATTATAACGATCAACCTAATGTATTTATCTCAGAAAATTTCTGAAGCTCAAAACCATCGGACTATGCAACTTCAAATAAAATATCAAACAAATCGAACTCGATCAAAATCCCCACATATACATAGCCCCTATATTATATAATTGGATTCTAGCTATTGGATTTTAATCAACATAACGTAGGAACTAAGACCATCAACAGTGAGACACATTTTCTCCCAACTTTTACCTAGGGTTGTAATTCACCTCTGAACAAAGACGGAGGTGAATCTTTTATCTAGGGCCTACCCTTTCCAAGCTGTCGGCTGAGCGATAATCGAGAAATGCTGACGGTGACCTCACGCAGGGACGTCAGGAGGCTATCGTCCGTGACCCACTTAGTGACGTCACACTGCAGCGCGCGATCGCCAAACAGCCGACGTTCCACTTGCTCAGGATCGTCGGAGTCGACGTCGGAGTTGGAATCTTTGTCGATCGCTGCAAACTCCTTCTCCTCAATCAGGTCCTGCGAGAATCGTCGCCTTACGATCACCACGACGGCTACGATCATCGCCACCATCACTGCGACACCGGTCACACTGTAGCCAGTCGTGGTGGCAGTGTCATCGATCGTCTGCCCGGGCGACTCTGTTGTCATGGCAACGCTGGGGAGAGGGCGGAAGGGTTCCACCGCGCTGCCGTTTTTCGAAGGGTCTGTATGGTTCATTTTGTATTCTCCTTATTGTTGTTGTTTGTTTGTGTCTATGTGTGTGTGTGTGTGTGTGTGTGTGTGTGTGTGTGTATGTGTGTGTGTGTAGGTGTGTGTGTGTGTGTGTAGGCCAGTCATGGAAGGAAGATAATAATGAAATTAAAAATTTGTTGTTGCTATTGTTGGAAATTTAATGGAATCTAGGTCTAATATCATAAGAATAGACCGCCCGCCAGTTAAGCTGGAAAGTACCCGAGTAGAGTGGTTCCAGATTCTGCCGAGAGATGTCACTAGCTTAACTGGAGGGGTGTAAATACATGAAGAGAGCGGCGGTGAAATTTCAGAAGAAAAATACAATATATTCTGCTTTTTATATATTTGTCTTTTTAGGATAAGAGCTTGAATCCGGTTGTGATATGAATATCTGAAATATAATCAGGCATTTCATTATTTTTCCAGGCATTCTTTACGGAGATATAAGTGCACGGGAAACATAAGCACTTGGGGAATGTACCCGAATAGAGTGGTTCCAGATTCTGCCGATAGATATGTCACTAGCTTAAAGTTGCAAAGTCTGATGCTTTTGAGTTTTTGCTATTTTCTGAGATAAATATATTATACAAATCATTATAATCTACTTTACTTTTCTTTGAAGTAACTTTAATTCTAAATGGCTAAGTTTGGAGATATTTGACGTCAAAACATGCCAAAATAATTTTGGAAAGCACGCCAAAACTCTGACACCATAGACTTCAGTTTCTATTAATTGACTTATTATGTATGCCCTTCTATGCAGCAACAAATGCTTAGTGCACCAATATCTAAGTTGAATATGTAGAATCAAATCTAGATAAGTGTTTTAGTTTTGAAAATGTTATGTTTTCATCAGACTATGCAACTTTAACTGGGGGGGGGGGGTCTATTGTGCTAATGAAATTTTAAAAGTTGTTGTTGCTGTTCTTATTGCTATTTGGGGGAATGTAAATCATATAAGCATTGCGCTTCTTCCATTCTCCTTTTCTTCGTCCACTTTAATAGACTACATCACTGTTCCGACTGCGCATGCGCTGAAAATGGCGTTGGGAGCAAAGCAAAGGCGTACGGCCATTGAGTTTGCCGATACGCGTAGGGCAAAACTTCCATTTTATTCAAAATAACTAGAAATACATGACAATTTGGCACAAATATGGATGGAAGGATGCAATATAATAATATAATGAATATGTTAAGACACAACTCTCCATAATTAAGTATTTTGAGCTAAGAAACATACAATTTACAGGCTGATGTTTACGTCACCATTGATTAGCCAGAAGTAATTCTTGTTCTAAATATTAAAATGTCAAATGTGTCAACAAAAACTTGTTTCAAAGAAATATATAACCAATATCTGGTTAACCCTACTCATTTACTATTTCTACATATGTCAGTAACCATAGGATATAAATAAAAACATGAATAAAATAAGTAAAACTGACTCTGCTTATGGCTCTAACACTAGTCTGAGTGCCTAGATTTGTCTAAATCTAAATGCACGTGGCATAAGATGTGCTGATTATATTGATGTAAATGCAATGCTGGATAAAAGATTAATATCTTAATTTATTATATATATATCTTTTAGTTGGTATTCTATGTTTCAAACAAGAACTAGGATGAGCTGAAACTAGCACATTTCATAGCTGCACCCAGTGTATTAGCATGTGCCATGTGCTTCTCGCGGCTTTGTTTTGCTCTGACGCATCCCACAATGCACCGCGCCGCTGGAACCGTGATGTAGTCTATTAAGTTTCATGGGAATTGTAGCTGTATATAATGAGGATGTTGAAATAAATTTGATTGAATTGGTTTATTTGTTTGTTTAACGACCCCCCATCACAAGAAGTAAACATGGGATATTGTGGATTTATTGCATGTGTCGTGGGGGTGATGACAATGGGAAATATTGTGCCTAGAGCAGGACTCGAACCCACATCTCTTTGCATTCTGGGCCAGTGTGCTAACCATTACACCACCTAGGCTCCCTGATATCAACACACTACCCACGCTTACCTGTCTATGTGGTTACTTGCCTGAGAGGTCAGTGTAGACTACTACACTAGTCCCGCTGGAATTGTAAGTCTTTTAATGCTTACAATTACTTACATACAGGCAATGCACTAACAGTACACATACATACACAGGGTAGGTTCAACATCCATACAATGCATAGCTTGTACAGGATCATGGTCACGGCAACCAGTGTCGTGGTGGTCAGTGCAGACACATTTAATTTAATTTAATTTGTTGTTACAGGGTGACCCCCCCCCCCCCAAAAATACCACCCACAAAAATGCTAATAAGTTCTACATGTTTTTAGCGAAGTATTTCATATTTGGAGCACATTAACTTCAGTCTGTAAATGATCATGCCACAAAGCTTTCACTTTGTAGATCAAATAGTCTGACTTTTATGCCCAACTCTTGGCAGTGTTGCCGAGAAGATTTCTTAGAGCTGCAATCAATGGCGTCCCTAACACTAGTAACAGCATCAATGTTCTCCCAATCTCTGTTGACATTGCACTTACTGGTTATCCAGAATGTGTACCTTACATGCATACTGGAGGTCAAACCCCACTGACTATAAATTTCACCAACCTAAAACTACAATAAAGGGGCCAGAAGTAATTTTCTAAGAACAAAGGCTGCGGGGTCGTCTGATGTAGTATGGGCACACTCACAACTGTCATTCAAGACCTAACTCTTAACAATTCTTTAAATGACCTCATACCCCGACCTCACAGAGTCACAACATAAACTGAGTATCCCTACTATCCCTACACATTGGATGTAAACTGCCCAGAACCTTCCAGAACACAAGAAAACTCTGTTTTACTGCATCTGCATGCATTCACAACATGGCTAGGGAGGGTGCTCGTAATCCAAGATGGCTGACCGCTGACTGCTGAGTAATGACGTCACGTGCACTCCCTCTATAGCGAGACCAACAGTAGGCTAAACAAAATGAGGTTATTGATAATGACCGTTGGCGTCATGAATGTACATTACGTAGATTTGCATATTTTGTTAACACATCGCCTGCAAAATATTTTCACCAATAGCGAGATTAATAGGAAACTAAACAAAATGGCATCATGAGAGTAAGCCTACACTATGTAGATTTCCGCATTGTGTTAACAAATCGGCTACGAAATCTTTCCCACAGTACCGAGATCAAAAGCAAACTAAACAAAATCGCCTGCGAATTGTTTTCCACAATAGCGAGATCAACAGTAGGCTATAACAAATTGAGGTTATTGACAATGACGTCATGAGTGTACACTATGTAGAATTGCAAATTACATTAACAAATCGATTGCTGAATGCACATTCAAACGCTGGGAAGACTTACCGGAACTGAGTGCCTTAGCCATAGTGAGATGTGGGTCTGTCCTGGACGTGGTATCCTGCCATATCTCTCTGAGGACACTCACCACGTGACACACACTAGTGTGAATCGCTCAGTGTCAAATGAAAACTAAGCATCAGTGACTCGTCTCGCCTACATAGCCTGGGTCAGATTTTCAAAGAAGGTATAATAGTTGTTTTCTTTGGGTGGGTTCATGAGTAGATAAAGGATTCACCCGGTACTCGCAGTACACAGGTGAATACCAACCCTATATAAAAACGGTTGAAAAAGCGGGTTAATGAAATGAGAGCCTAATTTCCCAATCTAAGAAGCAACATTTATTCTTTGTAGATGTCTTCATATTTACCCTCTACTTTTGAGTTAGAAAATATAATAAAACATATACTTTAATGCAATTTAAAAGTGAAATCGATGGTGTTCTCTGGCCGCCATCTTGTCTTTTTGCATTCTCTCCCATTTCACCAAATATGTGCCAATATATGTAGCCATTTGATCATGGAACCACAGTTTCTACTTCATGTTCCATACTAAAGCTATTTTCACCCGTATTTAGACTACGTTGTCATTCACCCATGTACTACAAGTACCGGGTGAATCTTTTATCTAGTTCATGAGATGACCCAATGAGTCGAGGGCTCGCTTTCCACATGGCATGTCGTGGGATTAAAGCTGCAGAGTCCGATGAAATATCAAATTTTCAAACCCAAACCAATTATCTAGATTTGATTTCACATATCTAACTTAGATAGTGCTGCACTTATTAAGCATTTGTCGTCACATATAAGGGAATACTGGGTCAGTTTAATATAATCTGTTACTGCAGAAACCTATGGTGTCAGAGTTTTGGCAAGCTTGCCAAAATTAATTTAGCACGTTTGCACTTCAAATATATCAAAAGTTAGTCATTTAAAATAAAAGTTACCGCAAACTAAAGTAATGTAGATTATAATGTTCAAACTAATATATTTATCTCAGAAAACTTACAGAAACTCAAAACCATCGGACTATGCAACTTTAATCTTATCTGTTAAAGCTGCATAGTCCGATGAAATAGCAAAATTTCAAAACCAAACCAATTATCTAGATTTGATTTTACATATCTAACTTAGATACTTATTAAACATTTGATTCTGCTAGAAGACAATACTGAGTCAATTTAACAGAACCTGTTACTGCAGAAGTCTATGGTGTCAGAGTTTTGGCAAGCTTGCCAAAATTAATTTTCCATGTTTGCACTCAAAATATCTCAATAGTTTACTATTTAAAATATAAGTAACTTTGAACTAATGTAAAGTAGATACTAGTGATTGATCTAATATATTTATCTCAGAAAAAATACAGAAATTCAAAACCATCGGACTATGCAACTTTAAAAAAAGGACAGGGGGGGTTGTCGAGGTGGTCTGCAGTTCGATTGGCTGAGCTTCATGCAGGGGCTTGTATCCCCCCCCCCCCCCCCCACCCCCATGGATGCGGGTGTGTGTGTAGGGGTTAGGGGGATTAGCTTAGCTTCCTGGCCCTCCGTGCTCAGCAATGGACCCGAATGAGCAATGAACCCCGGTCATTCTATAACCATATATTTAAAGTTGCATAATCCAATGGTTTTGAGTTCCGGCCATTTTTCTGAGATAAATATATTAAATTGATTGTCATAATGTACCATACTTTAGTTTGCGGGAACTTTTATTTTAAAATGGCTACCTTTGGAGATATATGAAGCACAAACATGCAACATATATTTTGACAAAGACACCAACACATTTGACACCATAGTCAGTACCCGTCCTGATATGACCTTAGATGTTGCCATGATATAAAACTCCAACAACCAACCATCCAACGGTCATTACTACTCACCGTCACCAGTCGGTATAGGTATCCATCCCCTATACCATAGATTTTGCTAGGACATAAAACCCCCACATTTCTAAGTTAGACATGGTCTGACACCTTGTGACCAGACTAGAGCTGGCCACTCCCCTGCCTCCAGCACCACCTCCTATCCCTCAACCCCCCCACCCCCACACACACACCACCTAGATACTATTTCCAAATACCCACCATCCTCCACATCCTGGTCTGCAGCACCACATGTGTTTACCCAGCAGACTCTCCAAGCATGATATAACAATCTCCAAGCACAGTAAACACTCTCCAAGCACATCCCCCAAAACTCAAACCAAGCGAATTCTTATCATAGAAATTAGAAGAACAACTGCACCTTGGCAATGGAACTCCTCCATTGACGGGAGTTAGCAATTATGTCGAATATAATAATTATATATATATATATATATATATATATATATATATATATATATATATAAATTGGCGGCACTCCATGTTTTCATTATTTATTATCTCCTCTATCCTAATACTGTACGATTTGGTGCGGGACTATTGGCGCCACCGTCACTTCCGGCGCCACCGTCACCGTCACCTGCCATTCTTTTTTTGTTTTCTTGAAGATTTATACTGCCTATCATGGATAGCTCTGAATAGACTTGTTTTCACCATTAGACAGTTTGTCGATAGAAAGTCCGAGCCTACACTTTTACCGACCCAAGGGATTTTTAACCTCCCACACCACATAGACATGGTATGAGTGCAACTGGCCTTTGATGACGCTGTAAGTTCTCCACAGCGGTGGAAATCCAAATTGGCAGAGGTGGGGGGCATGGGGAATCGAACCACCAACCTTCAGATTAGGAGTCTGACCTAGAAAAAAGTCAGACACTCTACCCACTCCGCCACAGAGAACACCACAATTCGCCTCAAAGTTTTTAGTTTTATATATGTACGGTAGCGCTTTTTTGCTCGGCCATAGCCCGAGAAAATAAATGAGGGCTTACCACCACACTAGTCCTCTGGTATGCAGGTATTGCAGGTATTGCAACACCTCCGGGAGTTTGACGCCCCTGCCCTGCAGAGTTGTAAACCAGTGCCTTGTGGTACAGGTTCTTGACAGAACTGAAGGCTAAGGGAGCAAACCCTAAACACAAAACCATGTCACTGTGGCAGCATTCAGGGCGGTTGATGTATGGAACTCCCAACATCTCCCGACCAGCCACTGCAGGGACAAATAGTTTTGTGCCTGTCTTGACATGTTCTTGCCGGTGTGAAACCTCTATTTGCTCCCCGAGAGAGTGCCGCTGGTAACTTGCAAAAGCCAGCAGCACTTCAACACTTTTGCAGGCAGCTTTCATGAAATGTCGAGCGGCAGTCAAGTAATGAAAGCAGTCTTTGTCGCATCGCGACTGACAGCATGATGATGATGAGTCCTCTGCTTACGTCTTTATTTATAGCGCTTTACAGCTAGACGAATTTATACTAAATAATAAATTACCATACAATAGTTCCTTGTGTTGTCAAATTGGTCATGTTGTTCGGTAATTTATTAACATAATAAATTGGCATCAAATCAGCAAGAGTAGAATAGGTCAATGTGGTTAGGTCATTGAAAGTAATGTATGAATTAGGTGATCAAGGTAAATTCATATGAGGATAAATAGGTCAAGATAGTATTATTAAGGTCAAGATAGTATGCAATCGGGTCAATGATTACATCAAGGTCAAGTGGGTATAATGCGATTAGGTCATCATGATAGGAGTGCCAATCAGGGAGTGAATGAGCTTGGGGAGAGTTCATGTCATGGGGTCATTCAATTCAATTCAATTCTTTTATTTTAACTCACTGCAAGGTATGTTTACAATAATGAGGTCAAAGTTCAAGTAATGGGGTCATGAGGTCAAGAGTTCAAATCCCATGACCCTGGCACTCAACCCTTCGTGTGATGGTTTTTTAAATGTAGGGATGGGTGGGCGGTCAAGAAAGGCATGGAGGTGTTGATGGTCCGGCGTTTGGTTGAGAAGTGCTGGTAGCTGGGTGAGCGTACCGGAAGTGTTATTGGGTTCACTGAGTACTCGCCAGTCACTGGGCGCACAGTGTCAGGATAATGTGACTGTGTGGAAAATCAGGTCATGGTGCCGGCGGCCTGATTTCCCAGTTGGGCAGCACTATAAAGTTGCCATGAGCACGTGCTGTCACAAGTCGGTGCACGTCCTAGTATGGCCTAGGGTCTTACTGGGGTGTAAAACTATACCAACCATCCAGGCTCCCCCGGTCCTGTAAGAGGACTGTGGTTGTGCTCTTAGGCTGCCTTTTTCCTTCCTCCGCCTCCCCCCCCCCCCTCCCATTTCTCTGACCCACTACCCATCGTAAGCCAACTCCCGACAACACCGCTTTCAGCGGTGCCCATTCAGTGCTGCAGATTTGCAGCCATCAGCGCACCAATGCGACTGAAAACTCCACCCCCCCTAAAAAAAAAAAACATGTTCTATTAATTAGACATATTATGCCCTTCTATCTATTGACACATACTTAATATGTGCACCAGCATTTAAGTTAATACAGTATAACCCCGTTAAACCAAACTTGAAGGGATCATTGGTTTAACCGATCTTTTGCTTCGACTTTGACTTTGAGTAAGAGTGCACATGTAATGTACAATGTATGTGGATATTTTGATTATTGTTTTTTATGTAGATACAGTGTAACCCCATTAAACCAAGCTTGGTTAAACCAAACGATCATTTAATCCAAAGAAATTTCTAGGGTCCCTTCAAAATACTACCATTTATCCTATAAACAAGTCGGTGGGGTCTCAGATGACCTTACAACCAAATGAAAGTTTGGTTTAACTGTACCGGAAGTGGCGTGGGGCCTGAAATTCTGTTTGGATTAACCGATAATTTGGATTAAACGACTTTGGTTTAACCAACTTTTTTATATGATAAATGGTAGTATTTTGTCGGGCTGCCAAAAAAAGTTTGGATTAACCGATCGTTTGGTTTAACCGAGCTTGGTTTACCGGGGTTGTACTGTATATGGAGGTTCAAATCTAGCCAGTGCTTTGCTTTCGAAAATTGATGCTTTCATCGGACTATGCAACTTAGACTCACTTTGTATTGTAATGACGAGAAAATGCTGATTTAGTTGCAGCACTCGATCCTCTGTCACCGTGACTCACTTTGTACTGGCTTTTGATTTGTACTAAAGTACAGATGATGAAAAGTTGAAGCACTCGTTACGGTGTCCACGTGACTCAGGTGATCAATCATCTCAATCATAATCATTGGTTGGTTGTTGGAGTTTGACGTCCTGGCAACATCTAAGGTCATATCAGGACGGGAACCAATTTGTGACAGTGCACACTCATGGTGACTTTATAGTGCTGCCCCAATGGGAAATCAGGCTGCTGGCACCATGACCACATTATCCTGACACTGAGCTTACCAGTCCTTGCCCTCTCCTATTAATGCCGAGCCCCAGGGAAGGAAGGGACAGGTATCAATTTTAAAGTCACTGGTTTAACTCAACCGGGAACCAAACTCCTGACCTTCTGCATGCGAGACCCGTGCTTTACTGATTAGGCCCCGCGCCCGGTCAAAAATGACTAAAAACGTTGTGAAGTGTTGACATGAGTTACTCATCGCAATGCCACTATTTCTGCTGTACTGAAGAAATGATGAAAAAGTTGCAATACCCTATGACATCTTCCCTTCCCTCGTTCAACAATGCTAAGTTTTGCATTTTACTAAAAAAATGGTGATGAAAAGGTTTCAGTGCTCCACCTGACTCATTCACATCATTGCCCTATTAGGATAGGGCAATGATTGGTTGGCTCAGTGTCAGGATAATGTGACTGAGTGGGGTATCAGGTCATGGTGCTGGCAGCCTGGTCTCCCAGTGGGGCAGCACTATAAAGTCGCCATGAGTGCGCACTGTCACAAGTCGGTACCCATCCTGATATGACCTTAGATGTTGCTAGGACGTAAAACAACACACATTCACGTCAATGCTAATATTTGAGCAGTACTAAACTGATGAAAATCTTCCATCACCTACTAAAACTAAGATAATGAAAATGTGTCAGTACCCACTAAACGTGACTCACCTCATTGCCACTTCGTATTGTACTATAAAAAAAAGATGGTGATAATGTTGCAGCACCCGCCAGTGTCCTGGTCCAATACACATCCGGGTGCCGCTGCCCTCAAAAGGAAGTGGTGGATTCGGCGCGCTTGCGCACTTAGAAGCGCAATCTGTACATCCGGTTGATAGCCACGGTACCTTCATCACAGACCTGTGTATGCAGAACGGTACCTTCATCACAGACCTGTGTATACAGAGTGGTAACTTCATCACAGACCTGTGTATGCAGAATGGTACCTTCATCACAGACCTGTGTATGCAGAGTGGTACCCTCATCACAGACCTGTGTATGCAGTACGGTACCTTCATCACAGACCTGTGTATGCAGAACAGTACCTTCATCACAGACCTGTGATTGCAGAACGGTACCTTCATCACAGACCTGTGTATGCAGAACGGTACCTTCATCACAGACCTGTGTATGCAGAACAGTACCTTCATCACAGACCTGTGATTGCAGAACGGTACCTTCATCACAGACCTGTGATTGCAGAACGGTACCTTCATCACAGGCATGTGTATGCAGATCAGTACCTTCATCACATACCTGTGTATGCAGAACAGTACCTTCATCACAGACCTGTGATTGCAGAACAGTACCTTCATCACAGACCTGTGATTGCAGAACGGTACCTTCATCACATACCTGTGGATGCAGAACGGTACCTTCATCACAGACCTGTGATTGCAGAACAGTACCTTCATCACATACATGTGTATGCAGAACGGTACCTTCATCACAGACCTGTGTATGCAGAACAGTACCTTCATCACAGACCTGTGTATGCAGAATGGTACCTTCATCACAGACCTGTGATTGCAGAATAGTACCTTCATCTCAGACCTGTGAATGCAGAATGGTACCTTCATCACAGACCTGTGTATGCAGAACGGTACCTTCATCACAGACCTGTGTATGCAGAACGGTACCTTCATCACAGACCTGTGATTGCAGAACGGTACCTTCATCACAGACCTGTGCATGCAGAACGGTACCTTCATAACAGACCTGTGTATGCAGAATGGTACCTTCATCACAGACCTGTGAATGCAGGGTGGTACCTTCATCACAGACCTGTGAATGCAGAGTTGTACCTTCATCACAGACCTGTGATTGCAGAACGGTACCTTCATCACAGACCTGTGAATGCAGAGTGGTACCTTCATCACAGCCCTGTGAATACAGAGTGGTACCTTCATCACATACATGTGTATGCAGAACGGTACCTTCATCACAGACCTGTGTATGCACAACAGTACCTTCATCACATACCTGTGTATGCAGAATGGTACCTTCATCACAGACCTGTGTATGTGGAATGGTACCTTCATCACAGACCTGTGTATGCAGAATGGTACCTTCATCACAGACCTGTGTATGTGGAATGGTACCTTCATCACAGACCGGTGTATGCAGAATGGTACCTTCATCACATACCTGTGTATGCAGAGTGGTACCTTCATCACAGACCTGTGTATGCAGAGTGGTACCTTCATCACATACCTGTGTATGCAGAACGGTACCTTCATCACAGTCCTGTGAATTCAGATTGGTACCTTCATCACAGACCTGGGTATGCCGAATGGTACCCTCTAAACAGACCTGTGTATTCAATGTGCTACCTTGAATAGTGGGACCTTTTCTACATACCTGTGTACGCAGTGTGGTGCCTGGCTTGTGTATGCACAGTGGTACATTCATCACATACATGTTTGTGCAGAGTTTACCTTAACAGACCTGTGTATGCAGAATGGTACCTTCTTAACATACATGTGTATGCAGAGCAGTACCTTCTAAACAGACCTGTGTACACAGAGCGGTACCTTCTTATAAGACCTTTGTATGCAGAGCAGTACCTTCTAAGCAGACCTGTGTACACAGAGCGGTACCTTCCTAACATATCTGTGTATACCAAGCAGTACCTTCTAAGCAGAGCTGTGTACATAGAGCGGTACCTTCCTAACATACTTGTGTATGCAGAGCAGTACCTTCCAAACATACCTGTGTATGCAGAGATCAGAACAATAACTCAACTGTCATGAATAATATATTAATAACACAACTACCATAAATAATATCCCACGCACATTTCTGTACCAACTGATGCTGTCTCCATCCTCCTTACCTCATCTCCACACCACCTCTTCTTCTTCCATTTGTTATGAACCATACAGGATGGCCGAATGAGTTAGAGCGTCCGTCTCCTGTGTTGGTAAACCATGGGATTGTGGGTTCGAACCCTGGTCAACTCAAACCAATGACTTAAAAATTGATACTTGTCGCTTCCTAGCCTGGCGCTCGGCATTAATAGGATAGGGCAATGTCTGGTTGGCTCAGTGTCAGGATAATGTGACTGAGTGGGATATCAGGTCATGGTGCTGGTGGCCTGGTCTCCCAGTGGGGCAGTACTATAAAGTCGCCATGAGTGTGTACTGTCACAAGTCGGTACCCGTCCTGATATTACCTTAGATTTTGCTAGGACGTAAAAAAACTCCATTTGTTATGAGCAGACGACAATGCACTACCCGCCAGCCTGTGTTTCCCAGCCCTCCTTTTGACCATCCCTCCCAGTCCTACCCTTCCTTCCCTTTCCCCCATCCCTCCTGTACACCATACTTTAAGCGGTAAGAGTACTGGCTTCACATGTGGAAAATCGTGGGTTCGAACCACGGTCAAGTCAAACCAATGACTTACAAAATTGATACTTGTCGCCTGGTGCTTGGCATTACTAGAATAGGGCAAGAACTGGTTAGCTCAGTGTCAGGATAATTTGACAGTGGGGTAGCAGGTATGCAGGTATTGCAGGTATAGCAATATCTCAGGGAGTTTGATGCCCCTGCCCTGCAGAGTTGTAAACCACTGCCTTGTGGTACAGGGTCTTGACAGAACCAAAGGCTAAGGGAGCAAACCCTAAACAGAAAACCATGTCACTGCGGCAGCATTAAGGGCGGTTGATGTATGGAACTCCCAACATCTCCCGACCAGCCACTGCAGGGATAAATAGTTTTGCGCCTGTCTTGACATGTTCTTGCCGGTGTGAAACCTCTATTTGCTCCCCGAGAGAGTGCCGCTGGTAACTTGCAAAAGCCAGCAGCACTTCAACACTTTTGCAGGCAGCTTTCATGAAATGTAAACCTGAAGCTGAGAGACATTAAGACCGACTCATGGATGCAACTCTCACAGCAGAGAGCTAAATGGAGAGCGGCAGTCAAGTAATGAAAGCAGTCTTTGTCGCATCGCGACCGACAGCATGATGATGATGATGATGGGGTATCGGATTATGGTGCCAGTGGTCCAGTTTCCCAGTTTCCCAGCACGATGAAGTCACCATGAATGTGCACTGTCACAAGTCGGTACATGTCCTGATAAGACCTTAGATTTTGCTAGGATATAAAAGCCCAAACAAACATCCTCTGGCTATTTCATTTCCCATCCCCTCTCTACTCTTGTACCTGGACCTTCTCTTCTTTGTTCTGCCCGACCTTTCCATGGTATTCCCTCCCATCTCAACGAGACAGCCGAATTGGTTTGTTTGTTTGTTGTTGTTTTACGTCCTAGCAACATCTAAGGTCATATCAGGACGGGTACCGACTTTTGACAGGACGCACTCATGGCGATTTTATAGTGCTGCCACACTGGGAGACCTGGCCACCAGCACCATGACCTGATATCCCACTCAGTCACATTATCCTGGCACTCAGCTAACCAGTCCGAATTGGTAAAAGCGCTGGCTGGCTTCCCACACAGGATGAGTTCGAACACTGACCGAGTCAAACCTGTGAATTACTAAATTACTTCATGTCGCTGCTTGGCCTGATGCTCGAAACAACTAAGATATGGATGGCTAAGACTGGTTAGCTAAGTAGCAGGATAACATGACTGAGTGGGATATTGGGGCATGGTGCTGGCGGCCTGATTTCCCAGTGGGGCAGCACTATAAGTATAAAGTCGCTATGAGTGTGCACTGTCACAAGTTGGTACCCGTCCTAACATGACCTTAGATGTTGCCAGGACGTTAAACTCCTGCAAGCAAACAAAACAAATCCTGATATGACCATAGATGTTGCTAGGATGCAAAACCCCAATAGTGTCCCCCCATCTCCCCCCCCCCTCCCGATACCTTCCCCTCCCATACCCACCCTTCCACCCACGCACTCCTCCGCCCCATCTCTCCCCTTCCCGGTTCGAACCCTGATCGAGTCAAACCAATGACTTAAAAAATTATACTTGTCACTTCCTAGCCAGGCACTCGGCATTATTCGGACAGGGCAAGGACTGGTGTGCTCAGTGTCAGGATAATGTGACTGAGTGGGATACCAGTTCATGGTGCCGGCAGCCTGGTTTCCCAGTGGGACAGCACTATAAAGTCGACATGAGTGCGCACTGTCACAAGTCGGTACCCGTCCTGATATGACCTTAAGCTAAGATTCCTTACACGCGATATGCAGCATGCGGCATGCGGTATGCGAATGGGAGGATTCCTTCTACGCGGTATGCGAACCCGTAACCCCACCACCACCACTCCCATATGTTTCCCCTCTGCACCCTGGTGTGTGACCGTTCCGTAATGCTCAGTCGCCTCTCATCGTCTAAAACTAATGGGCAAGTCCGACAGACATTTCTATTCGCATACCGCATGCCACATGCCACATGCCGCACCAATCGCTACAGGGACCGATCGAGTTGTCGCATTCACATTCCCATTCGCATTGGTTTGACTCGATCAGGGTTCGAACCGGGAAGGGGAGAGATGGGGCGGAGGAGTGCGTGGGTGGAAGGGTGGGTATGGGAGGGGAAGGTATCGGGAGGGGGGTGGGGGGAGATGGGGGGACACTATTGGGGTTTTGCATCCTAGCAACATCTATGGTCATATCAGGATTTGTTTTGTTTGCGGTATGTGAATGGGAATGTTCAAGGTGTTTCGATTTTTTGCCGCATTTGCATTCGCATACCGCATGCCGCATACCGCGTGTAAGGAATCTTAGCTTTAGTTGTTGCTAGGACGTAAAACAACAAACAACAACTCCCCTTCCCAGAACCCCCACCCCCCCACCCCCACCCCCGACTATACACAATCGCTCACAGATCCGGGGCCAGCCTTCGCAGTAGTAAAGTTATCACATCTCCGATCTACATTAGGTCATGGTAACACCCACTCCCCCCAACCCCCCAACCCCTTCCGACTCCCACCCCCACTCCCACCCCCACCCCCACCCATATCCACACTCCCACCACGCGACACCATATGGCGACACAAACATCCACACCGACAGACCAGAGCGACCGTCCAAGTGGAAGGAAGAACACTGAACCTGAGGTAAGTGTACATCAACCGTCACCAGATCTACACTCTCTTTTATGAATGTGAGTGGCTAATGGAGAGCCAATGTGTACTTGCAGCCACTTTTTTTCTCCCTGCATTTCAATCAATCAATCAATTCTTTTATTTTAACTCTCTGCAAGGTATGTTTACAATAAATTGAGGTGATACAATAAATGCATACAAATTCCTTACAGACAGAAAGGATCCCAGAAAAGCGATGCTTATCTAGCTGGTCTCCATGATGTGAATGAACAAGTGATGACAATAACAAATTATTAAACTTAAGCTACATTTTTAACTAATGATTATGATGAGCTACTGATGCGTCTCTTCACAGTTAGTAAAAAACAAAGTAATGATAGGAATATTATATGGATATTGTGTCATGGATTCATGTACTTACATGCAGTATCAGTAGTTATTTTGCATGTATGTTAATAGGGGTATTATATATATTCTTTACTGGTAATCGATTTAGTATGCATTGAGATAGCTTATCTTTAGTTTTTTACAGAAGTTTTTCAAAGTTTGAAGGTTTCTAATCTCTACTGGTATTGAGTTCCAGATATTGGTTCCTTGGTTTTCAGTTGTTATTTTGCCATATTTGTTTCTAGTGTGTTTGTGATGTATGTTATTTATCTGTCGTGTGTTATGGGAATGGACCTGATTGTTTTCTTTGAAGAGATTATCAAATATTTCAGGGAGGAGGCCATTCTTTTGCTTGTAAACAAATTTTGCAATGTATATTTTATAAATGTCAGTTACCATAAGTAAGTCCAGGTCTTTATGAAGTGATTTAGTTGGGGTGAGATAGTCTTTGCTATACAGTATTTTCAAGGCTCTGTTTTGTTGTGTCTGTATCTTTTTTAGGGTTGATGATTTGGCTCTCCCATACACCTCTATACCATACTGGATTTTGGAGTAAACGTATGCATAGTATAGTAATTTTTTATTTTCCTCATGTACCCGTCGTCTGATTATTTTAAATGAGTTAGCCGTTTTAATTATTGAATTATTTAAGTCATCAATATGTTCATCCCAGTTGAGGTTCTCATCTAGAATTATACCTAGGTATTTCACAGAAGGGACTCTCTTTATTGTGTTATTGTTTATCTTTATGTTTTTTAGGTAATCAGGAATGGTTGTACTTCTGCTTTTAAATATTGTGTAGCATGTTTTGTTCAGGTTTACTGTTAATTTGTTATCATTGCACCATGTAAATATGTCTGAAAGGAATGTTTTAATTGAATGTTTTAGTTGTTTGGGTGAATTTGAGGTTATGAAGCCGTTGGTATCATCTGCAAATAACCTTGTTTTGACATCTTGTTTTGTACAGTTGACTATATCATTTGTGTAGATCAAAAATAGGAGAGGTCCCAGGACAGAACCTTGGGGGACTGATTGGCTACTCAACAATCTCCACACACATAGTTACCCTGTCACCTCTCCTCCCCGTTATCTGCTTCCGCGGTCCCACCCCTGTTTCAGATATCAACCACTGGTCCACTACTGGTTCGTCATAGGCTGTGGTATGTGTTGTCCTGTCTGTGGGAAAGTGCATATAAAAGACCCTTTGCTGCTTATCGGAAAGAGTAGCCTATGTGGTGGCAGCAGGTTTCCTCCAAAGAAATATGTCAGAATGACTTTATGTTTGATGTCCAATAGCCGATGATAAAAATCAATGTGCTCTAGAGGTGTGTTAAAGTTGCATCGTCTGATGGCTTTCGAATTTTTCCATCATTTTTATTAGATGTATCAGGCTGACCATTATAACCTAATATGCATTATTCTGAAGTCACTTTGATTTTTAAAAACGCCTAATTTTGGAGCAATTTGAGCTAAAAGAACCTAAAATAATTTTGACAAGCTTGCCAAAAGTCCAGTTGTTGTGGTCAAGATTCACATCTCGTGATGAGGAATGACCTCATGTCCTGGAACCTGGCTAAAGCAATATATGGTACTGGAATGAGGACCAGACTAATGAGGTCACGAGATTGACATAATTGGTCAGTGCCCTCTCTACCTAATGGCTGTCTCAAAGTAGGTGTCCAAAGGGATGGGGTAATAAATTCACTGATTATTCTGTATATGCTGTACCAAAGCATTAGTCAATGCACCAGTACCTAAGTTGGATATATAGAATCAAATATAAGTAATTGTTTTGGTTTTGAAAAAAATTAATGTTTCATCGGACCATGCAACTTGAAATAAAACAAACTTTTTTTGCTTTCAGATATCAGATCATTATTAGGCCAGTGTTGATAAGTGAGGATTTGTTTGCTTTGGTGGGGGGGGGGGGGGGAGGGGTGCTTAGTGCCCTAGCAACATCTAAAATATTGTCAAAAGATACTTCTAACAATTAATCAGAATACTTATCTGGTGACAAGTACAACTTTGGTTTACTGTTTGCGAAGCAGACGCCTGCACCCATTAGCTCATCTCGTTCGGCTGTGTTCATTGGTAGATGCTTATCTGAGTAGTTAGTCCACTCCCTCCAGCTCTGATCTATTTCTACTACACTAAAAAAAAAAATGCCACTTTTTAATAGCCCTGTCACATTACGACGTTTCTCTCAAACATGCGTTGACGTGTGTCACTTTTTGGTGAAACGTCAGGAGATGTTTGGAAGCGTTACGCGTGTGTTAGGCACGCGTTAGGCACGCGTTATGCTTGCGTTAGGCGCGCGTCGGTACACGTCGGTACACTTTGATTGACAGTGATGGTCATCGAGGAACGCCGGCGCGTGTCGTGGCGCATCAAAAGTTTTGTGCTTGCACAAAACTTTCGACGCGCACCGACACGCGACCATTACGGGGACGTTAGGCGCACGTCGAGATCCGTTGGACATGCTGGAATAATGTTATGCGAACGCTATGCGCATGGCGCGTGCACGTGACGGTCGTTCCCATACGTTGCACCAAATTGTTGCTTTGTTGTTTTACGTCCTAGCTACATCTAAGGTCATATCAGGACAGTGCACCAACCTCTTTTTGGTTTTTTTCGACACGCGTCGACACACGTTGGCCACGCACTACTAACACGCTGCGCTGACGTCAAACATTTTCCCAAACCGCTGAAAAGTTGGACGTGTCTCGACGCATACACCTTATTTTGCGCATTGGTGGCATGCTGGTGAGCAGCGTCATAATGTGACAGGGCCATAACAGCTAAAACTCTCAAGTACGTAAATATTTTTTTCGTTAATTTTGAAAAGTTACTTATTTTTGGAATGGATATAAAATTTAGTGCCAACGAGGCCTTAAAACCACCGATCACTTTATATACTGACTGGACGCGGTAGCACAATTGGTAGAGTGCAGGCTTCCCATGCAGAAGATTCGGAGTTCAATTCCCGGTCGAGTGAAATCAATGACTTAAAGATGTATACTTGTCGCTACCTAGCCGGGCACTTGGCATTAATAGAATAATGAAAGGACTGGTTGGCTCAGTGTCAGGATAATGTAACTGAGTGGGATATCAGGTCATGGTGCCAGCAGCCTGATTTCCCAGGGGATAGGACTATAAGTCACCATGACTGGGCACTGTCAAAATTCAGTACCTGTCCTCATAGGACCTTAGATATTGCCAGGACATAAAACTCCAACAACCAACCAGCCTTATATACTGTTACCTAGCAGCCTACACACATTGTCTCTGTAGTCCATATGAGATATATCTGAACTATGTAATTACGTTGTTTTAAAGACAAGCAATTTCTATTAGCAAATATTTGCCTAAATAACACTAAAGGTCAACGGCTGGAAGAATAGTGCCTATGTACTGACACATAATATTTTCATATGAATGAATATTTACAACCTCAACGAAAATCACAATCAGTCACTCCTCATGCTCTAGTTTAGCACGTATGAGAGAGGGTTAGAAACAAACATTATAGTGTCATTGAAAGAAGACCAAGAATGGCGTGAGACAATGTCATATTCTTTCTCTGAATATACTGCATGGAATGGTCCAGTAGGTAGCACCTGTGTCCCGTGCAGAATATGGTGGGTTCTAACCTTTGTCGAGTCAAACCAATGCCCTAAATATTGATAGATGTCGCTACCTAGTCTGGGATAGGTATTGTCGTGGGGGTGATGAAAATGGGAAATATTGCGCCTAGAGCGGGACTCGAACCCACATCTCTTTGAATCCGGGCCAGTGTGCTAACCATTACACCACCTAGGCTCCCTGATATCAACACACCACCCATGCCTACCTGTCTATGCGGCTCCTTGCCTGAGAGGTCAGTGCAGACCATTACCCTCGTCCCCCCGGAATTGTAAGTTTTTTAATGCTTACAATTACATACATACAGGCAATGCACTAACACATACATACACAGGGTAGGTTCAACAACTATACAGCGCGTAGCTTGTACAGGATCATGGTCACGGCAACCAGTGTCGTGGGGGTGATGAAAATGGGAAATATTGCGCCTAGAGCAGGACTCGAACCCACATCTCTTTGCATTCCGGGCCAGTGTGCTAACCATTACACCACCTAGGCTCCCTGATATCAACACACCACCCACGCCTATCTGTCTATGTGGCTCTTTGCCTGAGAGGTCAGTGCAAACCACTACAGTATTATTAGGATGGGGCAAGGAGAAGAATAATGAGAAAGACCAGGCAGTGGCTTGAAGGATTATTGTAGGTGGCAGTTCAGCTTGCAGCATGATCATATATTTACAGAGAATTTCTTCCACCAACCTACCCTCTGATGGCAATAGTGGCACTAATGTTGTGGGCACTTTGCAACATGTTCTGTGGCAGTGGATTTATGTACAGGATTTCAACCATCAACTGGCACTCTGACAGCAACTTCCTATAGGCCTACATGATCTACGTAAAAGGTCTATTGCTTGCATAGGCCTAGAACTGAATACTAAGTCAATTTAATAGAACCTGTTATTGCTGAAGTTTATGGTGTCAGAACTTTGATGTTCTTGAAGATTTATACTGCCTATTATGGATAAGTCTGAATAGACTTGTTTTCACCATTAGGCAGTTTGTCGAAAGAAAGCCCGAGCCTACACTTTTACCGACCCAAGGGATTTTTAACCTCCCACACCACATAGACATGGTATGAGAGCAACCGGCCTTTGATGTCGCTGTAAGTTATACACAGCGGTGGAAATCCAAATTGACAGAGGTAGGGGGCATGGGGAATCGAACCACTAACCTTCAGATTAGGAGTCCGACCTAGAAAAAACTCAGACACTCTAACCACTCCGCCACAGAGAACACCACATGCCAAAATTAAGTTAGCATCCGTTCACTTCAAATATCTCCAAAGTAACCTATTTAAAATAGAAGTTACTTCAAACTAAATTAAGGTAGATTACACCAATCAACTTAATATATTAATTTATTATCTAGTTTGTTTTGTTTTATTTAACAATGCCTGTAGAGCACATTGATTTTTATCATCGGCTATTGGACATCAAACATACGGTCATTCTGACATATTTCTTCGGAGGAAACCCACTGCCGCCACATAGGCTACTCTTCCCGATAATCAGCAAGGGGTCTTTTATATGCACTTTCCCACATACAGGACAGCACTTACCAAAGCCTTTGATGAACCAGTTGTGGACCACTGGTTGGAACGGAAAATAGCCCAAACTGCAAATGTGTCCACTGAGCAGTGTCGTTCGGAAGACACACACCTTCACAGGTGGACACTCTACTGTCTGAGCTACCTTCCGCTCCCAATTTGCTATCTAAAAAATTAAATAATGGCATAATCTCAAACCATCGGACTGTGCAACTTTAACAAAGACCCTATAATACTAAGACGGCTCACTCAGCCTTTACTGTGTAATCAAAATGATCAAACCCACCACCTGGTGCGCTGGCTGTTCTCTTGGTTAAACCGGTGCTATATTATATGTATAAATGTATATATGAATGTGAAAGATGTGTGATGATGGCGATGCTGATGATGATGCTGATGATGATGCGTATTTGTTCATAGCAATTTCATATTGATGTGTATTCATACTTACCTATCTCATGTATAATATAATTGTATGTGTTTACATGTGAAACACCAACCAGCAGCCAGGGTGATCAAACCCACCACAAGGTGGCACTGCAAAATTTACATTACCATGGGAGAGATAGGGAGTGAGCCGTCTTAGTATTATAGGGTCTTTGACTTTAATTAGCGAATATAACAAACAAAACAAAACCGCCAAACCCACTGACCATATTTGCGATGCCTGCCTCGTTCTGATATCAAACGTCCAACTTTCCCTGCCAAAATAGTGAGAGTCGACCAGTGTATTCTTAGCTTAGACAACAGCAACTGCTCAACGCGACCGAGACCCATAGCAAACACTCCTTGATATCAGGAGCACGTTTTTCGGGGGGGGGGGGGTGGCGTGGGGGGTCGACCTTAAAAGTTATTTATTTATTTGTTGGCGTTTTACGTCCTGACAACATCTAAGGTCATATCAGGATGGATACCACCCTGTGACAGTGCACACTCATGGTGACTGTATAGTGCTGCCCCAATGGGAACTCAGGCTGCCTTCACCATGACCCAATATCCCACCCGGGTTACATTATCCTGATACTGAGATAACCAGTCCTTGCCCTATCCTATTAATGCCAAGCGCCAGGCTAGGAAGCGACAAGTATCAATTTTAAAGTCATTGGTTTGACTCAACCGGGAACCGAACTCCCGACCTTCCGCACGCGAGTTCCGGCCGCGCTCTACCGATTAGGCCACCGCGCCCGATGTCGACCTTAGAAATAGACCCACCCGTATCTAAAGGCCCTGTCACATTACAGCGTATGGCGGGAGCGTATTGAAAACCTACGTCGAAAATGGGAAAAAACTGCGCGGGACGATGTATCGTTACCTTTGGTGACCTCTCGGGTGTTTTTGAGCGTATGCGTAACCTATGAGGAGCGTACGAGGAGCGTATGAGAGCATACTGTGACATTCTTTGACAGTTTTGATTGGCATGTGGAGCGTATGAGGAGCGTATGAGGAGCGTATGCGAAGCGCATGCGAGACCTATGTTATCTCTCCTCGGTCCGCCAGCTGGTGGCTCCTGGGTATATAGTGCATCGCCTTTATATACCGAGACCATAGGTCGGGGATACACCGCCATACGCTACTCATACGCTTTGCATACGCTAGGCATATGCTCCCATATGCAACTCGTAGGTTCTGCGTACACTTCATATGCCAGAGATACGCCCATGATGCAAGTTGAGCGTACGAGTAGCGTACGCCGGCGTATCCATAGCATACGCTGGCATACCCCTAGCGTATGAGGAGCGTATGCCGGCGTATGAGAAGCGTATGAGTAGCGTATGAACCATACATTCCCGTAGGTCGAGATTTTTTGAGCATGCACAAACAAATTTGGACGGACAGACGGGAGAAAGCGTATGGCGGCGTACAACGGCGTAAGCCGGCATAGGCCGGCACATGACAGCGTATGTGTAGCGTACACGTAGCGTATGCATATGGCAGCGTATGGCGGTGTATGCCGACGTATATGACGTAACGCGCCTACGCCACCGTACGCTCCCGCAAAAAACCCTCATGTGACAGCCCCTTTAGCTGCCAACACAGTCCATGGGGTGAGAATATGTCTGGCTCTGGTTGACTTCAACGGGGAAGGGAGAGAGGAGGAGGATGGACGGGGAGGGAGGGGGCGTGGCGTGGTGTGGGAGGCAGAGCAAGTTCACCATGACCCAGTTTCCAAATGTGAAAATAATAAAAAGTCGCGCAGAAACCGTGACCCAGTTACTGTCACCCGTGTGACGTCAGCAGCCATGTTCTTACTTTTGTCACCAGGGCCGCGTTCAGGGTGCGTCCCCGAGGCGTCTCCGAGACGTCTCCCTTTTCAGACAGGAATGAAAAAGCGCCTCGAAGATGGCCGCCGTATTCAGTGGTTTCAGCCAATCAGAGCGCTTCTTTTTTTATTGCAAATGGCTGGCGCCTATGGGGGTGGCCATTTTCAAGGCGACCAACTGATTTTGCCGTTCAGACTAGCATGACGTCAGGTACTTCCCCAAGACGTCTCGGAGGCGCACCCTGAACGCGGCCCTGCGTTGTGTATTAATAATATATTTAACATCATTTTTTCCAATTCTAAAATGTGTGGTGTCACCCACTTGTAACCCGGGTTGAAAACCCCATACAACACACGTACATATACACTGGCTAAGATTGCAAGACACAGCCAAAGACCCTATAATACTAAGACGGCTCACTCAGCCTGTACTGTGTAATCAAAATGATCAAACCCACCACTTGGTGCGCTGGCTGTTCTCTTGGTTAAACAGGTGCTATATTATATGTATAAATGTATATATGAATGTGAAAGATGTGTGATGATGGCGATGCTGATGATGATGCTGATGATGATGCATATTTGTTCATAGCAATTTCATATTGATGTGTATTCATACTTACCTATCTCATGTATAATATAATCGTATGTGTTTACATGTGAAACACCAACCAGCAGCTGGGCTGATCAAACCCACCACAAGGTGGCACTGCAAAATTTACATTACCATGGGAGAGATAGGGAGTGAGCCGTCTTAGTATTATAGGGTCTTTGACACAGCTATGAATCTGAATATTATGACCCTATTCAGGTTTAATAATCTTAATTATCACCGAATTAGGCGAAACCACGAAGTGACTGAGTCTACTACTTACTATTATCATTATCAAACAACTACTGAACTATGTAATACTAGTATTATCTAGTTGTTTGATATCAATCCTCTCTGGGTAAGTAATTAATTATTAACATGCTAAATCATACAACCATGTCTTTTTTGTTTATTTATCTTGGTTTGTGTTTTGGTTGCCCCGTTTTTGTTTTGATTTGTTTGGCAAATCCGCCATATTGAGGCTATTCACGCCGCGGCCATGTTGAAACCATACCGAGGCCACGTATGCATCTGCGAGGCGCCGCTGTATGAAAAGTAATGTGAAAAGTAATACTGACCAATACCTCTCAAAATCACTCAAATTTGTGGGTATTCATTTTTTAAACTACCATATTCATCTTTGCATACATGTTTTCTATCTAATGGCCAATTTTCACGAAGATTGGGTGACCCTTGATTGGTGATTTTCCCATTCATTAACTACAATGTGACTGCCAAATTCAAGTCTGCATAGTTATGGTGGTATCATGTAATGTAGCACTGTCAGCGTAGTTATCTGTGTAACACAGTTAAACAACTGGTCTTAGTAATTACAAATTAATAAAAGCTTTAAAAGGCTTAAAATATATATTTTTAAATATATATGTATTAAGAAAGTTATGCAATTTTGAATTTAAGAAAAGATTGGCAACCAGGGTGAGCGACTTTGTTGACATTGCCTACTGAAATGCATCTGATCATCACTCAATCTTCATGAAAATTGACCAATAGATAGAAAAAAATATATGCAAAAATGAATATGATAGTTAAAAATGTGAATATCTTCAAATTGTTGATTGATTGATTGATTGGTGGTTGCTTTATGCCGTGTCGGCAGCATAGGCCATATTCACAGTGAGAAATGTTTGTTTTTTGTTCAAACCATCGCTTTTACATGTAAAAGCAGACAATCAATTATGTGCCAATAGACACTCATTAAATTAGAAAGCTCACAATCATAGATTTTTGGTCAAGGGAAACAAATTCCCATAGAAAAATAAAAGTTTTCTTAATAATTGATAGAATCTATTTAGTAAACTATATGAGGTGGTACAGTCCAGCTGCCCTCAAAAAGGCTAAAATGTTGTCCTGTTTTACCTTAGTAAAAAGGTCATGCATACTGTCTGCAGTGTAGAACTGTTGGCACAGGGCCAACAAATCAACACAACTTAGTAAAATGTGATTGAGTGTCATCGGGGACTGACACCCAATACATTGAGGGGGAGGTTCCGCCTTGAGCAGAAAAGCATGTGTAAGCCACGATTGGCCAATACGGCAGCGGCTAAGGACCACTTCGTCCCGCCGACGTCCCACATGAGTCTGTGGTGGCTTTCCCACAGATGGTTCAATTTCTTTAAGTTTATTAATGTTTTCATCCCACTCATGTTGCCATTTGGATTTTATGTGGGTGGCTATTAGTGGTTTCAGATCAGAGTGAGGGATCAGACGCGGTTCAAGATCACAGTTCAGGGCTTTCTTCGCAGCCCGATCAGCTCATTCATTTCCTTGTATGCCGGCATGGCCAGGCACCCAGCACAGGTGGATGTCATACCCATCCGGATGTCATACCCATCCTTCAAATTGTACTCCTTTAATTTCTGTCATTGTTCATACACATCAGCACACAGCAGTGTCTTACTGCCATTTCCAATACCCGACGCGTACTCAACCTCGTTCTGATACCTAATTAGGTCACGCGTGAATAGCGTGAATTGAGATCCACTCGAATCGCAAAACAAAAAGTACGTCAGATTAAATTAGAAGTCCCGAATTTCGAGATATACCTACATTTCGGATCAGTACACAAAGGTAACTTACCTGCTTAATTAATGGTAGTGTTCCATATGTCCGTCGTATATTGAGCGAATCAATAACTTTGTGCCAAATTCCTGTCCACACACATGTGACATGACCTACAAGTTAGAAGTTACTCCCGCAGCACTGACACTGTCTCAGGACTCTGGGTAGGAGAGAAGGGGGGGGGGGGGTGAAGCTTTTATCTAATGACCTAGAAGTCTATACTATATAATTCTGCTAAGATATGCAGCAGAATAGGAATTATTATGGTAAGAAAGAGGCCACGAGGGGCCAGCCGCTACTGGATGTCGCGTCGGTCGAGCTCTCGTCATTTTTTGTAGTTTCAGTTCCTGTATAACAGTTGTGTAGGGTGGTGATACCAATGATAGGGTGGGCCGCTGGCCCCTCGTGGCCTCTTTCTTACCATAATAATTCCTATTCTGCTGCATATCTTAGCAGAATTATATATTATGATGGTAATCAGGCCACGAGGGCCAGCCGCTATTTTGTGTTGCGACTGTATTCAGGAATTGTTGTGTTTTCGTTATTTTCGAGGTCAGTGTTGTTATTTGTTTATACATACACACAGCTGACCCTCCCTGCCATTCTCATTTTCTAATGCATTTGACAAACAAGTTTCTTGTATCATGGTTTTTATTGTGTCTAAGTAGTTAACAGGTGACTCTTAAGTCTATCACATATATAACGGTACATGTTTTAACATCAGTGTCAGTGACCCTCTGGTCTAAGTTGCCAATCTTTCTTGGATAAATAACTGCGTATTGTCTCAGTAAGTTGGGCTCTGTTCCCAAATGTCCGGAATGAGGTTTGTTATCGGTGCGTTGTTGACTGGCCGGTTGTAGAACCTCCTGAAGGTTCCTTCTCCCGACCATCCTGCCGCCTGCAGGATAGTGGCTAGTGGCACCTGCCTTCGTGCCGCTGCGCTAGTCGCCGCATGCCTGCATGAATAGGGCGTATAGTCCTTCATGTTAACTCCTGCCTCCGCCATCGTGTTTTTCACGTACCTAGTTAAGGTGTCCTGCGATGCCCTTACATGCGGTGGCCTGGTTGTGGCGAACACTGCCGGTGCCGCCGCCTGGAGTTCGTTCCTTTCTACATAGGTTTTAAGGTGTGTGTACACACATAGCTCTGGTATTCCGAATTCTCTGAAATTCAGTACTAGTGGGTTCCTGCTGGGGTCGTTTGATTTGAGTTTTGTGGTGTATGTCAAGGTGCATTTTCCTTGTTCCCACGTAAAGTCACTTCGCTTCATTAACCCCAACGCTTGTAGTCGTTGGCCCGTGGCCAGCAGAAATAAGCACAGCGTTCTTTTGTTGAGTTTTTCGGTATTAAGCTGGTCGATCGGTCCCCACTCCTTCAGGTACTCTAGTAGTGGTTTCGGGTCCCAAATCGTTGTGTATTTCGGGTTGGTTGGTTTTAAGTTGCCGATCCCTTTTAGGAGTCGGTTAACCAGTGGGTGTTCTCCGAACGCCACGCCCCCTACTGTCACGAAGGTGGACAATAGTGACCTGACCGTATTGATCGTGTTGCGTGCTGCCCCGCCTGAGAATAGTTCCTGCAGGTAAGCTATGCCTTGTTGTATGGTTGGGCTTCGTGGGTTGATTAACTGCGCCTCACAGTGGGCCACCCATCTTTTCAGTACCAACGTGTACTGTTTCTGAGTGGCCGTTGCCCATGATGCCGTGAGCGTGTGCGCTGCTGCTCTGTTCATGCCCATGGCTTCGAACATGCCGCCTAAAGTTGTGTTATCCTCAGGCACATGCTGTTGGTCAGTGGGAACCGCTTCCCCTTGTTCCCCTTGAGTGACAGCGTGCCTGTCTCGACCGGTATGGTCCAGGAAGTTGCGTAGCCCCTCAGTTTGTGTAGCAATGGGTACCAGGGCTGCGTAGGCCACTCTGGTGTCACCAAGATCCCCCTCGGGCCTTCCTGTATGATCTTGTTGATCACTCTCGACAGGCAGCTGAAAGGTGGAAACATGTAGGCATTAATATCTCTCCAGCTCAATGACAATGCGTCTGTACCCCTAGCCTGTCTGTCATACTCCCGAGAGACATATTGGTCTAACTTGCTGTTCTCACTTGTGGCAAACAGGTCTACTGTGGGCTTTCCCAGTGTGTTAAAGATCTTTCTGACCGTGTTGTCATCGAGCGTCCATTCACCTGCATCGGTGAACGCCCTCGATGCCCAGTCGGCCTCAATGTTTTTGATCCCCGGACAGAACCTCACTGATATAGTAATGTTATTCCTTTCTGTGATATCCCATATCTCCTCTGTTTCCTGTTGGCATGTTTTGGATCTCGCTGATCCCCCTTTCCCTATGCATGCTACAGTTGTAGTGTTGTCTGCGAACACCCTTACATGTTTTCCTGCTAGTTTATCTCCCAAGTGTTGCAGTGTGCGCCTTACTGCCCTTAGTTCTAGTACATTAATGTGTGTATTTTCACTGACTGTTTCGTCCCATTGTTCCCCGTAATGTGCTTGGTGTGTCTGGCTGTAATAGCCCCATCCGTGTGAGGAGGCGTCTGTGTACACGCATACCTCCACCGGTGATGGCTTGTACGGCCTTGTGGCTTGCTCAAGATTGTCTATCCAGTATTGGATGCATTCTTTCACCCTACGTGTGAGCGTGCATCTTTTTTCATAATTCCCATTGGCGTCCCTTAAATTCCAGGTGAGGGCTCGCACCATTGATTTTGACTTGATTCTGGCCCATTTGTTACCCTGGTCGGTGGCTACCAGTTTGCCGATCAGTGCCGCTAATGTTTTTATTTTTAATTTCTTCTCTAGCAACACTGTCTTAGCGAAAGTTATCAGTTCCCCACATTTCTTCCTCGGTAAGTCAACCCTCATTAGGTCAGTGTTTATTCGGAAGCCTAAGAACTGCAGTTCTCGCGCCGGTACCAATACCGACTTATCTTTGTTTATTGTGAACCCTAGCCTCGTCAGGAGATCCAACGTGATCCTCACCGCGTCTCTCACCTCCGTCTCGGTATTGCCTATCAGTATTGTGTCGTCTAGATAGAAACATAGTAATATACAGTGACGTGACCTTAGGTGGCTCATTACTGCCTTCATAATTTTAGTGAAGATTCTGGGCCCTGAGCTTAGTCCGTTTGGCAAAACTCTGAAGCGGTACCTGTTCCCCCCGTGTAGGAATTGTAGTAGGTCCCTGTCTGCCTTTCTTATTTCTATACTGTGATACGCCTGTGAAATATCTATGCTCGCGAGCCACGCCCCCTGTGTTATTAACTGCATTACCGTGGATAACTGCTCCATTTTGAAGTGTCTGTAGACTATGAATTCATTCAATTTTGAAAGGTTTAGTATGGGTCTGAAGTCGCCATCTTTCTTGGGCCGTAGAAATAGGTGTGACACAAAGGCGCGTTTGGTGGGCGTGGCCGCCTCTATCACCCCTTGTACCCACATGTCTTTAATTTTCCCGTTTAGTATTTCGTCATTCCCTTTGCTGTCTGATACTGGCTCCACTCTCTGCCCCGGTAGGTTGGTGATCTCAATTTTGATGCCCTTCACCATTAGTTTGACCCACGCATTATCAGTGACCCGTTCCCATTCACATGCTCTTTCGGTCACGCCCCCTGCTTTGAAGGTATTGGCCATGTTACTCACTGTGTTTACTGTCTTGCTGGTCTCGCTCTGTATCCCGCTCCTCTGCCACGCCCCCCTCTCTGTGGGCGTGTCTGTCCTCCTCCGCTTTGTCGGGGGTGGTCCTGCCTGTGGCGTGCGGAATGCTGTGAGTAGTTCTGGGAAGGGTACTGGTTTGGGCGGCTCCTCCCCTGGCCGCCTCTGTAGTTTCCCTGCTTGCGTTCTGGTCTTGTGTAGTGCCTTCCATTGCCCCTGACAATGGCATTGGCGGTTTTCTGGTTAGCTTCCAGTGTGGTGACTTGAGCTGCCAGGTCCTCTCCTAAGAGGTACTTGAAGCCCCTGCTTCCCTCCTTTTTGGCCAGTGGTTTGATCTGGGCCTGCAGTGTTGGACGCACATTGTCCCTCCTCAGGCCCAGGATCGTGTTACTGGTACGGGCTAGTAGCTTAAGAGTGGTGACTAGTGCCTCTGCCAGTTCCTGCTTCGCGAGCGGTCTGCCAGTCTCAATGCCGTCCAAGACTTTAGCCAGTGGCCTAGAGGCATACTGCACGCCCCACTGGGCCGCCCCTAGTGCCGTGTCATTATCCCTCACTCTCTGTTGTAACGTAAGTTCAATCTCCGGGTTCATGCGGGTTTTATGTAGTACTTCCGCGTTTCCCGGTCTTGGCAGCGTAGCGTACAGCTCTGCGGTCTCGGTTTTGGTCATTGGATTGTTCCAGAGTGCTGTCAGTAGCTTGGCTGTGTTGTCTGCCAGGTTGCCGCACTCGGCATCCAATGGCGCCTTCTCAGCTGGTATAAACTGTTCTAGATACGAGTTACCGTCCTCAGCCGCACTCACCGTGACCTCCTGGGGTCCCGGTGTGGCCCGTGTGGGCGTGGTCGCGCGCTCTTGTTGTGGTGGTGGCGTGGGTGCCACCGACGCTGGCGTCCTCACGCTGTAGGGCGGCGGTGGGGTGTTCACTGGTGTGGCTGGCCTTGCCTGCTGTACTACCCGTCTCGGTATGGTAAAAGCCGACGGCCTAGGTCGCGGGACTTGCTCTGATGTTGGGTTCCTCGCTTCCGCCAGTTGTGGCGGTGATGGCCCCTGGGACTCCCCCTGGGACCAGTTGATAGAGTAGCCCGCCCTTCTGTTACGTATCTCCTCCTGGAGTTCCAGCTTCCGCGCTTCCAGGCGCTCCAATTCAGCTATTGGGGTGGGTATGTATTCAGGGCCCCTCCATTGATCCCCACAAGCAGGATCCGGCGGCGGGCTGAAGGTGTTCGACAGATCCGCCACCACCATTCTCAACCCCCTGTGTAGTCCTCCCATGGGGGGTGGTGTGTAGGTAGGTGAAGTAGCTGCTAGTACCAGCCTCCTCCCGCTGCTATCCGTCTGGATAACCGTATCTGGGGAGGGAGGTGGCTTCCCGGCGGCCGCCGGGTAGTGGTGTTCGTCCTGTGTTGGCGTCTCCGTCCTGTGGCCCGTAGTCTCCATGTCTGTCTCTGAGTTGGTGTCGGACTCATGTGGCAGGGGTACATACAGTGCCTCAGATGGTGATTCCATCCTTTTCCTTTCCGCTCGTTCAATGAACTCTGTCAGTATGCTAGCGGCCCGTTCGCCTTTGCTGTGGCTAGGGTAACCCGTGGGGGTTACCGGGGAGGGCGTGCGTGAGATGTGGTGCGCCATGGTGGAATGAGCCGTTAGCCGTGCCACTCGTATCGCCCCGCTCATTTCGTTCATAATTAGTTTGCGCCCTTGCCCCTGATTTTGGCCGCAACGGCCTCTCCTGGTTGAGGCGGCCCACCTGTTGGTCGTGCCTCCAGGTCGCGACCGCTCCATGACCCCGCGCCTACCCCCCATACCCGCCCTGGGGTGGAGGGAGGGGGGGAGGCTCAGGGCGCGGGCGGGGCCCGGCCCGGCCCGCTAAGCCTTGTCGACAATGTCGGTGCGATCACCTAACAATTGTCATACCTCCGGAACAGGCGAGCCTGACCGTGCGCTACGCAGAGGTAGAAGACCCGTAGGTCTGGCCCGTAGGCCTAGCCCGTAGGCATGGCCCGTAGGCCTGGCCCGAAGGCCTGGCCCGTAGGCCTGGCCCGTAGGCCGCTCCGCCTTAGCGGTGGCAGCCCGTGGGCGCCATACTTACCAGGACAGTTATCAGTACCTTGATAATGTCCTAGCCTCCGGTACCGAAGTGACCGTGCGCAACGCAGAGGCTGGGTGGTCAGAAGCCTACCCGCTGAAATCCTATCAGTCTTAACTCGTCAGAAGGGGCCCCTGGCCCCCTGTACCGCTCCGCGCGGTGCATGACGTCCTGCTCTCTCGATAGCTAATCCAAAAGTGACGAGAGCTCGACCGACGCGACATCCAGTAGCGGCTGGCCCTCGTGGCCTGATTACCATCATAATTAGATCTGGAGCAATAGTGTCTACACGCTGCAATACCAGTTATATTATTAGGGGAGACCGGTGTCGCAGTTTAAAAGGGTGCCCGGTGTCGCAGTTTGAGCGCCCTGCCAGTTTGAGCGCCCTGCCAGTGGTTGTATACTTTTTTTGTAAAATAGGTTTAAAAGCTTTCATTGGATCGATTAAAAATATCTTAATGCGCAATTGAAGAGGAAGATCTGAAGTATTTAATGTAACCTAAGAGCAATTTACTCTGAAAGTATTAAAACAGAGATAATAGTGAAAGTTGGGATATTCTGAGTGTCAGTGCCAGTGTTCGCCTTACCAGATCATGGCCTCAAAAACTATTTTCGCAAAATAAATTCAAGAACTTCCAATTGGCTGATTAAAAAAAAGCTGAATGTGAAATTGTAGAGAAAGATCTGAATTATTTAATAGAAACAAGAGAGAAATTTGCTTTCAAAGCACCAACAATCACAAATTACTGTGATAGTTAGGGTGGTTTTAATGTTGTCTCTATCCGCGCATACGCAGAAGCAACAGAAGGGCGCTCAAACTGACAGGGTGCTCAAACTGCGGCACCGGTTTAAAACGGGGCTTTTCACAATGGGTGAAAGTCGAATGGCAAGCCTGAAAATTTGTCTGAATTTCCTGCTTGCTTGTGTCTGTGGAGTAGATAAAAGATTCACCTCGTACTGACAGTACAGGGGTGAACGACAACGTAGTCTAAATACTGGTGAAAATAGCTTTAGTATGGAACAGGAGGTAGAATGCCTGGCACCAGTGTCAAATGGTTACTTATATCGGAACAGAGTTGGTGAAATGGGAGAGAATGCAAAAAGACAAGATGGCGGCCACAGAACTACGTCAATTTCACTTTTAAAGTCTATTAAGCTGCATGTTTTATTACATTTTTCAACTCAAAGGTAGCGGGAAAATATAAAAACATATATAAAGGATAAATATTGCTTCCAAAATTAAGACATTATTCACTCAATTAATTTCCCCAGCATGTCAAAATTCTTCGCCAGCTTTTATAATGGATTGGTTTTCACCCCTCTACTGTCAGTACGGGGTCAATCTTTTATCTATCTGTGGAGGAGCTCTCTGGAAATGTAGTGCGAGACAAGCAGGGATTTCTTCACAGGAATCACTGTAGTGAGTATTTTATGCTTGATAGTATATATTATCCTCTGCACTAACAATTTAACAAACAATTAACAAGTGATTAAACATAGGTACAATCTCCGTCAGGCCTGATATGACCTTAGATGTTGCTAGGACGTAAAATTCCAACAAACAAACTCGGCATAAATTTGTCATGGTGCTGGTGGCCTGGTATCCCAGTGGGGCAGCACTATAAAGTCACCATGAGCGTGCACTGTCGCAATTCAATTCAATTCTTTATTTCAGACTCAGGATTATGGTAGTTACATAATTTGGTCCATAGTAGGTAGATATAAAAATAAATGTGAATAACATATAAGTAATAGTATGAATACTACCATACTAACCACTATCAAAATGTTGGTCTACATATATTGGTACCCGTCACTAGTTGGTACCCGTCCTGATATGACATTAAGCTTAGATGTTGATAGGACGTAAAACAACAAACAAACAAACTGAACGCTGTATCATGCCTAGTGTGTGTCAGAAGTTACAATATGACAATGCCATGATTAGATTCTGGCTAATGCAGGCATTTGAGGGTTATATGCTATAGTTACTACTCCTATTTAAAAATATAAACAATATAAAAATTAAGGCTTAGTCGACATATTTGATATTTAGGTCTAGATAAATCAAAATCTAGGCCCAGGTCTAGATCTAAATATGTTGATAGTTATTACTGTAGCTGCTTGTGGGTGTCGGGGTGTATTACGAGTTTTGGGAGTTCCACCCCTCTGTATTAGTTCTTACCACTGACACCAGCGGCTGGTGGTGGAAGTAATTTTTTTTCTTGAAGATTTATACTGCCTATCATGGATAAGTCTGAATAGACTTGTTTTCACCATTGGACAGTTTGTCGATAGAAAGGCCGAGCCTACACCTTTACCGACCCAAGGGATTTTTAACCTCCCACACCACATAGACATGGTATGAGAGCAACCGGCCTTGATGACGCTGTAAGTTATACACAGCGGTGGAAATCCAAATTGGGAGAGGTGGGGGCATGGGGAATTGAACCACCAACCTTCAGATTAGGAGTCCGACCTAGAAAAAAGTCAGACACTCTGACCACTCTGCCACAGCGAATACCACAAGTTATTTATTCTGGTATATATATATATGTTAGCTTATTATCAATTCTTGCTACGGACACCAGAGGGCAGGGCTAGTGGTAGAAGTTGTTGAATATGGTTTATATATTAGTTGATTATAGTAGTTAGGCTGGTGGTAGAAGTGATATATTCTTGTATGTAGTAGGTCATTATGTTAGTTCTTGCCACCGACACCAGAGGGTGGCGCTGGTGGTGGAAGCTATTAACTCTGGTTTATATATTAGTAGTAGTTCATTATGTTAGTTCTTGTCATCGACACCAGAGGGTGGGGCTGGTGGTGGAAGTTACTGAGGAGCCAAATAGCTAAGAGTGTGAGTAGGGAGATCTCCCTCGTAAATAGGGACAAATGGCGTGGTCAAAGAGGGGAGGTGCAGGAGGGTTGCTAGATAAAAGATTCACCCGGTACTTGTAGTACACGGGTGAAGACCAGCCTTATATAAAAACGGTCGAAAAATCGGGCTAATGAAATGAGTCTTTATGAGAGCCTAATTTCACAATCTAAGAAGCAACATTTATTCTTTGTATGTGTCTTCATATTTACTTGCTACTTTTGAGTTGGAAAATATAGTAAAACATATACTTTAATGTAATTTAAAAGTGAAACCGACGGCGTTCTCTGGCCACCATCTTGTCTTTTTGCATTCTCTCCCATTTCACCAACTCTGTGCTGATATAAGTAACTATTTGACACTGGTGCCAGGCATTCTACTTCTTGTTCCCTACTAAAGGAGTAAAGCTATTTTCGCCCGTATTTAGACTACGTTGTCATTTACCCCTGTACTGGAAGTACGGCGTGAATCTTTTATCTAGAGGGTTGCTTCCTCCAAAAGGGGGTTCTGGGGGTCCTGCCCCCGGACATTTTAGAAAAAAGATACAAAATGGTGCCTTTTGACGAAATAAAATAGTAAAATGAATTAGTAAAAAACAGCTATTATAATATGAATCTTTGATAGAAGATTAAAAATAGGACATTGGGAGATTGGCGTTATTTTTGCTTTATTTTCGAGAGATCTCTCGCCAAATCGGGAGACTTGTCGCTGTTGAAATGATTGATTCTAGTAAGTACTATATTAGATAGATTCACCCCGTACTACAAGTACATGGTGAATCTTTTATCTAGTACAATAGACTACATCGCCATTCCAGCGGTGCGGTGCATTGTGGGATGCGTGGAAGAAAAACAAACCCGCGAGAAGCACATGGCTAATGCTAATACTAATAAATACACTGGGTGCAGCTATTAAATGTGCTAGTTTCAGCTCATCTCAGCTCTTGTTTGAAACATAGAATACCAACTAAAAAATTTATATAATAAATTAAGATGTTAATCTTTTATCCAGCATTGCATTTATATCAATCTAATCAGCACATCTTATGTCATGTGCATTTAGATTTAGACAAGTGTTAGAGCCACTCAGACTAGTGTTCGAGCCATAGCCAGAGTCAGTTTTAATTATTTTATTCATGTTTTTATTTATATCCTATGGTTAATGACATATATAGAGCTACGAAATGAGTAGGGTTAATCAGACATTGGTTATATATTTATCTAAAACAAGTTTCTGTTGACACATTTGGCATTTTAAGATTTAGAACAAAAATTAATAATGGTGATGTGGATATCAGCCTAAAGGTGACATTGTTTAGTATGTTTCTAAGCTCACAATGTTTAACTATGGCTGGTTTTGTCTTAGATATAATCATCAGATCAATATATTGCATGTGTTTATGCCAAATTGTTATGTATTTCTATTAATTTAAAATAAAATCGAACTTTTTCCCTACGCGTATCAGCAAACTCAATGGTTGTACGCATTTGCTTTGCTGCCAACGCCGTTTTCAGCGCATGCGCAGTCGGAACGGTGATCTCGTCTATATTAGTTAATTATATTAGTTCATACCGTCGCCATCAGAGGGCGGGTTGGAGGGGGCAGTGATATATTCTGGTCACTGTACAGGGGTGGTGTGGCAAGGGATGGTCCAGTGCACATTACATGTACATCCTCCTGGATCGACATCCGGTAGGGATGATGATCAGGGATGTGAAAGGCGGATGTTTATTTATATAATAGATATGGTTATCTAATTGTAATCAGAAATGGTGTTCAAGGATGTTATTGCCTGTTATTGCATGCCTTTATATAATCGAAAGTCAAAATTTGAAATATGTATCCACTCTAAAGCTTGCTCTTGGGGAATGCTACTTGGACTTCGGGCCAGATAACTAAGGGTTTAGAATAAATATTTTTTTAAAGAAGTTTAATGAGTAAGGAATCTTTTGGAGTAGTAAACAATAAAAGGTATATAAAATATAACTATCACAATCAATTTCAGATCATCGTAAGTCAGTCGGGTCTTTTTGCGATCAGACTGACAAACACACACATTCACTTTTATTTATAAATATGGATGACTAATGTTGGAGATATTTGGAGTCAAATTAATTTTGGTGTGGATGTAAATAGTCTGACACCACAGGCTTTCGCGGTAACATGTTCTTTTAAATTCTTTCATTATTATTTGTTTGTACAAAATCTCAATAAATTCATTCAAGAACAGATTAGAAAAAGCATGGGCTGATGATCCAGGGAAATTTGACCCCTTATTCACCACATGCTACTAATTATTCCTTGTGTTGCATATTTACTTGCACTCAAGCAAAAATGAGAGACAAATAAGTGTTCACACTTCCTGTCCACCATTCGCTATTTTGTTATTAGTTGATTAAGCAGGGGAAATTTCAATCGTGGACGGTTGGTCTTTCTCATTCCACTGCTCCTTGCCATATCCTAATAATGCTGAGCGCCTGGCTAGGAAGCGACAAATATCAATTTTTAAGTCATTGGTTTGACTCGACCAGGGTTCGAACCCATGATCCCACGATCTACCAACACAGGAGATTCGGCCATCCCGTCAAAATTGCCTTATTCTTTCCTTTTAAGCAGCAGTAAATGCCTAATACACCAGTGTCTAAGTTGGATATGCAGCAGAGGTTCAAATCTAAATAAGTGTTTTGGTTTTGACAATTCTATGCTTTCATTATTTATGCGGCTCTGTACAAAGGACCGCATCCGTATGGGGCCTGGACAATCTTGAAAAGTCTTGAACTCCATTTGCACCATTTCAAGGCCTTGACAAGCCTTGAATTTAACCTATTTTGGGTAATTAGTCTTGAAAAGCCTTGAATTCCACTACACTGTCCCCATTGATCTAAATTAGTCTGAAATCGCCATTCGCCATTGTTGGTTTTTTCACTGAAATCCCAATGAAAATAGTCTTGAATTTCTATAAAATCCAGCCTTGCAATAACCTAGAATTCCATATCTTCACATGTGTACGGACCCTGAAAGGACTATGTGAACCAGGAAATAGCGGTGCATATTTTGTGTACATGAGCCCTGTTTCTGATATGGTTCCATCAGCATAAAGTATTATTACATTTGTGTGTTCTGAGTCGTAAAGGGGCATTGGGTTCCTCCGGCCCAAGCCTGGGTTCTATTTAATCAAGATCAAATCAATCAAATCTGCGGCCCGCACTTAATTTGTAATTTCTCAGGCAATGCCATTCCCATCACCACCGTAGAAATAAATTTGTGGGGAAAAAACCCAACAATTTCACAAGATTTCCTACAAAGGAATCTCCAGATCAAATTGGTCAAATCTGGGCCTGCATTTAATTTTTAATTCATCAAGCAATACCACTCCCATCACCAGCGCAGAAATTATTTGTGAAAAACACATATCCGCAATTTCACAAGACTTCCTACAAAACAATCTCAAGATAAAATTGATCAAATCTGGGGCTTGCATTTAATTTGTAATTTATCAGGCAATCACCACCTGACATATATTTGTGGGAAACAAAATATCAACAATTCCACAAGACTCCATACAAAGGAATTTCAAGATAAAATTGATCAAATCAAGGCCCAAATTTAATTAGTAATTTCTCAGGTAATGCCACTCTATCACCAGCTCAGAAATAAATTGGTGATTAAAAAATATAGACAATTCCGCAACATTTCCTACAAAGGAATCTTTAGATCAAATTGATCAAATCTGGGCCGGCATATCATTTCTCAGGTAATGTCATTCTTATCACCACGTAACAACCTCAGAAATAATTTGGTTAAGGAAAAAACAAACAAAAAACAATTCCACAAAACTTACTAAAAAAGGAATTTCAAGTCTAAGCTGATAAAAGCCAAAGCCTGCCTTTAATAACGTGGGAAATCACTTACATTTACATGACAGTGCACTCATGGCGGCGTTATAGTGCTGTCACCGCCGGCACCAGGATCCGATATCCCACTCAATCACATTATCCTGACACTGAGCTAAGCAGTCCTTGCCCTATCCTATTATTGCCATATCGCCAGGCTAGGTATAGTGACAAGTATCAATTTGATAAGTCCTTGGTTTGAGTTGGTTGGGATTCAAACTCCAGACCTTCCGCATGGGAAGCCTGCGCTCTAAACTTGTTCATGCAACATGTACTAATAAGAGATGGCTGGTTGTTGGAGTTTTACATCCTGGCAACATCTAAGGTTATATCAGGACGGGTACCGACCTGTGACAGTGCGCACTCATGGTGTCTGTAGTGCTGCCACACTGGATAATCAGGCTGCCGACACCATGACCCGATATCCCACTCAGTCACATTATCCTGACACTGAGCTACCCAGTCCTTGCCCTATCCTATTAATGCAGAGCGCCAGTCTAGGAAGCCACAAGTATACATTATATAAGTCATTGGTTTGACTCGCCCGCGAACCGAACTCCCGATCTGTCGCACGTGAGGCCTGCGCTCTGCCGATTCGGCCAACACGCCCGATCATTTACTAAAGGGGCTGTCACATTAGGGTTTTTTGCGGGAGCGTACGGCGGCGTAGGCGCTTTACATCATATACGTCGGCATACGCCGTCATACGCCGCCATACACTACACATATGCTCCGCGTATGCTACGCATATGCCGTCATGTGCCGGCCTATGCCGGCCTATGCCACTGTACGCCGCCATACGCTTTCTCCCATCCGTTCGTCCAAATTCTTTTGTGCATGCTAAAAAAATCTCGACCTACGGGGGCATATGGTTCATATGCTACTCATACGCTTCTCATACGCTGGCATACGCTCCTCGTACGCTAGGGGTACGCCGGTGTACGCTAGGGATATGCCGGCGTACACTACTCGTACGCTCAACTTGCGTCACGGGCGTATCTCTGGCGTATCTCGGGTGTATGCAGCGTACGCAGAACCTACGAGTTGCGTATGGGAGCATAGTCATAGCGTATGCAAAGTGTATGAGTAGCGTATGGTGGCGTATGCCCGACCTATGGTCTCAGTATATAAAGGTGATGCACTATATACCCAGGAGCCACCAGGTGGCGGACTGAGGAGAGATAACATAGGTCTCGGATACGCTTCGCATACGCTCCTCATACGCTCCTCATACGCTCCTCATACGCTCCTCATACGCTCCTCATACGCTCCTCATACGCTCCACATGCCAATCAAAACCGTTAAAAAAAATGTCACAGTACACTCTCATATGCTCCTTGTATGCTCCTCATAGGTTCCGCATATGCTCAAAAACACCCGAGAGGTCACCAAAGGTCACGACAGGCCGGCACGCGCATTTATTTTCCCATTTTCGACGTAGGTTTTCAATACGCTCCCGTCATACGCCATAATGTGGCAGGGCCTTTAGCTCTTTATTGCATGAAAATCATTAGAGCTGTGTATCCATTAGATTCGTGTAATATTCGGCGACCAATCGTGTATATATAATATACACAATTGGTCGCCGAATATTACACGAAAATTAGTTATATACAGTAACACCTCTCTATCTGACCACCTCCACATATCGACCACTATATATCGATCCCTTTATTTGGGTCCCAACAACACCATTTTAACCATATTCTATCTCCCTAAACCGACGACCTCCCTAAATGGACCACTTAAATTCGGACCCAAGGTCAGTCGATTTATAGAGGTTTTACTGTAGTCTGATGAAACCTTACAATTACAAACTAAAGCACTTGGCTAGATTTGATCACACACGGAGTATACGGCGTCACGTGACGTCTTATACTGTTCCCATATACAGTAAAACCTCCCTAACCGACCACCTCTACAGATCGACCACTCCCCTATATCGATTGCTTTATTTCAGTCCCCATCGATCGCTCATACAATACCATTGTAACTATTTAAAAAACCTCCCTAAACCGACCACCTCCCTAAATGGACCCTTTAAAGTTGGTCCCATAGTAGGTCGATTTAGAGAGGTTTTACTGTACCTAACTTAGATCCTGCTTCACTCATCAGGGGGTCAAGCTTGGGATTTTCAGGTGGTACAGACTTTTTCAGCGATGGAATAAAATACTATTGGCTGTGCACTGTGCACACCCCCGCACAACCTCCCCCCCCAAAAAAAACCCCTGGGTGATCTGAGAATAGGTCTGAATTGTCATAAGCCATGTCCAGAGTTCATTTCAGGCTTATTTTGGATTTACAAAAATAATATTTAGTTTTGTTGGTAAAACAGTTTATTCATCAGAATATACATTTTTTCAACGCTGAGGCACTGGTCTTCCGGTCGTTTACACTACACTGTAAATAGGTAAATAAGCGGGTACTTAGATAGGGCATATTAGTAGATTGTGAAGGGGGTTAGTGTGTTAGTGGGTAAGCTATGGGTATGCGGGAATTGCAGTACCTACCTGCTAAAATACCTCAGGCAGTTTGATGACCCTGCCTTGCAAAGTTATAAACCACTGCCTTATGGTGTACAGGTACTTGATAGAACCAAAGGCTAAGGGAGCAAACCCCAACAGAAAACCATGCTTCCTTGGCAGCATTAAGGGCAGTGATGAATGGAACTCCCAAATCTCCCGAACAGCGGGTATTGCAGTACCTACCTGCTAAAATACCTCAGGGAGTTTGACGCCCCTGCCTTGCAAAGTTATAAACCACTGCCTTATGGTGTACAGGTACTTGATAGAACCAAAGGCTAAGGGAGCAAAACCTAGCAGAAAACCATGCTTCTGTGGCAGCATTAAGGGCAGTGATGAATGGAACTCCCAAATCTCTCGAACAGCCACTGCAGGGACAAATAGTTTGCGCCTGTCTTGACGTGTTCGTGCCGGTGTGAGACCTCTATTTGCTCCCCGAGAGAGTACTGCTAGTAACTTGCAAAAGCCAGCAGCACTTGAACACTTTTGCAGGCAGCTTTCATGAAATGTACAACTGCACAAAATAGCGGCGCTTATGAAATAAAAGCAGCCTTTGTCGCAACCCGACCGACAGCATCATGATGATGATGATGGGTAAGCTATAATAAGTTCAGTGTTATGGGCTAAGATGGTGGGTCGCTGCAAAAACTGTGCTGCTATTAAGGTATTGCTGAGGTAAGTAATTGAGTGAGGGGGGGGGGGGTGGAGGACAAGGAGGGAGGGAGGGGGGAGCAAGGCAGGTCACTGGATCCACGCTAGGGTGCTTGTTCAAGGGCCTGACCAGTGAGATGCATTCTGACCAGTGACTTAAAGCTTTGGTAGGAAGGTGCACCTCTAATTGCAGATGGTAGTTTGTTCCACATCTTGATGCCTTTAAATATTGGTGCCTTAGCTAGTTTGTTTGTGCTTGGTCTAGGAACACTTTAGGAGTGGCCCATCTCCCATTCTTGTCTGCCTGTTCAGTGGAACGTTCAGAAATGAAGTAAAGTACATACTATATTTTAATACAAATATATATATTTGTAATCTTAGGTGGCATGCAAATGTGTGTATGTGCATATATGGAAACTATGACCCTGCTTATTAAACATGTTGTAAAATATTTCGATAAAACGCAATGGTGGGGGAATGCATTGATTGATTGATTGATTGGTGGTTTCTTTACGCCGTGTCGGCAGCATAGGCCATATTCACGGGGAGAATTGTTTGTTTTTATTCAACCATCGCCTTTACATATAATGTAAAAGCATACAATCAGTTATGTGTCAATAGACACTTACACATTTTTAAAAGCTCAAATTCATATAATTAAATCAAATAGATGAAAGAATTAATTAATCAAAATTGTTTTAATGAACTATATGAGGTGGTACAGACCAGCTGCCCTGGGGGAATGCAAATGGTTTATAATGGTAAATGGTATATAGGGCCAGGTGCATGAATGTATTTATGTAGTTGCTGGTGATACTTTACTCATGGTCAATAGTCATTGTGTGTTACTCAGATAGTGTGAAAGAGGCACTAGAGATAGTGTTTAAGGGGCACTTGGAGCTCTACTCACTACTCCCTCCCCCCTCTGTTAGTCACGGATCACCACACACTCAGCTCAGGCAGGTGGTGGCCAAGCAGCCACACCGCATGGTGGTGGTGGGCAGATCACGGTAGCCATGGTGACACAGGAATGCTTGATGTTCATTGGTGGAACTGTTAATGCTTGATTCTCATTGGAGAACACGGTCAGGTGGTATGCCATACCAGATCCATGTACCACTATATAATAATAAACCTGAGGGCATTGTCTCTCTCTCTACTTTCATTCTTTATACTCTTCCTTTCTCTTCTTGCCTGTATTGATTTCATTATAACCTGCCTTCACAACCACAGATTCCAGCCGAGGACTTTATAATGTATTGCTGTATAGAAGGAATACTAGGTTAGATAAATAGAATTTGTCACTTCTGCAAGTCTAAAGCCGTGTTTACACGGGCGAGTTAAAACGGCTCATATAATGCACCTTGCCTAGTTCGCCTTACATTCGCCGTGTAAACGCGCCACTGAAGCGGATTAGGGCTGATTCGCTTCATATGATTCACTTTATGTAAACCACCTTGCGAGGTGGTTTATATGAATCGATACAGCTTGTTCCCGGGCGGCGATAGTGTAAAATAGCGGTGCTCGCCGGTTACAAGCTCAGCTGTAACTATCGCTGGTGCCCAGCAGTGTTAGGGACCGATTAGGCCGAAATCTATTGAATGCGATCATATTTAACAGAATTACATACTCAAATAATGAAATTTAATTAAATTAACCCTAAATTCCAAGCGATATTAACGTAGCAGCTATTTTATTGTCGAATTGATGAGTGTAAACTAAACAAATAGCAGTGCTCGCCGGCTACAGGCTCACCACTACGGCTGCTGGTTCCCGGTCGCCGACAGACTTTCAAACTGGCTCGTGTAAACCCGCCACTACTTCGCTTCATATAAATCGATTTGCCTAATTCACTTCACAATTGCCCGTGTAAACACGGCTATACATGCCTAGGATGTCCAGCATTTTGTTGTGCATACCAATTTTATTTTGCAGGTTTTCCCTTCAAATATATCCAAAGTTTGTCACTTTTCCCCCCAAAGTAAAGTAAATTAGACTATAATGAGCAACGTAATACATAATAAAGATATGGAAGGAACCTAAAACCATCGATTTATGCAATTTTAAATGAATATATTGGCAAACACAAAACTCTCACAATATCTGGTTTCACTGCAGGAAACAAAATGGCGAATATTGACGGGGTTGATGGCAAGTACAAACGAATATTAGTAAGTGTTGGAATATTTAATATATATTTTATCTTAATATTTATTGTCCCACATGTTAACCTCATAGGGGCAGCACTATCTCTCTATCTCTCTCCCTCACTCTCTCTCTCTCTATATATATATACATATATATATATATATATTTAACCGTTCGGCTATTTCGCCCTCCACCTAAGGTGAGCCTAATGTGTTATTTTCTATAAATGATTTCCGGATGAATTGCCTGGGCCTGCTGCGGGCCGCCGCCGCCTCTCGTCCCCCCGCCGGTTGACCGCCTCCGTCGGTGTGATCCCCGGGCTAAGGGCGGACATCCAGAGTGTCATAAAGCTATGGATCGTCCCTCTCCCCGCATCTTATAATGTGTAATTAATTATTCCCTTAATCCTCTGGCTCTCCTCCCCGCCTTTGTAGCGTGTTGTGTGTGCTACTTGCAATAGTCTAAATTCAAAACAGACACCCGATATTTGGTGTCACCGCTGTCATTGGTAAAGGACAGACTAGATAATAATTTGTTTAATATTGCAACTTGTACCTTTATTCAGAAGGTGGTTACGGTGTTGGGTAGATCGGCTGCTTAAGGCCTGCGAGGCAGAATGCCCTTAATTACATATAGGTATATACAATAATCGAATATCAATATCAAGTTGACCATAGCGGTTAATATACGTAGAGACTGGAGAATAGTAAAGAATGTAAGGAACGTTCCAATCACTTTTAAGAGCTCACAGCTTTATTCCTAACACTACTGATACAATCCAACTCAGAATCGATAAATACGCATAAGTACATCCCTTCCCACCATGATAAACTTAAAACAATTCAGAATTCCGACAATAAAGGCCTAAATCTTGTCTAAAACAGCAGAGTGAGCAGAAACACGTCCAATGGGTCTGAGCCCGAGCGGTCGACCTTCCATCATTGCTAGGAAAGTCGCAATCTGCGTCTCCTAGCAACGCGTTACGGCCGTGAACTCGGCCCCGCATTTGATGGCCGATGCGGGCTTGTCCCGGCGAGCAGCCCGCATCTCAGAATGCGGGTTGCTCGGCCCAAGCCCGCAGCGGTCATAGCTCGAGTGTAGTCTCGCCCACTTCACATATATATATATATATTATATAGTAGCACATTTGTTGATTAAGCAGGGGAAATGTCAATTGTGAAGAATTGGTCTTCCTCATTTCACTGTTCCTTGCCCAATCCTAATAATGCTTGTTTGTTTGTTTGTTGTTGTTTTACGTCCTAGCAACATCTAAGGTCATATCAGGACGGGGCTAATAATGCTGAGCAACGGTCTATGTCGCGACAAGTATAAATTTTCAAGTCATTGGTTTGACTCGGCCATGGTTTAAATCCAACAGGTCCAAATCGCACGACTTGCCACACAAGAAGCGGACGCTCAACTCATTTGGCCATCCCGTTTAGTATAAAGTCACCATAAGTCCCATCCTGATATGACCTTAGATGTTGCTAGGACGTAAAACAACAACAAACAAACAAACCATAAGTTTGCGATGTCACAACTCGGTACCAGGATGTAGTGGCGTGCAGAGGTTTTGTGATGCCCGGGGCCAACTCCTAAATTGTATGTCCCTAAAACTCAAGTATACAGGTCTAGTACTGAGAAATGTGAGCAAGGAAGACATTTTAAATATGCCCCGATATGGATGCCCAGGGCCGTCGCACCCTCTGTCTGCTCACCTCTCTGCACGCTACTGCTCGGAGGTTACTCAACCAGCACTGCACATGCTATAAACCACCATATATGCATGACATTTCACTATTAAAACTATATAAAAGAGTAATCGAAACTAAAACCAAATCTAACTGATAATAGGATACAGCTATAATAGGCCCTGGACCTGTTAGCCGCTCTTAATTAATAGAAATGGAGACAGTTCTTCAGATGTGGTCGATCGTAGCAACTGTCACTGGCTCCAAGATATATGTAATGCTTGACCAGTATGCATCCAGTCGGGACTTGAAACAGTTCACCGACTGTGCTGCTATGACACTCTCCGGCAGGTCATTTAACCACTAGTGTACTTTACTGCACACTGTGTCTTGATGCAAATACCTTGCACTATGTTGAGTACCTATGCTGTACACTATACAGCATAGGTGGCTCCCCCACTTTTAATGTTCAGATTGCACACAATGCAGCACATTCCACTTCCCCATCACCATGTACAAACCAAATGTGATCGCTTCAACGGCAGGAAGACCAGTGCCTCGGTGCTGACAAAATATGTATTCAGATGAATAAAATATCTACCTCAAAATTCCTTCAGTGTGTGTGGTACGAGGGGGGCCCTGCCCACCAATTACCCCGACAGCTGGGGGGGGGGGCACCACCAATGTGCCAAGGAGGAATAGATATATAAAGTATATGTTCCCTTGCATTTATACTCGTATAATGCGTTATACATCACATATGTATAGCACAGAATGTATAGCATTAGAAAACTGAATGTAGCATATAATGACATTATGGGGTTATTACTCCGTCTACCTAGGTATCACAGTGCTAGTCAGCTGTTTGCCAATATTGATGTGCCAGCCTTCCAGGCTGTTATCAGGAATCTAATATTCAAATTTATTACTAGACTTGACAAGTCAGAAAATGTTATAATACAGGGACTTGTAAAAATAGAAGAGAGTGATCTCAGATTTACGTCTGCCATATGGAGGCATTGGTACAAACTACTGTATGTAGACCAACATTTTGATATTGGGTAGTGTGGTAGTATTCATACTACAGTATAACCCCGTTAAACCAAACTTGAAGGGACCCTAGAAATTTGTTTGGATTAACCGATCATTGGTTTAACCGAGCTTTGACCTTGACTTAGCTTTGGCAAAAACGGGGGTGCATTATGAATGTACAATGTATGTGAACACTATGATTATTGTTTTTTATGTATATACAGTTTAACCCCATTAAACCAACCTCGGTTAAATCAAACGATCGGTTAATCCAAACTTTTTTCGGTCCCTGGCCAAATACTATCATTTATCATATAAAAAATCTCAGATGACCTTAAAACCACATGAAAGTTTGGTTTAACTGTACCGAAAGTGGCCTGGGGCTGACAATTTTGTTTGGATTAACCGACTTTGGTTTAACCAACTAAATGGTAGCATTTTGCCGGGCCGCCCAAAAAAGTTTGGATTAACCGATCGTTTGGTTTAACCAAGCTTGGTTTAACGGGGTTGTACTGTATTTCTTATATCCTATTCACATAAATTTTTATATCTACCTACTATGGACCAAATTATGTAACTACCATAGTCTTGAGTCTGAAATAAAGAATTGAATTGAATTATATATATATATATATATATATATATATATATATATATATATATATATATATATATGAGTCAGCCTCATGAAAACGGGCCAATCAGTGGTCAAGTGAAGATGTCGGCATCGCAATTCTTAAAAGAGTAGTGCATTTCTTTGTTTCATATTAAATTATCCTAGAAACAAATAAGGTTGTTGTATTTTCTTGACCTTTACATTCAGTATAAATTTAAGGACTTTCCAACATCTCTTTCAATGCTAAACTATAATTATACCGATCGACGCCGACATCCAATGATTGATGCTGACAACTTTAACAGATGTCGGCGTCGCAATTCTTAAAGTCGCGTGCATTTCTTTGTTTTATATTAAATTATCCTAGAAACAAATAAGGTTGTTGTATTTTCTCGACCTTTACATTCAGGATAAACTTTAAGACTTTCCAACACCTCTGTCAATGCTAAATTATAATTATACCGATCGACGCCGACATCCATGCTCGACGCTGACAACTTCCACCAATTGGCCTCTTTTCGTGATCCTGAGACCCATATATATATATATATATATATATATAATTCCACTCACTGACTACTCCCTCCCTCACTCACTCATACCCACTACTAATGTAAAATAATAACAATAATTGAGATCCACATCTTTCTGTTTGTACTTTCTTTGTTTTTCAGACTGCGCATGAGAAGTCAATGGCTCTTTCGCAACCGGAAGTTACCAACTCTGTGGAGAGTCCGTTTTACTACAACCTCCCCCTATCTGGGGAACCTGAGGCCAAGAACGGTGGCCATGACACCGGAAAGAATGGTGAGGGCATCACTTACTTCCCTTCCGCTATGAAGGTCCATCCATTGATTGATATTTAAGAACGTTTTCTTCAAAGTTCGATGGGTTTTGAGTTTTTGTCATTTTCTGAGATAAATATATTAGGTTGATCGTTATAATCTGCCTTACTTTAGCTAGACGTAATTTATATTTTAAACGGCTAACCTTTTAGATATTTAAAGTGCATACATGCAAAATTAATTTTGGTATGCACACCAAAACTCTGACACCATAGGCTTCTGCTGTAACAGTTTCTGTTAGATTCCCTCAGTGTCCTCTTCTGTGTAGTGACACATGTTTGATAAGTGCGTCAGCAGGTATAGCAATACCTTAGGGAGTTTAACGCCCCTGCCCTGCAGAGTTGTAAACCACTGCCTTGTGGTACAGGTTCTTGACAGAACCGAAGGCTAAGGGAGCAAACCCTAAACAGAAAACCATGTCACTGTGGCAGCATTAAGGGCGGTTGATGTATGGAACTCCCAACATCTCCCGACCAGCCACTGCAGGGACGAATAGTTTGCGCCTGTCTTGACATGTTCTTGCCGGTGTGAAACCTCTATTTGCTCCCCGAGAGAGTGCCGCTGGTAACTTGCAAAAGCCAGCAGCACTTCAACACTTTTGCAGGCAGCTTTCATGAAATGTAAAACCTGAAGCTGAGAGACATTAAGACTGACTCATGGATGCAACTCTCACAGCAGAGAGCTAATTGGAGAGCTGCAGTCAAGTAATGAAAGCAGTCTTTGTCGCATCGCGACCGACAGCATGATGATGATGATGATCTAAGTTAGATATGTAGAATCAAATTTAGATAAATATTTAGGTTTTGAAAATTTAATGTTTTCCTCGAACTATGCAACTAACTTGACGGAGTCTTCACAATTATAAACAACTTTCACACGTCTACAAAACATATACTTTTTCTTGACACCTCCCCCATATCCCATCACAAAATGTTGATATTTTACAATTAACCTTCTATATGTACCTCAAGGGTCCTTCATAATTATTAACATTTTCACAAGCGTACTAACTGCATAACCCCACCCTCCCTGTATACCATTTGGACGCTTGTGAAAATGTTGATAATTGTGAAGCACGACAAAAGCCGTGTTCACACGGGCAATGTAAATCGATTCGTAGAAATCGACTTGCCTAGTTCGGCTCACATTTGCCGTGTGAACGCGCGGCTGAGGCGGATTAGGGCTGAATCGATTCCTGTGATCTGGATAGTGTAAACCACCTCTCGAGGTAGTTTACGTGAGGCGATTTCTGTGAATCGATTTATTTTGCCCGTGTGAACGCACTGAGGCGGATTAAGCACCTCACACGCATGCGCAGTCATCGCCTAACCGAAAACTGGCGCTGGTCAGGCTGGACTTGCTCATGCGCTGATATCGATTTCCGGCCCAAGTACTGCCCATGTGAACGGACGTCTAAATCGATTCATATGATTCGCCTTGGCTGAATCGCTTTAGATTTTGCCCGTGTGAACATGGCTATAGTTACTCAAAACCTACTCATTTTGCAACATATACAAGTTAGAACCCCGCTAAGAAATGTTTGTGTCTCCAATTAAAATCGACATAAACAGGTGAAAGCGTAAACCTTTTGAAAGCAAAGCACTGCCTAGATTTGATCATACATATTCCAATTCGATACTGGTGCACTCACTAAACATGTATTGCAGTGCGTGTTTTGCATGTTGACCCGAGGCTAACATCGCTAATTCAGACACGAGACATAAACTGGTATAAAGTGGTAGTTTATTTTCTTAAGTGCTGGTATTCATAGTTACAATTGAGTAATGTTAGGGGTATGATGTTATTCTTGTACCACGCACTCAGCCCTCTCATATGTCAGATGGGTAGGTGGGACGGCTAGAAAAGACAGCAAAGCTCCAGTGGCCACGCGGCAGGTTCGGGCGCACTGGTAGGTGTGAGCTGCTCAGGCTCCGCCGCTGGCGATTTCGGGCGGAATCCGCCAGGCGGCATGGTAGTGAGGTAGTGAGTCTTTGTGAATATAGATGGCGCCAGGGTCGTCCATAGAGTCCAAGGCTGAGGGAGTTTGGTCCCGCGTCTCGAATTACCCATGTTGCCGCCGCAACATGCACAATTTACCCATGAGGCAAGTGCTATTTTTGTCTTTCCTCGCCATCCTCCCTACTTATGGGCTAGCTGTGGGAGGATAGCGCATATGCATATTCGAGAAGGGTCCACAGCGAGGAAAGGAGGAAAAACGGGTGACCACTGTCCCATATTGAGCATACCCTTGCATGAATAGTTTCCCATTTTTTAAGTCCTGATATTGTGTGATTTAAAGAGAAGTCGATGTAGATAAATTAAAAATATACTTCAAGCACTTTAATCTGTGCAACAGATACATATATATGTGTAACTATGTCTGAACAAGAAACTACTAAAAAAATAATGGGATATTTCCATAATTTGAGCCAATCAGAGCTGTTCTTTTCGATTGCAAATGGCCCCCCCCCCTTACGGCATATTCAGCGCTGAAAGGAGAGAGGCAACCAGCCACGTTTGAACTTGTTTAAACTCGTTTGAACTCGTCTGAGCCTGTTTGAATTTTTCGGAAATGGACTTTCTTCTTCTCGTTTTTGTGAGAACTCAGTGTCAGCCAATCAGAGCTGTCCTTTTCTATTGCAAATGGCGGCCCCCAGCTCTCAGTGCAGCCAATCAGAGCTGTTCTTTTCTATTGCAAATGGCTGCCCCTGCCCATAGGGGACAGCCATTTGCAATCGGAAAGAACAGCTCTGATTGGCTCAAATTATGGAAAGGTCCCAGTCGAATACGTCCATTATGTTTTTAGTAGTTTCTTGTTCAGATATAGGCACACATTTATGTATCTTTTGCACAGATTAAAGTGTTTGAAGTATATTTGAAATTTATCTACATTGACTTCTGTTTAAATCACACAATATCAGTACTTAATGAATGGGAAACTCATTCTGCAAGGGTATGCTCAATATGGGACAGTGGTCACCCGTGCTTCCTCCTTTCCTTGCTGTGGACCCTTCTCGGATAGCGAGGAAAGACAAAAATAGCACTTGCCTTGTGGGTAAATTAGCGATGTTAGCCTCGGGCCAACATGCATAATTTAGAATATTTTTACTTTAAATATCTTCAAAATTAACCCTTTGATATAACATTATAAATCACTTTAAAATAAAGTAAAGTAGATTATGGTTGGTTGATTTGTGGTTGCTTAATGCCGTGCTAGCAGCAAAGGCCATATTCACGGCAAGAAATGTTCACTTTGTATTGTCATATTATTATTCATTCATGGCATTTACTCAAAATGTAAACGCATATAATCAATTTTGTGTCAAAAGACAGTAAGGCAGTTAGAAGTTCACAAAACCAGACGGGATGGCCGAATGAGTTAGAGCGTCCCTCTCCTGTATTTGGCAGATCGTGGGGTCATGCGTTCGAACCCTGGTCGAGTCAAACCAATGACTTAAAGATTGATACTTGTCGCTTCCTAGCCAGGCACTCGGCATTATTAGGCTAGGTAGGGCAAGCAGCAGTGGAATGAGGAAGACCAATCGTCCACGATTGAAATTTCCCCTGCTTAAACAACTAATGTACCCCAAAGAAATCCTAAAAATTGTGGCCAAAGAAAGCAAAATTGCAGGTAAAATTGAATGGGATCATTCATCCTAAATTGTAAAAAATAATTAGTTTAATAAGTTATATGAGGTGGTACAGTCCTGCTTCCCCCAATATGGCTTAAATTTGTTACCGTTTTACAGTGGTAAGCATATCATGTATGTTGTTTGCATTGTAAAATTGTTGGCGCAAGGCAATAAAACCAACTCAGTTCAATCAAATGTGTCTGAGCGTTAGTAGGTACTGACACACTGTAGGGTTGCGTGTTCGAGTCTGTGGCTATGTAGGTAGGCTAAGGTGAAAAACAATACAGATGGAAAGAAAGAGAGAAAGTAAAGCAAAGTAAGAGTGTAAAGCCGTGTTCACACGGGAAAAGTTTAAAGCGATTTAGACAAGGCGAATCATATGAATCGATTTAGACGCCCGTTCACACAGGCAGTACTTGGGCCGGAAATCGATATCAGCGCATGAGCAAGTCGATACTAACCAGCGCCAGTTTCGGTTAGTCGACATCGCCACGAGAGAGTGTTGGTTCGACCTAGATATGTATGGACTGAATCGTATTGGTTTGGAAGGGTCAAAACTTCTGCTGGGCAGTGAAACCCTAAAAATAAATGATGAAAAAAATATCTGTGCAAAGCTAGTGGTTTCATAGACTAAATTATATAATATGCGCTTTTGATCGACCGGAAAGTCAACAAACTAAGGTCTCGACTGCGCATGCGTGTGACGTCCTTAATCCGCCTCAGTGCGTTTACACGGGCAAAATAAATCGGTTCACAGAAATCGATTCACGTAAACTACCTCGACAAGTGGTTTACAGTATCCGGATCACAGGAATCGATTCAGCCCTAATCCGACTCAGACGCCCGTTCACACGCGAAATGTAACCCGAACTAGGCAAGTCGATTTCTACGAATCGATTTACATTCCCCGTGTGAACACGGCAAGAAGAGAGAGTCCAAGCCCCTCCGGTTTATTACATATAGTACATGGGTTCATTGTAGAGTATCACCCGACCCTTTTCCCCCAATGGGAAACAAGCATTCTTGGCCCTACCAATAGGGATCCAGCATTCCTGGTCCCCATGGCTACCACCACCACCAAGCTGCCCACCACCACCAAGCTGCCCACCACCACCAAGCTGCCCACCACCACCAAGCTGTGTGGCCCCATGGCCACCACCAACCTTGACCCTGAGTGTGGTGATCCTACCCAGCAGAGGGGGAGGGGGTAGGCCCTGAGTGCCCGTTACACACAGCCTTGCCAGTACCACTATGTCTATTTACATCCCACTCAGGCACCACCAGCACTTACATATATATACATACATGCGCTCGGTCACGTATACCTGTTTAGTAATAGAACATTTGCATTCCCCCCAATGCTGTAAATCAGAATATTTCACAACACGACACCTTCAGCGGCAGGGAAGAAAAGAGTATGTAAGCCATGAGTGACCACAGAACCCGTCAACTCCCTGCATAGGTCTGTGGTGGTTTACCCACTGATGGGATGTAGATTTGAGCAATCGACCTAATATATTTACCCAAAAAATAGGGCAGGAATTGAAAGCCATTGAATTATGTAACTTCAGCACACATGACATTAAAAAATCATTGCTTTTATAGAACAATTATTTTAAAAAGTCATCAATAGCTGCAAAATACATTTGAAGAGTTCAGGTGCAAAAATCCAACAAACGGCATTTGGGTCAAAATGAAACCATGACTACCAGGATTAATGTTGCATGGTCCGATGAAATATTTATTTTTCAAAACCAAAACAATGCACCAATATCGAATGCATCTTAGATATTGGTGCATTAATAAGTGATTTGGGACAGCATACATAGAATAATCAGTGAATTTACTACCTCATCCTACTTTGAGAAACCCATCACACAAGGAAGCCATTAATCAATTAGGTCAATCTCGTGGCCTCAGTAGCCTTGACCCTCATTCCAAGTACCTAGTCAGGTTCCAGGATGTCCAATGGTAGTATTGCTGGCACCACAGCCTGGGTTGATATAGAGTTGCATGGAATTTTGTTAAATAATTGTTACAGATCTGAATAAGAGTGATGTAATAATTATGTATATTATTATCCGGGAAGAATACATTCAATAATCATTAGGTCATCCCACATCACATCCCATGCCAATAAACAAATGATGTGCAATGGTGCCATCAGTGAAAATACCAGGAGACCAGGCTACATTTGAATTAGGTCATCCCACATCACGTGGTCATCGCGAGACGTCAATACGCGTCATAGCTAGAAGACTTTTTGGAAAGCTTGTCAAAAGTATTTTGGGTTCTTTCAATTCAAAATGCTTCAAAACTAGCCACTTTTCATCAAAATTACTCCAGACTAATGATTAGTAGGTTATAACGATCAATTTGATATATTTATCTCAAAAATATAATGAAAATTCAAACGCCATCGGACCATGCAACTTTAAGCTGAAGCTGCCATCATTCCGATATTCAAATCCGTTTGTTCACAGAAACTGACACATCCCCTATAGAATACTGTCCACAAATTTGGAGCCCAATGTTTTGGAAAGATATTCTGGAGATCAAAAAGGTATATAAAGGACTTACCCTATGAACAACGGCTTATAGAATTGAAACTTCCTACCCTTTCCTACAGAAGGAAAAGAAGTGACATAATTGAAGTATTTAAAATTATGAAAGGTTTTGATGAAATAGATATGAACCAATTTTTCACCTTGAATAAAAGAGAAGGCAGTCGGGGCCATACTCTCAAACTAGTAAAACCCAGAGCCATTTGAAAGTTAAGGCAACATAGTTTCTCAAACAGGATCATAAATATATGGAACAGTCTCCCACAAAATGTTATTGATGCTGAGTCAATAAATTCATTCAAGAATAGATTAGAAAAAGCATGGGCTGATGATTCAGGGAAATTTGACCCCTTATTCACCACATGCTACTAATTATTCCTTGTGTTGCTGATTTACTTGCACTCAAGCAAAAATGAGAGACAAATAAGTCTATATATTTCGCTATAATGCACTACACTATATGAAAGCGATAGACTTTAACTGGAAAACACAACAGCAAAGTCTATTTTTACAAAAAACAACTATATTGGATTTGTCTGTTTTAGCGCCTGAACTCTTGGATGATTTCAAATCTGTCTGTTTTGTTCGTGCAGTCCCTCCAAATCTGTCACCCAAAAAGAGTTCGCTCGAGGACAGCCAGGTTCTGTCCCCGAAGCAGGGTGCCACGAGGCGGGACAAAGGACACTATTACCGCCAGATGGACTATGAGATTGACCAAGTGCCACCCTGGCCAGTGTGCATTTTCCTTGGCTTTCAGGTGAGTATCTTTGAGTTTGACTTGCGGGGGTGGGGGGGGGGAAGGGGCTACAGGGGGCCAGGGCCCGTATGCATGGAGCGGTGTTAGCGAGGCAAACCGCGGTTAGGGAGGGATTTCTGGTTTAGCGCCGAAAAGTTGTTATGCATGGAGCAGTGTTAGGCCTAACACCACACGTTTAAAGTCAAAGAATGTAAACCTACCCCCTAGCAGGTTTACAGCGGTGTTAGTGTTAGGTTAGTGTCAGGATGGAGACCAAATTATTCAATGCTATCATATTTGACAGAATTAAATACGCAATAAGTGAAATTTAATCAAATTAACCCTAAAAACGAAGCGAAATTCACGCCGCCGCTACATTGGCGGAAATATTAGTATTTTCGAATCGACGAATGTAAAGTAAACAAATCGCCGCCGCCGCTGCATGGACGTCGATATCCATACTGTCCAGCGGCGCCGATTCGACTATATATTACGCTCAAATCTATTCAATACTGTCATATTTAACATAATTACGTACGCCATAAGTGAAATTTTATCATTTTAACCCTAAATTCGAACCGATATTAACACCGCCGCAGCATTGGCGGCGTTATTCATATTGTCGAATCGCGGGATTTCCCAAATCTATAAATACATTCACGTTTAGCTAACACTAACCGTTTAAGCGCCCATGCATATTGCGTGACATAGTTCTTTACGCCACCGATAACCGGTGATAGCTACCCGGTGTTACAGGTTTAACACCACACGCCGCTAACACCGCTCCACGCATATGGGCCCAGGGCTGTAGCTAGCAGGAGGACAAGGGAAGTAAAATTTTCTGTGCTCCACCAAAAAAAAACCACCCTAATATTTAACATCCTAGATAAAAGATTCAACCCATACTTGCAGTAGGGGTGAATGACAACGTAGTCTAAATACGGGCGAAAATTGCTTTAGTATGGAACAGGAAGAGGAATTCCTGGTTCCAGTATCAAATGGCTACTTATATTGGCACAGAGTTGGTGAAATGAGAGAGAATGCAAATAGACAAGATAGCGATCACAGAATGTTGTTGATTTCACTATAAATTCCATTAAACTACATGTTTTATTATATTATTCAACTCAAAAGTAGCGGGTAAATATGAAGATGCATATGAAGAATATATTTTGCTTCTTAAACTATAAATGTATGTGCTGATTTCGTTTATGTAGCCGTTCGTCACTTTTTCTAATCGGTTGTTTTTCACCCCATCTCTGCGTGGCTGTAGGAGTGAATCTTTTATCTAGTAACCTCCCTGAAATGTTTGGAAATAGCATTTCAGAGCCTCTAGATTAAAACAATTCCCAAACCGCTCTGGTGCCTCGTATCTTCGGCACTTGTCCGTTCCAAGAATCTTTCTGCCCACCCCAAACAAAAATTCCCAGCTTTAACTATGGGGACTGAAAATTCATCACCACATTCTAACTATTAGCGAATATTCTAATTATTAGCAAACATTCTAACTATTAGCGAATATTCTAATTATTAGCAAACATTCTAACTATTAGCGAATATTCTAATTATTAGCAAACATTCTAACTATTAGCGAATATTCTAATTATTAGCAAACATTCTAACTATTAGCGAATATTCTAATTATTAGCAAACATTCTAACTATTAGCGAATATTCTAATTATTAGCAATCATTCTAACCATTAGCGAGCATTCTAACTATTAGCGAATATTCTAATAATTGGAAAGCATTCTAACCATTAGCAAACATTTGAACTATTACTATTAGTGAACATTCTAACTATCAGTGGATATTCTAATTATTAGCAAACATTTGAGCCATTAGTGAATATTCTAACTATTAGTATTAGTGAACATTCTAACTACTAATAAACATTCTATTAGCAAACATTCTAATTATTAGTGAACATTCTATTTGTGAATATTCTAACTATTAGCAAATATTGTAATTATTAGCAAACATTTGAACTATTAGCAAACATTCTAACTAATAGCAAATATTCTAACTATTAGCGAACATTCTAACTATTAGCAAATATTCTAACTATTAACAAACATTCTAATAATTCTCTGTGTCGGAGTGGTTAGAGTGTCTGACTTATTTCTAGGTCAGACTCCTAATCTGAGGGTCGGCAGTTCGATTCCCCGTGCCCCCAGCTCTGCCAATTTGGATTTCCACCGCTGTGTATAACTTACAGCATCATCAAAGGCCGGTTGCTCTCATACCATGTCTATGTGGTGTGGGAGGTTAAAAATCCCTTGGGTCGGTAAAAGACCAGTCGTCTATGACTGAAATTTCCCCTGCTTAAACAACTAATGGACCAAAAAATAAATAAATAAATAAATTAGCGAACATTGAAACCGCTAAGTTGTCTTCTCCAGTCTTTGATAGGCTGCCTCATTTTGTTGGTTCACTTTTCAGCACTACCTGATCATGTTCGGAGGTACAGTGGCCAACCCAATGGTCTTAATGGACCCACTTTGCGTGGAGGCAGACGACACTGAAACTAGGTCACAACTCATTGGCACCATCTTTGTAGTAGCTGGCATAAGCACCCTCCTCCAGTGTACGATTGGTGTCAGGTATGCAACTTACTATATCATCTATTAATTACATTAATAATTAATTTGTTATGGTTATTCTCAATATACTCAATATGTGGTGGCTGAATCAGGATTCCCATGTGAAAGTTCACACCACACCCGACTCAAACCAATACACTTATAAAATTTATACTCATCGCTAACTAGCTTAATATATTTGTTGCTCGGCATTAATAGAATTAGGACAAGAACCAGACGGGATGGCCTATTGAGTTAGAGTGTCCGTCTCCCGTGTTGGTAGATTGCGGGATCGTGGTTTCGAATCCTGGTCGAGTCAAACGAATGACTTCAAAATTGATACTTGTCGCTTCCTAGCCAGGCGCTCAGCATTACTAGGATATGGCAAGGACCAGTGGAATGAGGAAGACCAGTCATCTGCGACTCAAATTTCCCCTGCTTAAACAACTAATGTACCAAAAAAAAACAAACAAAAAACTGGTTAGCGCAGTATCACGATAATGTGACTGTGTGGGATATCAGGTTATGGTGCCAGCAGCCTCTCTCCCAGTGGGGCAGCAGTATTAAATCATGAGTTTGCGCTGTTGCAAGTTGGTACCCGTCCTGATATGACGTAAAACAACAAACATTTGAAGGTATGGGGTCCAGCATTAAGACATAGTGGTAGAAACCATGTATTAGTATACCCAGATAGCACACAGCCGTCGGCCCGACATTGGCTATTGGTCGCACCGTCGCCACCGACTTTCCACCGTCGGGCCACCGTCGGGCCGACGGTGTTGTCCTGACGTTAAGTTTCAATCCTTTTCCACTTTTGAGCCACCGTCGGGCCGACGGCGGCGGGCCGACGGCGGCGGCCCGCCGCTGGTTTGCATTGATTTGCCACCGTCGGGCCTACGGTGGTATTCCGACATTACGTTTCAATCCCTTTCCACTTTTGAGCCACCGTCTGGCCACCGTCGGGCCAACGGCGGCGGCCCGCCGCTGGTTTGCATTGATTTTCCAGATTCGAGCCACCGTCGGGCCTACGGTGGTGTCCCGACGTTAGGTTTCAATCCCTTTCCACTTTTGAGCCACCGTCGGCCCACCGCCGGGCCGACGGTGGTGGGACGCTGTCGGCCCACCACCGTCGGGCCGACGTTGTTGATCCGTGCATGCGCAGTTTGTTAAATATACTTACCGGCTCGAGTCGCCAGCGGAACACGTGCGATCGTTCAGCAGCGTTCTTTTTCTACAAATAACTCCAGAAATCGGAGGAATTTTAAGGAATTATTTAACAGGTTTGTTTATTAATATGTTTAGATTATTTTCTAAAAGTTTTGTAATTTATTACAATGCATTAATGGAATTATTCGTGTTAATACGATTTGAACTACCCGGTACGGAATGCTGACAAAGGACCGCCATCTTGTTTTTTTCCGAGAAGACACTGTCACTATAGTGTCAATACGTACAGGTGCAAAATATTGGTTTTATTCAAAATTAATAGATTTCAGGAGCCCTAACCTTATAAATTTAATATAATCTTTTTGGTACCGATGTTGTCTATATGTGTACCAAGCGATTTGTTTCTACGTGGTGTGGTTGTAGAGATATTTCACTAAATATATTGTGTCGGGCCTACGGCGGCAGCCGCCGTCGGGCCGATGTTGTTTTGTCCAACCTCCTGCCGTCGGCTCGACGGCGGCTGCCGCCGTCGGGCCTACGGCGGCTGCCGCCGTCGGGCCTACAGCGGCTGCCGCCATCGGGCCTACGGCTGCTGCCGCCGTCGGGCCTACGGCGGCAGCCGCCGTCGAGCCGATGGCGGGAGGTTGGACAAAACAACGTCGGCCCGACGACGATTTCCACCGTTGGCCCGACGGAGAGGCCGGCGTCGGGCCGGCGTCGGGCCGGCGTCGAGCCGGCGTCGGGCCGGCGTCGGGCCGCCGGCTGTGTGCTATCTGGGATAAGACCTTTTCCACATAGTATTCTGCACAGTGGGCTGCTACCCACAACATTAGCTCTAGTCACTGCCATCAGAGGATGTGTTGGTTGTGGAAATCCTCTATAGACCTATTTCAATGTTTACTAACATTGTGTTTGCGCGCGCAGCTTGGCTGCAGAACGAAGGCACACTGCATTGAGTTTGCCGGTACGCACAGTGCAAAACGTTTATTTTATTCAAAATTAATAGAAATGCAGAACCCTAACCATATAAATTTTAAGTTGCAGAGTCCGATTGTTTTGAATTTCTGTACTTTTTCTGAGATAAATATATTAGATCGATCACTTGTATCTACATTGCATTAGTTCAAAGTTACTTTTATTTTAAATGGTAAACTTTTGAGATATTTTGAGTGCAAACATGGAAAATTAGTTTTGGCAAGCTTGTCAAAACTGACACCATAGACTTCTGCAGTAACAGGTTCTGTTAAATTGATTAAGTATTGCCTTCTACGCAGAAACAAATGCTTAATAAGTGCGTCAGTATCTAAGTTAAATATGTAAAATCAAATTGGTTTGGTTTGGTTTTGAAAATTTGATATTTCATCGGACTATGCAACTTTAATATAATCTGTTCGGTGAATATGTTTTCTATATGTGTACCACGCGGTTTGTGTCTAGGTGGTGTGGTTTTAGAGATATTTCACTTTTTCTGTATGAAGATTGCTCATAGCCATTGAGTTTGCAGTGTGACAGCCGAAAGGTGCGCGCACTGACCTAGATACCCCGCTGACGTCACATGAAATAGGTCTATAAGACCTTTTCTACAGAGCACGCTGCACAGTGAGCTGCTACCGACATAATTAGTTATTGCCATTGCTATCAGAGGGCCGGTTGGTTGTGGAAACCCTCTATAAGACCTTTTCCACAGCACCATGAGGTGCTACCCACATACTTAGTTCTTGCTACTGCCACCAGATGGCGGCAGTGGCAAGAACTAATTATGGTATAGTTTAGGATTTACCTAAAGTAAACTAAACTAAAAATGGTATAGTTTAGGATTTACCTAAAGTAAACTAAACTAAAAATGGCATAGTTTAGGATTTACCTAAAGTAAACTAAACTAAAAATAGTATTGTTTAGGATTTACCTAAAGTAAACTTGAAGCATCTTGAGTCCATCTTATAACCTATGTAGGTACATCCTTACCATACCTTATGAGGCCCAGTTAATATCTATGCTTTCTTATGAGGCCCAGTTAATATCTATGCTTTCTTATGAGGTCCAGTTAATTTCTATGTTTTCTTATGAGGCCCAGTTAATTTCTATGCTTTCTTATGAGGCCCAGTTAATCTATATGCTTTCTTATGAGACCCAGTTAATTTATATGCCTTCTTATGAGGCCCAGTTAATCTATATGTTTTCTTATGAGGCCCAGTTAATATCTATGCTTTCTTATGAGGCCCAGTTAATTTCTATGCTTTCTTATGAGGCCCAGTTAATATCTATGTTTTCTTATGAGGCCCAGTTAATTTATATGCTTTCGTATGAGGCCCAGTTAATTTATATCCTTTCTTTAAAGTTGCAAACCGATGGTTTTGAGTTTTTGCCATTTTCTGAGATACATATATTAAATTAATCATTAAATTCTGTTTTACTCTAGTTTGAATTAATTTAAATTTCAAATGGCTAACTTAATTTAATGCAAAAACATGCCAAATGAATTTTATCAAGCACCTCAAAACTTTGGCTCCATAGGCTTCAGCAGTAACAAGTTCTATTAAATTGATGTATACTTCTCTGTATAAAGTATACTTCTCTGTATAAAGTATACTTCTCTGCAGCAACACATGTTTAATAAGTGCACCAGTAGTGACCCAGATAGCACACAGTCGTCGGCCCGACGGCGGCCGCTCCGTCGGCCCGACGGTGGAAAACGCCGTCGGGCCGACGTTGTTTTGTCCAACCTCCCGCCGTCGTAATAAATTACAAAACTTTTACAAAATAATCTAAGCATATTAATAAACAAACCTGTTAAATAATTCCTTTAAATTCCTCCGATTTCTGGCGTTATTTGTTCAAATAGAACGCTGTCCAACGATCGCACGTGTTGTGCTGGCCACTCGAGCCGGCGACTCGAGTCAGGTGGGGATTCGAAGTAAACAAACCGCATCGGATGATTCAAATCGTATTAACACGAATAATTCCATTAATACTTCGTAATAAATTACAAAACTTTTACAAAATAATCTAAACATATTACTAAACATACCTGTTAAATAATTCCTTAAAATTCCGGGTAATTCTGGAGTTATTGGTAGAAAAAGAACACTGATCAACAAACGCACGTGTTCCGCTGGCGACTCGAGCCGAAATCCAAATTTAAAGAACTGCGCATGCGCCGCCCACCACCGTCGGGCCGACGATGGCCCGACGGTATACCAAGTGTGGAAAATTAATGCAAACCTGCGGCGGCCCACCACCATCGGGCCGACGATGGCCCGACGGTGAATCAAAAGTGGAAAGGGATTGAACCCTAATGTCGGAAATCAACCGGCGGCCCGACGGTGGCCCGACGGTGGCTCACAAGTGGAAAAGGATTGAAACCTCAGGTCGGGACACCACCGTCGGGGCGACGGTGGCCCGACGGTGTACCAGACGTGGAAAATGAATGCAAACCTGCGGCGGCCCACCACCGTCGGGCCGACGGAGGCCCGACGGTGGACCGACGGCTCAAAAGTGGAAATTTGGATTGAACCCAAATGTCGGAACACCGCCGTCGGGCCGACGAAGGCCCGACGGTGACTCAAAAGTGGAAAGGGATTGAACCCTAACGTCGGAAATCCACCGGTGGCCCGACGGCGGCCCGACGGTGGAAAGTCGATCGCGACGGTGCGACCAATAGCCGACGTCGGCCCGACGGCTCTGTGCTATCTGGGGAAGTTGGACAAATTAGTCTGTTTATCGTTTTACGTCCTAACAACATGTAAGGTAATGCGAGGACGTGGGTTACATAAGTAGAATCTAATCTAAATAAGTGTTTTGCTTTTGAAATTCTATTGTTGTCATCGGACTCTGCATCTGTAACTGATCTCATTTCTCTTGTTTCTTTCTCCGAAGGTTGCCGATAGTGCAGGGTGGCACTTTCATATTCGTCTCGCCGATTGTGACTCTTCTTAATCTCCCGATGTGGAACTGTGAAGCCGCAAGAGCAGGTAAATCGTGAACAAAATATAGCCTGTTCTGCATATTCTGATGAAAACAAAACTTTCAAAACCAAAACAATTCCTATATTCGATCCTACATCAGGTAGGGACCACCATTGTATTTTCAAGCTGTCTCAGTTTCTCAAGGTGTATTGAAAAAAATCACCTTGATATTCAGACTCATGGCGACTTTATAGTGCTGCCCCACTGGGAGACCAGGCTGCCAACACCATGACCTGAAACCGTACGCAGTCACATTATCCTGATACTGAGCCAACCCGTACTTGCCCTATCCTAATAATGCTGAGCGCCTAACTAGGAAACGACAAGTATCAATTTTGTAAGTCATTGGTTCCATGAGAATTGTGCAAGCTGTTAGTCATCGGATCGATCCTTCTCAGTGGATCCATTTGCAGTTTGGACTATTTTCCACTTCAACCAGTGGTCCACAACTGGTTCCTCAAAGGTATGTGTTGTGCTGTCTGTGGGAAAGTGCATATAAAAGACCCCTTGCTGCTTATTGGAAAGAGTGGCCTATGTAGTGGCAGTGGGTTTCCTCCAAAGAAATATGTCAGAATGACTATATGTTTGACGTCCAATAACCGATGATACGGAAATCAATGTGCTGTAGAGGTGTCATTAAATAAAACAAGTTTCTTTTTTTCCCAGCCCAGGCAAGTTTGCTGAACGCCACATCATCCCCTGTTTCCATGGCAACAACAGAGAGCTTGACCGGAGAACCACTATGGATGCCACGGATTAGAGAAGTAAGGTCAATATAAATTGCTTGTTTTTTTTTTCCAACTGTTTTTAGTTTCTGTCAGTTTCTGAGATAAATATATTATATTGATCGCTATAACCTATCTTTCTCTAGTTTGAGGTAGCTTATATTTTAAATAGCTAACTTAAGAGATATTTGAAGTGTAACCAATGTAAAATTAGTTTTCAATCAATCAATCAATCAATAGGATACAGCTATAATAGGCCTTGGACCTGTTAGCCGCTCTTAATTAATAGAAATGGAGACAGTTCTTCAGATGTGGTCGATCGTAGCAACTGTCACTGGCTCCAAGATATATGTAATGCTTGACCAGTGTGCATCCAGTCGGGACTTGAAACAGTTCACCGACTCTGCTGCTACGACACTCTCCGGCAGGTCATTCCACAGGTCAACCACCCTAAAGCCGAAAAAGTTGTGTCGCAGGTCCAGTCTGGAGTACCGCTTCCTCAGCTTCAGGGAGTGCCCTCTGGTCCGGGTGTTGGAGTCTCTGATAAGGGGGCCGCCTGTCTTGTAGATACCATGGAGATATTTGAATACTTCAATCATATCCCCCCGGGCCAATCTGTAGTACATGCTTGGGATCTTCAAATGACGCATACGTTGTTCATAGGGTATTTCATTGAATCCATGTACAAGCTTGGCAAGCACGCCAAAACTCTGACACCATAGACTTCTCCACAGAACAGGTTCTATTAATTTGGCTCGTATTCCATTCTATATGGTGACATGTTTTATAAGTGTACCAGTATCTAAGTTAGATATATAGAAGCAAATCTAGATGATTGTTTTGGTTTTAAAAATTTGATGTTTTCATCGGACTATGTTAAACATCCTAGCCATATTAGGAAACGTACCTAGTTGTAATTGTGTACTCATTTGGACTTAATAGTGCTGCCTCAATGGGAGCCAGCACCATAACGCAATATCTCAGTCAGTTACTATGGCAAGGGATGGTTAGTTGTGTCAGGATAATTCACGAAGACGAGACATTAGTGGTTTATAGTGTTTTTTTATTGCTGACACGGAAAGAACCATCAAGTTCATTATGGTTGGCTATATGTTCAATAATTTCCCCCGAGCCCTCAGTCTTCCTTTTTGGTGTGACCGGGTGGGACTCGAACCCTCAACCCCACCCGTATATGGTCCTTTTTGAGGTGTGGGTGGGTGGGAGAAGAAAGGCGGTGATGTGGTGCTGATGGCGAGTTAAACGGTTGTGGGGAGTTTGAAATCAGTTTCTGTATTCGCCACGGGGCATTCCTCAAGGTGGCGCCACAGTAGGGGCAATGGCCGCCAGGTTGGTTTGGTCGTAATGCGAAGCATTGCATTTGATGCGTGGAGAGGAAGAGACCCTCCTCCGCCCCGGGCTGTCGCGCGGCATTCTCGCCTCACACGATGCCCGCTGCTTACCTCTCCCTCGCCCTCCCCCGGGCCGGCTGCTTTCACACCTCACCTGCCGTCGCCCTCCACCCCTCCCTTATAAGGCCGCCCGCCGGCCTCCCTCAGTCACTCGCCCTCCAGCCTCCTAGACGCTCTGCCATTTCCTACTCTGGCCTTCACCTCGGACCGTTGGCCGTCACCTCGGACCTCGGGCCGTTTCTCCACCTCGGACCGCTCCAAACACCAGCATCATGCCCAGAAGCGAGGGGATGCCACCGCCCACCCCGGGGCGGCGGACGGCGTACAGCACACCGCCCGTCCCAGCACCTCGGGCACACGTCGCCGGGGGGGCGCACCCTCCCCCGCCACCTCAAGCACCACCACCCGCCCCGAGGCGGCGGACGGCGTACAGCACACCGCCCATCCCAGCACCTCGGGCACACTCGCCTTCCAGCCCTCCTCCAGCCCTCCTCCTCTTTGGCTCTCCACCTTCTGTCATCTTCACCTCGGACCGTTGCATCCCCTCGGGCCGCTCCAGCATGCCCGGACACGGAAAAGGGAAGGGCCACAAGAGCTCCCGGGCGACCGCCATGGCCACGCCGGGACCCTCCTCGGGCTCGCCGGGAGGCGCCTCACCCTCTTCGGCCCCGGCGTCTCCCTCGGCACCCTCGGACCGCGACTCGGGCACCGACACGACCGCGATGCTCAAGGCCCTCCACCACCTCGAGGCCCTCCAGCACCTCACTACCGCCCGCATGGACGCCCTGGAGTCGGGGGGACCCCGAGGCCCACCGGAGACCCCCTCACCTGCGCCGAGGCGCCAAGCCGCCTACACCTCGGCGCCCGCCCCAGCACCTCAGAGTGGCCAGGGTCTGAGGCCGAGGTGCTGGCGAGCAGGTTGCCCTGGCGGAGCAGTGTGCTGTAACCCAGTGTTAGGGCGGCTATCAGCACTGCCGCGTCAGAGCCTGCTGGGGCGAGGAAGTTTATGACTCGGCGGAGCTGGATCGGCGTGATGGGCGGGGCCTGTGTTATGACATGTTGGGAGAGTCTATGCACTCCTCTTTTCATCAGCATGACGGGATAGGTGGCAAAGCCTGCAGGGCATCCACCCAGGAGGAGGACCCAAATTCTCGCCCCACTGATGTACTTCATCACGTTGCCAGGGGACCGGAGGGTTTCTTTCAAGTGTAGGATGCATGTGAGGACGTCACACTGCGATGGGGCTAGGGGGGCGGCACCATGGGCCGCCGTGAACTGTAGATACTTCTTCACCTGGGTAGACTTGTTCCGCAGGTGCCGCCCGCCAGCCCTGCGAAGTACACCTCCAGTAGGTGGTTGTGTTGGTCTTGTGTGTAACCTGGGGACAGAGAGCCAATTTTAGTCGAATGTACCCAGGTGATACTATAGGTCTTTAGAGAAAACACTATCAAATGTGATATTAAGGTCATCAGTGAGTCTCGCTGCTCTGTCACATGCCTGGGGGTCGAGATTGTCAGTGTTGATGACGATGTTGTAGTCTTCGGGGTGTGGTGGTGCGAGCGCCTTCATGGCCACAACCAGCTTCATGGCTTCGAGGTGTGCAATGTTGGTATACCAGTCGGTCATGCAGTCAGGGTAGGTGAATGAATAAAAGTGAGTCCGTGAGAATGCCCCCCCGGCCTTCAAAGAGGAGTCACATTCTATCACCCATTCAGGCTTGTTCTTGGTTTCTAGTAGGACGAGTCCGTTGGTCCTGTCTGTGAATTCGAGGAACCACCTGATGTCATTCTTAAGCTCGTTGGGGACGTCGTGCTTCCCGGTGTGTGGGGCGTCGCGAAGTGCGTCGAAGATCCTCGACATGAAGCGCCTGGCCGGCTCCATGCTGGAGTCTTCCGACCAGTCTCTGGAGTTCTTTACGGGACGCCTTCTGTCATGTCATCCATGTTTGGCAGTCTTTGAGTATCTCGTTGAGCTTGTCGTGGGGGATCGTGACGTTCATGTCATCTGCTGATATGACAAATCCTAGCCACTCGATCACCTTGGTGGGTGGACTGCACTTACTGGGTGACATCTGGAGGCCAAGTCACTCAGCGAGTTGCATGATGTCATCATAGGCTGCCTGTGCGGCCTCCCTTGTGGGTGCCACACCCACAAAATCATTGAGATAACAGTGCACGTAGTGGTTCTTCTTCCGCAGCAGGTACACCACCGCGTTCGTGGTGCGGGCGCATGCCATGGATGATGTCCTGCATCCGAAGGGGGGAGCTATGTCTGTGTAGTATTGGCCGGCGAGGATGATTCCGAGGAATGGGGTGGAGAGGGGGCAGGTCCTGAGCTGCCGATATGCCCTGGCGAGGTCGGCACACCGTAGGTAACATCCAGTGCCCAGTCGCGCCACCTCGTTGGCAGCGTCCATCACATTTGGGAGACTGTAGGACCTCGGCTCGCCTTGGTAGGCACGCCTCATGATGCCTGCATTGATGCTGTTTGACCTGGGCCACCTGAGGTCGACGATGACACGCCTGTCTGCAGTGTTCTTTTTGGGGCGTGTCATCATCGGGCTGGTCTGGGACCATGGGCCGAACGGTGGGCGGGGGAAAGGGCCGAGGAGGGCACCATGCCTGATCTCGGTCTCAATGTATTGGTGTATGTAGGTGAGGTGGGCGGGGTCCTCGTTGTGGTTGCTGGTGGTTGGGGTGGGGGGCTGGGCAGCCGTGTAGTCGACCGGCCACCCAAACTCCAGGAAGTCTACGACCTGCTCGTCGTGGTAGCCGGTCAGCAGTCTTCTCCATTCATTAATGACGAGTCCCGAAGGTATGGGGACCTTGGCCTTGAGGTAGTTGGGTAGTGCTGTCAGGCGTACCTGGCTGTATATGTCCATGTATGCTGTGTGGCCGGCCCATAAGTCGACGAGTGGGTAGGGCCGTATGCGGTTAAGAGTGGGTCTGTAGTCAAGGGGGGTGACAAGGGGGTGTGGCCCGGCTCCATCACCCGCGTTACCACTATCGATCGGGGCGGCAGCGCCATCAGAGTCATATGTGATAACATCAACTACAGTGCTCTCTCCCTCAGGGGCGTTGCCCCATGTGAGAGCATCGGGGTCAGCTGAGGTCAGTGGGTGTGGCCCCTGTCCGCCGCTGTCGTTACTATCAAGGACGGGGCCGGTAGTATTATCAAGGTCACGTGTCATAACATCAACTGCATCGTTGGTATTTCAAGTTGGGTTACCTTGTGTGCGGGCGTGGGTGTCCGTGGTGGGGATCTCGCTCTGTCGTGAGTATGTGTCGTCGCGGGTGTCGGGTTGTCTGAGGTTGTTTACATCGTGGTCGGCCATTGTTGTTGACATGGCTTCAGTTACGGATGTACCCGCTGCTCCTGGAGTGTCGCCACCATCGCGGCCGTGGCTGGTGGCTGGCGGCTGGTGGCCATCTTGTATCGGGGCCGTCAGTGTCGCCACCTTGCGTGGTGTGTGGTGCCTGTTCAGCCGATACTCTGGGGTTCACCCAGGATATGGTAATCCCTGCCCTATCATCACCGTCGGTGCCACTAACGCCATAATCCGATGGGCCCTGATTGGTAGTGTCAGTAAGAGTGTGGCAGCATTGGTTACCGCGGTTTGCTGTCATGCTTGCACGCCTGTATATTTCGCGTGCACATATGGTTACTTTGGCAGGGGTTTCACAGTTCATAATCACACTTTTACGGGGAATGGGGACCGTTACGCCTTCCCTGCTGCTCGTCGTGCATTGATATTCGTCGTCAGTGTCTGGTTCTCCAGGCTCCGCATTATCGTCGTCCATGTATGACGCGGAGCCGTTTACTGAAAACCCTGAGCCGGCTGTTGGCTCGTGGCAGTGTTCATTCCAGCAGCTTTCTTCTCGAGGAAACGCTTTTTGTTTATACAGTCCCTCTCCTTGTGCTGGTTCGCACGGTGATATTTATTGGCACACCACATGCAGACGTGCGCCTTTTTGTCGGGGATCTCACCGTGTGTTGATGAGAAAGTGCACTCAGTCCCCCAGCTCCATGGCCGGCAGGGCTTCCCGTCCGTGTCGCAGTTGAATTCCGGCCGGCCATCATTGTAGCTGTTCGCCGTGGTGGCTGCCTGGCCCTGGGTGGCTGCAGCGGTGCGGGCTGTGTTGTATTGGCGGCTAGTGTTACGGCTGGTAACCCTAGTGCCTTCCGCGAACGCATCGCGCTGGGTGTCCTTAATGGCACACTGGTCTCCCCACCCGTATGGAAGGTGGCCATTGTCTATCATATTAAACACGTCCTCCGACCAAATCCGGCACGTTTCCCATTCCCATGATGCGGCCATGGTGGCCAACTGATGCATGTGGTCGATAATCGGGTCGCGCCAGCTGGCAGGCACCTCAACCACCTTAATCATGTTACAGAGTGCTGCGAAATACTCAGGCACTGTGGCTTCTGCCCTTTCTGTCTCTTTTCACCCCTAACTACGAACTAGTGAGGTAATAAAGCGGTTTTACCTCGACTGTTACCGATTGCCGTCCCGGCCGCGGTTAGGATCTCTTGTATGGCCTCAGTGTTATCGGGCTGTGTACTGTCACCCGTGAGGCGCGCTGAGTGGAAGCGACCACGTGCGTAGCTGTCACTCCTGTCACATGTGCTGGTATACTGCGTCTCCTCCGTGTGGAAATGTCTGGGATCGTCCGGGTGTGCGCGCAATACTCGTCGGGGTGTGGGGCCCGACTTAAAGATGTTGCACTCCTTTGTTAGCTGGCGCGGCCGAGGTAGTGCGCGTTGGCGATCATCAGTGTCAACTTCGCTGTCAACTGCTCGGGCGGGCTCCGCACCACGTGCATGCCCGTCTAAGTCCTCCTCACATTCATCCTCCTTCATCCGTTGATTAGCCTCAATGGCATCCATCCTCTCGTCCATCCGATTCATTGGGTCACTTTTGAGGTCTGCCATGGCCTCCCACATGGCTAGAAGTACACTAATGTCCGCTCCAGCGTGTGTTGATGCTGCCGCTGTCGGTGGTGTCAGTGCTGGGGCCGCCTGGTGCGTATTCGCTTTATGCTTGCCGGCCCGGTGAGCTACTCCTGCGGCCACACTGTGACTGTCGTTATGTTTGTCCGCGTTATTCGCCTTTGGGCGCCCTCTCTGCTTGGGGGCGGTCGGCTGCTTGTTGTTGCCTCCATCCTTTTGTGCTGGTGTCTTTGATGGAGGCATGATTTTCGTTGCGTGGCGTGGCGTTATGTGAGGAGAAGAAAGGCGGTGATCTGGTGCTGATGGCGAGTTAAACGGTTGTGGGGAGTTTGAAATGAGTTTCTGTATTCGCCGCGGGGCATTCCTCAAGGTGGCGCCACGGTAGGGGAAATGGCCACCGGGTTGGTTTAGTGTTATCGGTTCAGTACAGAGGGCGTCTCCGTCGCGAATTATTCATGTTATGCTAACATGTACAATGGGACTGGGTGGAAAATCGGGTCATGGTGCAGGCGTCCTGATCTCCCAGTGGGACAGCACTATAAAGTCGGCATGAGGTCACAATGTCAAAGGTCGGTAAACCTGATATGACCTATAGATATTGCCAGGATGTAAAAATCCAACAAATAAACAAAACCAGACATTATTTAGTATTGACTCCTCCACCCACCCACCACTAGTTTAAGTGTTCCGGTGGGTGAACCTGTCCTCTTGTATACGTGTACAAATAGTTGGAATTGGAAATGGGTGGTCGCTTATCTGTAGATAACGAGATGGGGTGGCCAAATGAGTTGAGTGTCCGTCCGTCTCCTGTTTTGGTAGGTTGTGGGATTTCCTCCCCTGTTTCGAACCCTGGTCGAGTCAAACCGATGACTACAAAATTGATACTTGCCGCTACCTAGCCTGGCACTCAGCATTACTAGTAGAATAAGGCAAGGAGCGGTGGAATGAGGAAGACCAATTGTTCGCGATGGAAATGTTCCTTGCTTAATCAACTAATTTAAGAAAAGAAAAGACCCAATAAAAACCCTTAAAATATGGAATTAAAATTTTTTTTAAATACCCGAACATGTACTTCATTACAAGTAAGAGTAATTACTCCAAAGGGTTCTTCATAAAGGCACTGTCACATTAGGTTTTTTTTGCGGGAGCGTATGGCGGCGTAGGCGCATTACGTAACATACGTCGGCATATGCCGCCATACGCTACACATACGCCGTCATGTGCCGGCCTATGCCGGCTTACGCCGTTGTACGCCGCCATATGCTTTCTCCTGTCCGTCCATCCAAATTTGTTTGTGCATGCTAAAAGAATCTCGACCTATGGGAGCGTATGGTTCATACGCTACTCATACGCTTCTCATACGCCGGCATACGCTCCTCGTACGCTAGGGGTACTAAATCTCGGCACTGTCCCCTTCCCTCCCCCTCCCTCCGTCCTTCCCTCGTCCATCCGTCCTCCCTCACTCCCTCACTCCCTCCCTCACTCACTCTTTCACTTAATAGAAGGGCTGATTTGGTAAGGGCGCTGGCTGGCTTCCCGGTGTGGAAAATCATATGTTCAAACCATGGCCGAGTCAAACCAATGACTTACAAAATTGATACGTGTCACTACCTAGCCTGGCGCTTAGCATTAATAGGATAGGGCAAGGACTGGTTTATTCAGTATCCGGATAAAGTGACTGAGTGGGACATCAGGTCATGGTTTTGGTGGCCTGGTCTCCCAGTCAAGCCAGCACTAGAAAGTCACCATGAGTGTGCACTGTCACAAGTCAGTACCCGTCCTGGGCCTATATGTATGAGACCGGGTTAGCGGTCGTAACCCTCCGTCGTGCGGATTTCCCGGGTTAGCAGCAAAAACTGCATATGTATGTGTCCGAGTTAAACTAACTGGGGGAGCGTAAAGTCGCCTGCACTAACCCCATGCGAAAGGAGGGTTAAAGGTGGGGTTAGGCACCGACTCGGGCCAAATCTATTCAATGCGACCATATTTAACAGAATTAGATACGAAATAAGTGAAATTTGATCAATTTAACCCTAAATTCGAAGTGTTATTAAGGCTACCGCCGCATTGGCGGCGATATTAATAGTTATATTTTCGAATCGACGAAGGTGCAGTAAACAAACCGCCGCCGCCGCCAGTATGGAAAGCGACGTCGATGCGGTGGCGGTGGCGATTTGTTTACTTTACGTTCGTCGATTCGAAAATATAAATATAAATATCGCCGCCAATGCGGCGGTAGCCTTAATAACGCTTCGAATTTAGGGTTAAATTGATAAAATTTCACTTATTGCGTATGTAATTCTGTTAAATATGATAGCATTTAATATATTTGAGCCTAATATATGGCTACAAACGCAGAGGGATTTCCCAAATCTATAAATAACTGAAACGTTAGCTAACCCGCGCATGCTTTGGTCTCATACATCCCCCGTGACACATTTGGAACACCGGGTTTAGATAACCCGGGACCCTCCTTTAACCCTGGTACGGTTAAAAATTGGCTCATACATATGGGCCCTGGCTGATGTGACCTTAGATGTTGCCAGGGTGCATAAAGCTCCATCAAACACTAAACAACTCTTTCGTTGTAGGTACAAGGCGCCATCATCCTGGCGTCACTCTTCCAGATGGTTATCGGCTTCTCAGGAGTCATCGGCCTGATGCTGCGCTTCATTGGTCCTCTGTCCATTGCGCCCACCATCACTCTGGCTGGGCTCGCCCTGTTCGATATCGCAGCTTCCAAGTCCCAGGGCCAATGGTGGATCACCCTGGTGTAGGTCACCTTGAAATAGAGTTCACTTCTAACCCTCACCCTTACCCCCCCCCCCCCCCCCCCCCCCCCCCAACTCTTCCAACCCCTCCAACCGCCATCCTAACTTCAAAACCAAGCAGGACATGAACTTTCCTTCTGTTTTTTTTCTTGTTTAAAAAAAAGAGATTTATACTGCCTATCATGGATAAGTCTGAATAGACCTGTTTTCAGCATTAGACAGTTTATCGATAGATTGTTTGTTTGTTTGTTGTTGTTTTACGTCCTAGCAACATCTAAGGTCATATCAGGACGGGTACCGACTTGTAACAGTGCGCACTCCTGGCGACTTTATAGTGCTGTCCCACTGGGAAACCAGGCTGCCGGCACCATGACCTGGTATCCCACTCAGTCACATTATCCTGACACTGAGCACACCAGTCCTTGCCCTATCCTAATAATGCCGAGCGCCTGGCTAGGAAGCGACAAGTATCAATTTTAAAGTCATTGGTTTGACTCGACCGGGACTCGAACCCACGACCCCACGATCTACCAGTACGGGAGACGGACGCTCTAACTCATTCGGCCATCCCTTCTGGTTTTTATCGATAGAAAGCCTGAGCCTATGCTTTTACCGACCCATGGGATTTTTAACCTCCCACACCACATAGACATGGTGTAAGAGCAACTGGCCTTTGATGACGCTGTAAGTTATGCACAGCGGTGGAGATCTAAATTGGTAGAGGTGGGGGCACAGGGAATCGAACCACTGACCTTCAGATTAGGCACTCTAACCACTCCACCACAGAGAACACCACCTTGATGCTATTAAGACTAAGTTTCTTAAAGCTGCATAGTCTGATGAACGACCAAATTAACAAAACCAAAACAATTATCTAGATTCTATTCTACATACCTAACTAATGGCCCTGTCACACTACGACGTAACGACGTCGACGTAGGGAGAACGTGAAGAACGTTGAACTTCTCGGCGTAGTATGCAAATTTGGGCAGAAGTTGAACGTGGATGCAGCGTAGTGGACGAGAGCGTAACGTCGATAAAGCGTAGTGATACCGTCATTCAACGAGAGAGGTCAACGTAATGAAGCTCACGGAACGTTATGAACGTTATTCCATCGCCAGAAGAACGTTACATGACGTTAGCTATGACATGATACTTGAACGTACGTTGAATGCACGTTCTCCTGACGTTCTCCTGACGTTCTGACGTTCTCCTGACGTTCTCCTGACGTTCCCATTACGCCCCATGGGCATTTGCACTCGGTTTAATGGGGGTCAACGTAGTGGAACGTAGTTGAACGTAGTGACGAGCGTTGGAATAACGTCCGTTTAACGTCATTGACGTTCGCTGAACGTGAACAGAACGTACGGTGAACGTAAACCCTTACGTTCGTCCTACGTCGAAACTTTTGAACATGTCCAAAACCTCGACGTAACTCGACGTAACACGACGTAATGTGATGTAGCTCGACGTCACTCTAACGTCATTATGACGTCATCATAACGTAATCCAACGTCCATCAACGTAATGACGAAACATCACCACGTTAGGCTCACGTTTGCTCATTACGTTGTAGTGTGACAGGGGTATTAGATACTGATGCACTTATTAAGCATTTGTTGCCACATAGAAGGGAACACTGAGCCAATTTAATAAAACCTGTTACTACAGAAACTTATGGTGTCAGAGTTTTGGCTTGCTTGCCAAATCTAATTTTACATGTTTACACTTCAAATATCTCAAAAGTTAGCCATTTAAAATAAAAAGTTACTTCAAACTAAAGTAAGGTAGATAGTAATAATTAACTTAATATATGGGTCCCCGCCTGGCCGCACCCCGCTACATACATCACAGTGCACACTGTGACAAGTCAGTGCTCATCCTTATGAACCTAGATGTTGCAGGACATAAAACCCCAACAAACATGTAAGGAACATATTGTAGTGCTCTGCACTGACCTCTCAGGCAAGTAACCATATAGACAGGTAGGCGTGGGTAGTGTGGTGATATCAGGGAGCCTAGGTGGTGTAATGGTTAGCACACTGGCCTGGAGAGTAAAGAGATGTGGGTTCGAGTCCCACTCTAGGTGCAATATTTCCCATTTTCATCACCCCCCCACAACACTGGTGCCATGACCAGGATCCTGTACAAGCTACACACTGTATGGTTGTTGAACCTACCCTGTGTATGTATGTGTTAGTGGATTGCCTGTATGTATGTAATTGTAAGCATTAAAAGACTTACAATTCCAGGGGGACGAGTGTAATGGTCTGCACTGACCTCTCAGGCAAGTAACCACATAGACAGGTAGGCGTGGGTAGTGTGGTGATATCAGGGAGCCTAGGTGGTGTAATGGTTAGCATACTGGCCCGGAGTGCAAAGAGATGTGGGTTCGAGTCCCACTCTAGGCGCAATATTTCCCATTTTCATCAACTCCCACGACAATATGCTAACGTCAGCTGAACCCATCTCTTAGTGAATATTCGGGGTTTTTCGTTGAGTTGTTTTGTATATTATTAATTCCTTCCATACCAAATTAGAAGACAAGCGAGGTAATCGATCAAGTCTAAGACTCTGGCTCGCCCTAAAGACCTACTTTGACATTTTATTGAGTGAAATCGGAGGCAGAATGGGCAGATGGTATTGGGGTGAGGTGCCACCTGGAGGGCAGGATGGGAATTAGCGGAGGTGCTTGATGGCAGACGTACCGCTGTCCAGCCTCCAGTAACCCAGCCTACCCAAAAACATATCACAGGAGGTTACAGGAGCAGATGCAGCGAGTAGAACAAGATAAAGCTTTTTTTATTTGTTGCTGTTCCTATGTTATATCCAGTCAATCATATACAATGACAGAGACACTCCAAATACAAATGTAAAATTTAAGACCTAAATGCACTGGGATTGGTCCCACTGCTTCACTGGTCACAGCTGGTCCAGTGTATTATTAACAACCCCACCCCAAAAACATAATTCATAAACTCATATAACTAACTACACTAGAGTTACACTAGAATATTTCTAACAAACTAACATTTATATACCGCTTGCCTAACTGAAACTGAACATTAAAACTTACTACAACTTTACCAACTGAATACAGAAGATAACTTCTGCTTACATTCTAAACACTATGTAAATACTCACATTGATCTGACTAATATTGATCTAGTTATATGACGCTACTGTTACCATATTGCTATGGAACTTTTGGGTTACAGAATTTCATTGCGTTTTGTTTTTGTTTTTGTAAATATGTTTATTCTGCTGAATAATTCTTTTGTCAGTGCCGAAGCACTGGTCTTCCAGCCATTTTTCAATTCAGGATTATTTACACAAAAGGTATATAGAATAAGGTGTACAATACCTGTTGAATAGACAATTTGCACCATGTAACACAATGAAATTCTGAAACCCAAAAGTTCCATAACAATATGGTACAGTAGTGTCATATAACCAGATCAATATTAGTCAGATCAATGTGAGTATTTACATAGTATTTAGAATGTAAGCAGAAGTTATCTTCTGTATTCTGTTGGTAAATTTGTAATAAGTTTGAATGTTCAGTTGCAGTTAGGCAAGCGGTATATAAATGTTGGTTTGTTAGGAAAATTGTAGTGTAACTCTAATGTACCTAGTTATGTGAGTTTATGAATTATGTTTTTGGGGTGGGATTGTTAATAATACACTGGACCATCTGTGACCAGTGAAGCAGTGGGACCAATCCCAGTGCATTTAGGTCTTAAATTTTACATTTGTATTTGGAGTGTCTCTGTCATTGTATATGATTGACTGGAAATAACATATTTACCGCAAAAAAATTATTACGTACATGAATAATATTTGCATGAATACTTTATACCTCAGCTAAACTTGTTTGTTTCAGCACCGTGGTTCTGATTGCTGCGTTTTCGCAGTACACAAAGAACGTGAACATTCCCTGCATCGGCTTTGAAAAAGGCAAAGGTTTCAAAATGCAGCCATTCCCAATCTTCCGGCTCTTTCCTGTAAGTACTACCTCTTAGTTGTTGGTTTTGTGAGTTTTACATCCTGGCAACATCTAAGGTCATATCAGGACGGGCATCGACTTGTGAAGTGTGCACTCATGGCGACTTTCTAGTCCTCCCCCCCCCCCCTGGGAGGCCAGGCCACCAGCACCATGACCTAATATCCCACTCAGTCACATTATCCTGATACTGAGCTAACCATTCCTTGCCCTATCCTAATAATGCCGAGCGACTGACTAGGAAGCGAGAAATATAAATTTTAAATCATTGGTTTGACTCGACCAGGATTCGAACCCATGGGTTCGAATCCCACGATCTACCAAAACAGAAGGCGGACACTCGACTCATTTAGCCATCCCGTCTGGTACTACCTCTTAGTGATATATCAATCAATCAATAGTTCCGTCCTCTAGTCGAGGGTTGGATGCAATGGTTCTCCACTTGTCCCGATGGTGTGCTGTTCTGATAGACTTTGAATAATTCAAGCCTGTCCACTGTGAAATATTTGTAAACCATGATGTTCTTGGTCTCCCTCTCCCTCTGCTGCCATTCACCTTCCCTTCCAAAAATGTACGGTATATTGAACTCTGATGAATGATGTGGCCAAAATAAATAAGTTTCTTAGTGATATATATTTAGGTTTATATACCGGACGCTGTGGCCGAATCGGTGGAGTGTAGGCTTCCCATGCGGAAGGTCCGGAGTTCGAATACCTGCCGAGCCAAGTTAATGACTTATAACATTTATACTTGTCGCTACCTAGCACAGATATATTTTCTAAAAGATTCTAATAATTACACAATTGGTTCTGATATCTAATAGCATTTTACAGCCATATCTATTTTTCCAATTATATATATATATATATATATATATATATATATATATATATAATATATATATATTTATTCTATTAATCACTTAAACAATATTTTCCAACTATAAAATGGCAAGATTTTCCTAATCCTCCAAATAACAATACAAGCAATATTTTCCGATATAAGCACAATTTCAAAAACTTCCTAATAATAAAAACAATAGTTCCTGAAATTTTCCAAACAAGATTACGGGAAGTAATATTTGGTTTAAAGCTGCATAGTCCGATGCAAACATAACATTTTCAAAACCAAAACAATTATCTAGATTTGATTCTAAATATCTAACTTAGATACTGATGCACTTATTAAGTATTTGTTGCCACATAGCAGGCAATACTGAGGCAATTTAATAGAACCTGTTACTGCAGAAGCCTATGGTGTCATAGTTTTGGCATGCTTGCCAAAAGTAATTTTGCATATTTTCATTTCAAATATCTCCGAAGTTAGCCATGTAAAAATAAAAGTTGCCTCAAACTAAAGTAAAGTAGATTATAACGACCAACCTGATACATTTATCTCAGAAAATTGCAGAAACTGAAAACCATCGGACTATGCAAATTTAAATTTGCCTATAGGCCTACTAACGCTACTGGAACATCCTGGACAAATGAAATTATATATGACTCTAACTTAGATAGCAGTTACTTGTTTGTTTGTTGTTGCTTTACATCCTAGCAACATCTAAGGTCATATCAGGACGAGTACCGACTTGTGACAGTGCGCACTCATGGCGACTTTATAGTGCTGCCCCACTGGGAGATCAGGGTACCGACTTGTGACAGTGCGCAATCATGGCGGCTTTATAGTGCTGCCCCACTGGGAGATCAGGCCGCCTAATAATAAGAGCGACATTTTCTTGTGCTTGCAGGTTATCCTGGCAATTGGGATAACGTGGATCATCTGCGCCATTCTAACTGCTGTCAACGTCTTCGGGAAAAGCAGCAAGGGGGGCACCACTAACCAACTGGAGGTGCTGGAGCAAGCCGCCTGGTTCAGGGTCCCCTACCCAGGTACCTAGCACCACGTACAATTCACTAAGGCTAAGATTCCTTACACGCGGTATGCGAATGCGAATGCGGCAAAAAATAGAAACGCCTTGAAGTCAATGGGCTACATCCCTTACACTCGGTATGCGAATGTGGCAACGCGATCGGTCCCTGTAGCGATCGGTGCGGCATGCGGCATGCGGTATGCGATAGAAATGTCAGTCACACTTGTCCATTAGTTTTAGACTAGGAGAGGTGACTGATCATTACGGAACGGTCACACACAGGGGTGCTGAGTGGAAACATCTGGTAGTGGTGGTGGTGGGGAGACGCTTGCCGCTTACCGCGTAGAAGGAATCCTCCCATTCGCATACCGCATACCGCATGCCACATAGCGTAGAAGGAATCTTAGCTTAAGGCGGAGACGCGACTGGTTTATATCCGCGTTTATTTTGAGTCATTAAGTGTCTAGGTTAATTAAATGAGGTTTCATAATAGACTATATCGCCATTCCAGCCGCGTGTTGCATTGTGGGATACGTGGAAGATAAACAACCCCCCGCGAAGCACATGGCTACTGCGGTGCAGACACTGGGTGCAGCTATGAAATGTGTTAGTTTCAGCTCATCTCAGCTCTTGTTTGAAACATAGAATACCAACTAAAAAATATAGATATAATAAATTAAGATGTTAATCTTTTATCTAGCATTGCATTTAGATCAATCTAATCAGCATATCTTATACCATCTGCATTTAGATTGAGAAAAATCTGGGCATGCAACTAGTTAGTGTTAGAGCTATACCCAGAGTCAGTTTTACTCAGTTAATTCATGTTTTTATTTATATTCTATGCTTAATGACACCTGTTGGGTTAGGAAATGGGTAGGGTTAATCAGACATTGGTTATATATTTCTTTGAAACAAGTTTTTGTTGACACATTTGACATTTTAATATTTAGAACAAGAATTACTTATGTCTAATCAATGGTGATATTTACATCAGCCTGTAAAGTGACGGAAATTGTATGTTTCTTTGCTCAAAATGCATGGAGAGTTGTGTCTTAAACACATTCATTATATTATTATATTGCATCCATCCATCCATGTTTCTGTCAAATTTTTATGCATTTTTATTAATTTTGAAGAAAATTGAAGTTTTTCCCCATAAGTATCGGCAAACTCAATGGCTGTACGCCCTTGCTTTGCTGCCAACACCGTTTTCAGTGCATGCGCAGTGGGAACCGTGATCTCGTCTATATATTCGATACAGTTCAATAAATGACCTGACTTCTCGTAATGTCACCACACCCCATCCCTTGAGCCCAGGCACCACGTCCAGTATGTGGACTCGAACCCTACAACCCTACCCCTTTTATTAGAGGTGTGGGTGGGCCAGGGATTTTTGATTAGTTGTTCAGTGTCTGGGGTTTGATGGCTGAATGGCAATCTGGTCGGTGTGTTGGTCAGGTGATACAGTTGTGGCGGGAAATCCCGCGTGGGTAAGGGAGCGGTTGCTCGCCTTGGCGGTAGCCTCAAGGTGGCGCCACCGTATCTCTGCGATCGCTAAAGCCCCAGTCAGACCTCACCGGATTGAGGAACCGGCCAGTAACCGGCGTGTTGGTTCCATCTCCGGTGGTGTCCGGCGGTGACCGGTACAAGTTTTGAACATGCACAAAGATTGTACCGGACACTGCCAGACTGAGATGTATGGTTGATGTCCGGTTTAAGTCCGTTTTGTCCATTTCATGTCCGGTACCCATCGGTTACATCTCCGGTTTGCTTCCTGCAGTGTCCGTTGGCGGTGCTGCGAGAATTCGGTCCGTCAGTTTTCGGTGCGTCCGTGATCAGTCCAATAGTTGTCCGGTTGGTGTCCGATTGGTGTCCGGTCCGTCCGTTAAACATTCGCTTGTCATCTGGTTATCGTCTGTTTATTGTCCTGTGGCTATTCGTTAATGTACCTTCCTTGTCCGTTTAGCGTTCGTTTCATCCAGTACATTTTGGTACATTTTGGTACATTTTGATACCGAACACCACCGGACTAGACAATCCTTTGTCTGATGGTGTCCGGTACTCAGTCCGGTAAGGTCTGACTGGGCCTTAACCAATGTTCTGCGGTTCACGGGTGTCGGTAAGGACTCATTGTGGTTCAGCGCCGGTCATATTTATAGTGCTGCTGCGCTTAGGTGTAGCCCTCATATCACCACCCGTCAATTAGCCATGTTATGCTAACATGAACAATTCATGGGGTTTTACGTCCCAGCCAGTGTCGTGCCTAAGGCAGTGCTAGCATTTTGAATTTTAGTATCTTTTCACACACAAAAAGTATAATTTCTTTTACAAAGAACTGTCTAAAGAAAAGTATTAAAAAAGTATAAATAAGGGTAAAGTTACCCTGATTTGTAACCATTTGTTACCTTGTTAGGCTAACATGTGCCGCCTTACTTGTGAACATGCTTCAGGAATGAGGTGTGCAGTGTTGTGATGAGGAGTTGCGGCTGTTGAGCCCTCAGTTTTACATAGTTCAGTGTAGTCACTTTGTCACTGACAGCAGAGAGCTCAGTGAAAATTCCACTCCTGTAAAGCACATCTCTCAATCTCATCAAATTCCTAATTCTAAGAGTGAATAGTTTTCAATTGCCGGATTGGCAAATTTTTGCGGAAAAAAGTATTTACACCTGAAAAAAGTGTGTAACAAGTATAAAAAAAAGTAGTTTTGCCTTGAAAAAGGTATAATACCTTAAAAAAAGTAAAAAGTGGCAGCACTGCTAGGGTTAGGTATGGCAGGTATAGCGCGTGCCCTGGGCGCCACTTGAATGTGGGGGAGGGTGCGTCTTGAGCTGATATTATGGGAAATTTATCTAAAAGGTGGGTGTCAGACATTTGGACAGCACAAAATAAATAGAAGCTGCACGGCGCCAACTGTTTAGCATATAATCAAACTCCAATAATTAGTAATACAGAAATGAACCTCCTCCACCTGTTCATACTTGTATAATATTTATACTATTGTCTTGGAGTGATGAAAATGGGAAATATTGCGCCTAGACCGGGACTCGAACCCACATCTCTTTGCATTCTGGGCCAGTGTGCTACCCATTACACCTCCTAGGCTCCCTGATATCACCATACTCCCCACGCCTACCTGTCTATGTGGTTACTTGCCTGAGGGGTCTGTGGAGACTACTACACTCGTCCCCCTGGAATTGTAATTCTTTTAATGCTTACAATTACATATATACAGGCAATGCACAAACACATACATACACAGGGTAGGTTCAACAACCATACAGTGCATAGCTTGTACAGGATCCTGGTCACGGCACCAGTGTCATGGGAGTGATGAAAATGGGAAATATTGTGCCTAGAGCGGGACTCAAACCCACATCTCTTTGCATTCCGGGCCAGTGTGCTAACCATTACATCACCTAGGCTCCCTGATATCACCACACTACCCACGCCTACCTGTCTATGTGGTTACTTGCCTGAGAGGTCAGTGCAGACTACCACACTATATATAGATATATATGTATATACTGTATTCTCGCGAGTTAACAGTAACACCCTGGGCGCTTAAATTGGCAAATCACTGAAGTAGGGGTGGGCGTTTACCAACACGTGGGCGTTTAATGGGTGGGCGCCTGCGAAATATTGGCCAAGTGGGGGGTGGGCTTCAACCCACACATGGGGGGGTTAACCTACGAGAATACAGTGTATATAAATATATATATATGAGGCTGTCTCAAAAGGTGCTAAGTAATTTGGGACAAAACTTTGTCCATTGTAGCGATCAACTTACTATCTGCTTATGCATTTGCTCAGGATAAACTGATTTATGGTGTTTCATAATCCCAATAGAATACATATTGATTTGAAGCAAATGTCCTTGTGTTTTCAGTGTAACCGTCTCTGTGCTATTTTGTGTCAATCGTTAGGTCAACAACAAAAAGAAGAGTTATCACCTTTTGAGACAGGCTCATATATCAAGGGTAAATTGAGGCAAATAAGGAGGATTTATATCGGTTGTGTGAAAATGAAGCAAGCCTAATAACCCCTTCTCTATGATAGGTTACACTGATACAGTTTTTACTTACAATCTAGGTCAGTGGGGAATGCCAACAGTGTCGACAGCGAGTGTGTTCGGACTGTTGGCCGGAGTGTTGACTTCAATAGTCGAATCAGTCGGTGATTACTACGCCTGTGCCCGGATGTCACGTGTCCCACCACCACCCATCAATGCCATCAACAGAGGTAGGCGGCTATTCACATATTTTGTTCTTAACATCGTTGATTATGTTGAGCAAATTTCAATCGCAGCTACAAGTCGGTACGCATCCTGATATGACCTTAGATGTTGCTAGGATGTAAAGCCCAAGTCACACCTACCCGGACTAGCCCCGGATTTTTAGCCGGACCACCCCAGACCATTCCCACGGACTGTCCCGGACAGCCCCGGTTATTTGGCCGATTTTGGCTCGCTGTCACACCTACCTGGACGAGCGACAGTCTAGACATGGACCAGAGTCCGGATCACCCCACACTGAGCCGGACCACTCCCGGACTACCCGGTGTATCCATGGAGTAGTCACGGATAAGTCTTGGACTTGCTCCTGCTATATATATATATATACAAAAACGGGGCTCATCCTGGGCTGATCCATGGTAAACTGGGCTATCCGTGGTTAATCCGTGGTTAATCCGTGGTTAATCCATGGTCATCCTGCCTGTCTGGGTCTTATCCGGGCAGTCCAGGAGTGGTCCGTGCCTCTGTCGGGGCTAGTCCGGGGCTAGTCCGGGGCTAGTCCGGGGCTAGTCCGGGGCTAGTCCGAGGCTAGTCCGGGGCTAGTCCGGGGCTAGTCCGGGGCTAGTCCGGGGCTAGTCCGGGGCTAGTCCGGGGCTAGTCCGGGGCTAGTCCGGGCTAGTCCGGGCTAGTCCGGGGCTAGTCCGGGGCTAGTCCGGGGCTAGTCCGGGGCTAGTCCGGGCTAGTCCGGGCTAGTCCAGGGCTAGTACAGGGCTGGTCCGGGGCTAGTCCGGGGCTAGTCCGGGGCTAGTCCGGGGCTAGTCGGGCTAGTCCGGGGCTAGTCCGGGGCTAGTCCGGGGCTAGTCCGGGGCTAGTCCGGGGCTAGTCCGGGGCTAGTCCGGGGCTAGTCCGGGGCTAGTCCGGGGCTAGTCCGGGGCTAGTCCGGGGCTAGTCCGGGGCTAGTCCGGGGCTAGTCCGGGGCTAGTCCGGGGCTAGTCCGGGGCTAGTCCGGGCTAGTCCGGGGCTAGTCCGGGCTAGTCCGGGCTAGTCCGGGCTAGTCCGGGCTAGTCCGGGCTAGTCCGGGGCTAGTCCGGGGCTAGTCCGGGGCTAGTCCGGGGCTAGTCCGGGGCTAGTCCGGGGCTAGTCCGGGGCTAGTCCGGGGCTAGTCCGGGGCTAGTCCGGGGCTAGTCCGGGGCTAGTCCGGGGCTAGTCCGGGGCTAGTCCGGGGCTAGTCCGGGGCTAGTCCGGGGCTAGTCCGGGCTAGTCCGGGGCTAGTCCGGGGCTAGTCCGGGGCTAGTCCGGGCTGGTCTGGGGCTAGTCCGGGCTAGTCCGGGGCTAGTCCGGGGCTAGTCCGGGGCTAGTCCGGGGCTAGTCCGGGGCTAGTCCGGGCTAGTCCGGGGCTAGTCCGGGGCTAGTCCGGGGCTAGTCCGGGGCTAGTCCGGGGCTAGTCCGGGGCTAGTCCGGGGCTAGTCCGGGGCTAGTCCGGGGCTAGTCCGGGGCTAGTCCGGGGCTAGTCCGGGGCTAGTCCGGGGCTAGTCCGGGCTAGTCCGGGGCTAGTCCGGGCTAGTCCGGGGCTAGTCCGGGGCTAGTCCGGGCTAGTCCGGGGCTAGTCCGGGGCTAGTCCGGGCTAGTCCGGGCTAGTCCGGGGCTAGTCCGGGGCTAGTCCGGGCTAGTCCGGGGCTAGTCCGGGGCTAGTCCGGGGCTAGTCCGGGGCTAGTCCGGGGCTAGTCCGGGGCTAGTCCGGGGCTAGTCCGGGCTAGTCCGGGCTAGTCCGGGTCTAGTCCGGGGCTAGTCCGGGGCTAGTCCGGGCTAGTCCGGGGCTAGTCCGGGCTAGTCCGGGGCTAGTCCGGGGCTAGTCCGGGCTAGTCCGGGGCTAGTCCGGGGCTAGTCCGGGGCTAGTCCGGGGCTAGTCCGGGGCTAGTCCGGGGCTAGTCCGGGGCTAGTCCGGGCTAGTCCGGGGCTAGTCCGGGGCTAGTCCGGGGCTAGTCCGGGGCTAGTCCGGGGCTAGTCCGGGGCTAGTCCGGGGCTAGTCCGGGGCTAGTCCGGGGCTAGTCCGGGGCTAGTCCGGGGCTAGTCCGGGGCTAGTCCGGGGCTAGTCCGGGGCTAGTCCGGGGCTAGTCCGGGGCTAGTCCGGGGCTAGTCCGGGGCTAGTCCGGGGCTAGTCCGGGGCTAGTCCGGGCTGGTCCGGGGCTAGTCCGGGCTAGTCCGGGGCTAGTCCGGGGCTAGTCCGGGGCTGGTCCGGGGCTGGTCCGGGGCTGGTCCGGGGCTGGTCCGGGGCTGGTCCGGGGCTGGTCCGGGGCTAGTCCGGGGCTAGTCCGGGGCTAGTCCGGGGCTAGTCCGGGGCTAGTCCGGGGCTAGTCCGGGGCTAGTCCGGGGCTAGTCCGGGGCTAGTCCGGGGCTAGTCCGGGGCTAGTCCGGGGCTAGTCCGGGGCTAGTCCGGGGCTAGTCCGGGGCTAGTCCGGGGCTAAGCGGTGGCTAAAACGTGGCTCTTCCAGTTTAAAAAAGACCCGGACTGCCCCAGACGGGACTCGGACTACCCCCGGACAACACCCAGACTACCCGGATGAGTCACTGATCCAGATCATGCCGGATCGACCCCAGATTGAAATATTCCCCGGATCGCCCTGGATGTTTTAAACATTTAAAAACATCCGGGGCCGACCCCGGATGATGCCGGACCAGCCACGGATCACCAAGGACCATCAAGAACCAGCCACAGATGAGCCATGAATGATCCCGGATCGCCACGGACCACGTCGGATCACGGGCCGGTGTGGTGGTTTCAGCGGGTTCCCGTGCTCAGAGGTGTCCCTCGCTTCTGCGCTGCTTCTGCGCATGCGCGGATTTCGCATCAACTCGGGTCACCTGAGCCACTTATTGGCGCATGCGCACATCCTACAAACTCGGGTCGAATAATCGAATACGCTTCTCCGCGCTCGGGTGGACAATCTTTTTTTCTTTTTTTAATAACCGATAAAAATACAGCAAAATAGGATTTAAAGTATTTTATGATGGCCCAGTTTACCTATATTTCCATTTAATTAATCTAAGTTATTCTTTTTATGCACATGGCACGTGTATTTGTCGACTCCACTCGCCGTGTTCTATTTGAATTTCTGACGACTCGGATGACCCGAGTCGCCCGGGTAGTGTTAATCGATTACGGCCATCCTTATTAGATTCTGACGCATGCGCAGAAGCGAGGGACACCTCTGAGCACGGGAACCCGCTGAAACCACCACACCGGGGCTCCTCCGGCCCCATATCCGGGTAGGCGTGACCTACGCTTTAAACAACCCAACCAACCTTCAATTAAATAGCTCCAAACTTAAACCTTTAAAATCAAAGTTATTTTGAACTAAAGCAATGTAGATTATAACATATTCATCTAAAATCCAGACAGGATGGCCGAATGGGTTGAGCGTCCACTTCCCGTTTTGGTGGGACGTTGGATTCGAACCCATAGGTTCGAATCCCATGACCTCCAAATTCAAGTTAAACCAACTTGGTTGAGTCAGACCAATGACATACAAATTTATACTTGTCGCTACCTAGTCTGGTATGCGGCAATATTAGGATAGGGCAAGGAGCAGTGGAATGAGGAAGACCAATTGTCCGCAATTGAAATTTCCCTGCTTAAAGTTGCATAGTCCGATCGTTTTGAATTTCTGTATTTTTTCTGAGATAAATATATTAGATCGATCAATAGTATCTACTTTACATTAGTTCAAAGTTACTTTTATTTTAAATGGTAAACTTTTGAGATATTTTGAGTGCAAAAATGGAAAATTAGTTTTGACAAGCTTGCCAAAACTCTGACACCATAGACGTCTGCAGTAACAGGTTCTGTTAAATTGACTCAGTATTTATTGCCTTCTACGCAGAAACAAATGCTTAATAAGTGCATCACTATCTAAGTTAGATATGTACAATCAAATCTAGATAATTGGTTTGGTTTTGAAAATTTGATATTTCATCGGACTATGCAGCATTAATCAACTAATGTAAAAAGAACAAATATAAATATGGAAGATACTAAGGTAACTTTAATGCTAGTGATGTGTTCATGTTTACGTATTTTTCAGGTATCGGAGTAGAGGGGCTCGCTACCCTGGTGGCAGGTACCTTCGGGTCTGGAAGTGGAACTACTTCTTATAGTGAGAACATTGGCGCCATTGGCATTACCAAGGTAAGCTGCATAGCCAAGATAGTTGGATCACATGTCTTTAGAATTTAATTTTTTTTTTTTTTTTTAAGACTTAAAACCTAAGATTTTGCTAATCCTCACCATATCCCTTAATACAAATTAGGCCAGCTGTCATGAAAATTCACACTGCAATGATTGGTCACACTGCGATGATTGGTCACACTGCAATGATTGGTTACTAGGGATAATTAAGATCTCTGCGATTTCGCGGATTTCCGGGATTTTTCAATCGCGCAACACCATCAGTGTATACATATGTGGTGCAGATGCTGCAGCACTATCAGTGTATACCACTAAGAAATGCTCCAATCGGCGCAGCGCTATCAGCGTCTAATACTAACACATGCTTCAAAGGGTGCAGCACTATATATGAAACCCGACTTCCGGGAATTTTCAGCGATTCCCTGACAATGCTAAACCTATGGAAGAATATCCGCATTTCCGCTTTTTTTCCCCGGAGACTAACCACCTGGTTACTTACACTGGCATGATTAGTCCAGACATGAGCTCCACTACCATATGGTGGCAGCAAGGACTGCTCCGTCACCGTCACAGTTTACAGCGATAGGTGGCGGTACGGTAGCCACCGGGCAGCGCCGCCACACGGCTGCCACCTACATATTTTCAGGGTCGTACAAAGCCTACGAAAGTGGGTAAAGAGGCTGTCAGTAAAGTGTTTTTTTTGGCGATTTTGTTTGCTTGCTTGCCTATATTTGTTAATTAATTAATTATTTTAACTCTTCTAGGTGGGCAGGTAAACACCCAATATGGAATATTAATTGTTTGTAGTATATTTGTTTATTAATAGTTTTAATTGTTCTAGGTGGGCAGGTAAAGACTCGCTATTAAATTATAAGCCTTCTACCTTATACTTGTTCAGGTGTTCAAGGTAAGCAGATAATCGTTCTCTGTGGCGGAGTGGTTAGAGTGTTTGACTTTTTTCTAGGGCAGACTCCTAATCTGAGGGTCGGCGGTTCGATTCCCCGTGCTCCCAGCTCTGCCAATTTGGATTTCCACCACTGTGTATAACTCACAGCGTCATCAAAGGCCGGTTGCTCTCATTCAGGGCGTAATCGATTAACACGACCCGGGCGACTCGGGTCACCCGAGTCGTCTGAATTTCAAATCGAACACCGTGAGTGGAGTCGACAAAAACACGTGCCGTGTGCAAAACGACCCGACACCAGTGACCCACCTCTTGGCTGGGGTTTGCTAAGAGCGCCTGAGCTGGTACCTGTAGGATAACAGCTACCACTACAAGTTGTTTTAATGCTTTTTTTTAAATAACCCAGATTGTCAGCTTATACGATCCTAAAATACTTTGAATCCTATTTTGCTGTACTTATATTGGTTATTAAAACAAATAATTAGGTTTTAGATTAAGCCACCATTTTTTCCACCCCAAGCGTGCAGAAGCTTATTCGGTTATTCGACCCGAGTCTGCAGGATGTGCGCATGCGCCAAAAAGTGGCTCGGGTGACCAGAGTCGATTAATCGATTACGCCCACCATGTCTATGTGGTGTGGGAGGTTAAAAATCCCTTGGGTCGGTAAAAGTGTAGGCTCGGGCTTTCCATCGACCAGCAGTGGAATGAGGAAGACCAGTCGTCTATGACTGAAATTTCCCCTGCTTAAACAACTAATGGACCAAAAAAAAAATATAATAACAATTGTTACCCTATATTTGCTTATTAATTGTGTTAGCTCTTCTAGATATCCAGGTAAACACTCCCTATTAACTAATAATCCTTCTGCCCTATATTTGTTTATTAATTAATTGCTTCAACTGTTGCAGGTGGGAAGTAGGCGTGTGGTGCAATGTGCAGGCGTCATCATGATCTTGTTCGGAGTCTTCAATAAGTTTGGCTCTGTCTTCGCAACCATCCCCGAACCCATCATTGGTGGCCTCTTCATCGTCATGTTTGGTATGCTGCATCATTTCTCATGTGTTGCCATGTAGGCTTATGTATATGTTTAATGAGTGCATTAGTATCTGAGTTGGATATGGAAATCTAGACTTTGCAGACCTTACACTGCGTAGTGCAATGAAGGATCAAATTTTCAAAACCAAAACAATGATCTAGATTTTATTCTACATCATCATCAGCATCATCATCATGCTGTCGGTCGCGATGCGACAAAGACTGCTTTCATTACTTGACTGCCGCTCTCCATTTAACTCTCTGCTGTGAGAGTGATGCCCATGAGTCAGTCTTAATGTCTCTCAGCTTCAGGTTTAACATTTCATGAAAGCTGCCTGCAAGAGTGTTGAAGTGCTGCTGGCTTTTGCAAGTTACCAGTGGTACTCTCTCGGGGAGTAAATGGAGGTTTCACACTGGCAAGAACATGTCAAGACAGGCACAAAACTATTTGTCCCTGCAGTGGCTGGTCGGGAGATGTTGGGAGTTCCATACATCAACCGCCCTTAATGCTGCCACAGTGACATGGTTTTCTGTTCAGGGTTTGCTCCCTTAGCCTTCGGTTCTGTCAAGAACCTGTACCACAAGGCAGTGGTTTACAACTCTGCAGGGAAGGGGCGTCAAACTCCCTGAGGTATTGCAATACCTGCAATACCCGCATACTAATTCTACAAACTAACTTAGATACTGATATATATAAATTATAACCCGACTTACTTTCCACAAACCAGACGGCCAAATCAGTAGAGCACAGGTTTCCTTTGTGGAAGGTTGGGAGTTTGATTCCCAGTCGAGTCAAACCAATGACTTACAAAATTGATACTTGTCGCTATCTCAATTCAATTCTTTTATTTTAACTCTCTGCAATGTATGTTTACAATAAACTGAGGTGATACAATAAATGCATACAAATTCCTTACAGACAGAAAGGATCCCAGAAAAGCGATGCTTATATCTAGCTGGTCTCCATGATGTGAATGATCAAGTGATGACAATAACAAATTATTAAACTTAAGCTACATTTTTAACTAATGATTATGATGAGATACTGATGCGTCTCTTCACAGTTAGTAAAAAACTAAGTAATGATAGGAATATTATATGGATATTGTGTCATGGATTCATGTACTTACATGCAGTATCAGTAGTTATTTTGCATGTATGTTAATAGGGGTAAATCTTATGTTCTTTGCCATAGCCACTTGATATTTTAAATTATGCGACTAGTTAATAACAACCATATCCTATTATATATATTCTCTGACCTGATTATCTGACCTGGCGCTCGGCATTAGTAGGATATGGCAAGGACTGGTTAGCTCTGTGTCAGGATAATATGACTGAGTGGGAAATCGGGTCATGGTTGCGGTGGCCTGGTCTCCCAATTGACTCAGTATCCCCTTCTATGTGGCAACAAATGCTTAATATGTGCATCAGTATGTAAAGTCGTCGTCTGGCAGCTGTAGTTGTGTAGGCAGGCTAATAGGAAATCAATGCAGGCAAGGATAAGAAAGGCAGAGTATAGAGTGAAAGTAAAGTAAGTGAGAGCTTGCACCCTCAGGTTTATTATTATATAGTGGTTTCTGGACCTGACATGGCATATCACCTGACCATGCCCTCCAATGAACAGTAAGCATTTCTAAGTCCACCAATCAACAGTAAGCATTCTTGTATCACTATGGCAACTGTGATCTACCCACCACCACCATGCCTTGTGGCTGCTTTGGCCTCACCTGCCCTGTTGGGCGTAATCGATTAATCAACTCGGGTCACCCGAGCCACTTTTTGGCACATGCGCACATCCTACAGACTAGGGTTGAATAAACGAATACGCTTCTCCATGCTCAGGGTGGAAAAAATGGTGGCTTAATCTAAGACCTAATTATTTGTTTTAATAACCAATATAAGTACAGCAAATTGGATTTAAAGTATTTTATGATCGCATAAGCTGACAATCTGGGTTATTTAAAAAAAAGCATTAAAACAACGAATATGACTTGTACTGGTAGCTGTTATCCTACAGGTACCAGCACAGGTGTGACGTCATCGTTCCTAGCAAACCCCAGCCAAGAAGTGGGTTACTGGCGTCGGGTCGTTTTGCACATGGCACATGTTTTTGTCGACTCCAGTCGCAGTGTTCGATTTGAAATTCTGACGACTTGGGTGACCCGAGTCGCCCGGGTCGTGTTAAGGTCGCATTCCTTACACGCGTAATGCCAAATGCGAATGCGAATGTGAATGAGACAAAAAATCGAAACGCCTTGAAACCTATGAGCTACATTCCTTACACACGTAATGCGAATGTGAATGCGAATGCGAATACAAATGCATTATCCCGATCGGTCCATGTAGCGATCGGTGCGTAATGCGTTATGCGTCAAGCTGGGTGTGAATAGAAACCTGAGTCTGATCTGTCCATTACTTTAACACTAGGATAGGCGACTGAGCATTACGGAACGGTCACGCACAAGGCTTCTGAGTGGAAACATATGGTAGTGGTGGTGGTGGGGGTTCGGGTTGGTAAAAATGCTACCAGAGCCACAAAAATATGAATACGTATTTATAATTTGGTTATAATAAAGGTAGGAACTCCCATGTGACGTACAAAAATTTACATAGATATAAATGCAATATTTGGTCATATACAGAGCAGTATGGAGAATAATTGTTTATTTTTATTTTTTAAATATAGCCAGTCGTGTGCCGCATAACGCATTACACATAACGTGTGTAAAGGCTGCATTCCATATACGCGTAATGCGTAATGCGTTATGCGTTACACGTTATGCGTTATGCGAATGCCAGCATTCCATATACGCATAATGCGTATTGCGTTATGCGTTATGCAGTGAAGTATATAAAAAGTACATGTTTGCACTGTCCCATTCTTCATATTTCTCATGAAGACCGGCTGTCCGTAATTATCAGTCGCCTCCTCCAGCCTTGTAGGTTTATGCGGCGGACCTGTTAGGAAGCAGTCTTCATGAGAAATATGAAGAATGGGACGGTCCAAACATGGCTCAGTTTAGCTTGCTTCGAGGGATGTTAGGACCGCCCCAACTATGAAGACTGCTTCCTAACAGGTCCGCCGCATAAACCTACATCTTTGCACCGTCCCATTCTTCATATTTCTCATGAAGACCGGCTGTCCGTAATTATCAGTCGCCTCCTCCAGCCTTATATCAATGGACAAATGCGACTGATGCTTTTCTGTTCGCACCACCTTGTCCCGGCTGTCCGTAATTATCAGTCGCCTCCTCCAGCCATATCAATGGACAAATGCGACTGATGCTTTTCTATTCGCACCACCTTTACGCATTACGCATTACGCATCGATCGCTACATGGAGCGATCGGGATAATGGATTTCTGACGCATTCGCATTCGCATTACGCATTACGCGTGTATGGAATGTAGCTCAGAGGTTTCAAGGCGTTTCGATTTGTTGTCGCATTCGCATTCGCATTCACATTATGCATTACGCATATATGGAATGCAGCCTTAAGGAATGATGGCATTCGCATAACGCATAATGCATAAAGCTAGGATTCCATATACGCGGTATGCGGCATGCGGTATGCGAATGGCATGATTCCTTCTATGTGGTATGTGGCATGCGATATGCGGCATGCGGCGAGGTCTCACACGGGGGTTCCTACCTTAATCCACAGAAATAGGAATAGTTATCTATGCTTTGGCAATTATAAAGGTAGGAACTCCCATGTGAGACTAATCACTATGTACACAGCACCACCACCACCACCACCACTACCACTACCACCACCACTACCACTACCACTACCACCATATGTTTCCCCTCCTCACACACTAATCACTATGTACACGGCACCCCTCTATGCCTGGTGTCCCCTCCGCACCCCTGTGTGTGACCGTTCTGTAATGCTCAGTCGCCTCCCCTCGGCTAAAACTAATGGACAAACGCGAATGATGGTTTTCTATTCGCATACAGCGTGCCGCATGCCGCATGCCGCACCGATCGCTACAGGGACCGATCCAGTTGCCGCATTCGCATTCACATTCGCATTCGCATACCGCGTGTAAGGGATGTAGTCCATTGATTTCAAGGCGTTTAGATTTTTTGTCGCATTCGCATACCGCATGCCGCATACCGCGTGTAAGGAATCTTAGCTTAACGCATTACGCATTACGCATTACGCATGTAAGGAATGCCACCTTTAATCGATTACGGCCGTTGTGTCTGTGTGTTTGGTGATCCGTGACTAATAGTTGGTGGGGGGGGGGGGGGGCTCTTGAGCTCCTTCCACACTAACAGTAGTGCCCCTCTCACACTATCTATAGAATACACAGTGATTATTTAATACAAGTAAAGGATCACCAGCACTACAGAATTACATTCATGCACCTGTCCCTATACATCATTTACCTTTATAGACCATTTGTAATCCCTTATAGACCAGTTCACATTCCCCATCAATGTGTTTTATCAGAATATTTTACAAGTATCTAAGGAAGTTTGTAGAATCAAATCTAGATCATTGTTTTGGTTTTGAGAATTTGATCCCTCATTGGACTACGCAGTGTAAAGTCTGCAAAGTCTAGATTTCCATATCTAACTCAGATACGGATGAACTCATTAAACATTTATTGCAGTTTATTGTTATACTCATTAATTGAACTACGCAGACTCGGATGAATGGTATATATTTGGACTTTTTAATGCACTAGAATGGTAATCATACATGCGTGAGTATAATGAGAGAATGCCCCGAGATGCTTAAGCCCTATAGTTCTAGTCTTTTATTGTGGGGTGGGCTGGAGGCGTCCGCCGCCAAGTTGTAGTGGCCGAGTTCGGGTTTTGCTTGGTTTATATACCAGCCAGCCGGGCTGAAAAGCACGCCAAATTCCCGTAACTTTGTAACAGATTTTGTCTAACGACGTCATATTTAATTTACATATGCACGTCCGCCATTTCTGCGTGGTTACTCAGAGTAGTTCCAAAAGACCCGCTAGGCGTGGAAGACGTCGATGTACATATTTAATGTTAAAGTTTGAGTATAGGCGGCGCCACCGGGCGTTTGAATAAGAATCCGACTCCAGCTTGTTCAATTACCCATGTTGTGAGCAACATCGAGAATTGGCAATCGAAGCCTTATGTCTAGCACTTGGGTGTGACCACCAAAATTAATTGAGCATGTTTTCACTTAAAATATCTCTAAAGGCTAACCCTTGAAAATAAAATTGACCTCATACTCAAAGATGAAATTGGTCTCCGGTAAAATGAAAAGTGGAAATCTATGCCTACGGTGATTTTATCTGTAAACCGACGGCAATTTTCTGCTAAAACACGGATATTCTGCCATAGGCTTAGCACTGTCAGGAAATTGTGGACAATTCCTGGAAGTCAGGTTTCATACATATACATTGATTGTGATGTGGCATTTGAACAATATATTAGCATATGCTAATAGCACTGTGGTGTTTGAACGATGTGTTAGCATACACTGATAGTGCTGCAGCGTTTGAACAATGTAATAGCATACGATGATAGTGCTGCAATGTTTGAACAATGTAATACCATACACAGATAGTGCTGCAGCATTTGAACAATGTAATAGCATACGCAGATAGTGCTGCAGCATTTGAACAATGTAATACCATACGCTGATAGTGATAGTGCTGCAGCGTTTGAACAATGTAATTAGCATACGCTGATAGTGCTGCAGCGCTTGAATAGCAAATACTGATATTGATAGTGCTCCAGGATTCATCATCATGCTGTGGGTCGCGATGCGACAAAGACTGCTTTCATTACTTGACTGCCACTCTCCATTTAGCTCTCTGCTGTGAGAGTGATGTGTGCAGTTGTACATTTCATGAAAGCTGCCTGCAAAAGTGTTGAAGTGCTGCTGGCTTTTGCAAGTTACCAGCGGCACTCTCTCGGAGAGCAAATAGAGGTTTCACACTGGCAAGAACATGTCCAGACAGGCGCAAAACTATTTGTCCCTTCGGGATTATAGTACAGTAAAAATCATGGAAATCCGCGAAATCCACTAGAGTAAAGTAGCATATAATGATCAACAAATATCGCAGAAATTAAAAGCCATCGAATTATGCAAATTCACTCAACTGGATCCTCTACAATATTTCTACTTCCTGTACAGGTATGATTGTCGCCGTGGGCCTGTCAAACCTCCAATTTGTTGACCTCAACTCTTCGCGAAACCTCTTCATTATCGGTTTTTCGTTCTTCTTCGGCATTACACTTCCGGGCTACCTCAGCAAAAATGAGGATGCCATCAAGACAGGTATGAACTTTCAATACGCGTATTCCAAGTTACCGTCCACCCAGATAAAAGATTCATTGTCGTAGGGGTGAATGACAATGTAGTCTAAATACAGGCGAGAATTGCTCAGACAGTTAGGCATGGTGTGGCGTTCTCTGTGGCGAAGTGGTTAGAGTGTCTGACTTTTTTCTAGGTCAGACTCCTAATCTGAGGGTCGGCGGTTCGATTCCACAGGTCTGCCAATTTGGATTTCCACCACTGTGTATAACTTACAACGTCATCAAAGGCCAGTTGCTCTCATACCATGTCTATGTGGTGCGGGAGGTTAAAAATCCCTTGGGTCGGTAAAAGTGTAGGCTCGGGCTTTCTATCGACCAGCAGTGGAGTGGGGAGACCAGTCTGGGATTTGTGACTGGGATTTCCCCTGCTTGGGACAACTAATGTACCAAAAAAAAAAAGAGAGAGACAAATAAGTGTTCACGCTTCCTGTCTACCATTCGCTATATCGCTATATCGATAGGGTGATTGCATCAGGGAGCCTATGTGGTCTATTTAGCTAATACTTAGGGCGCCAGTACTTGAATCAGGCATGTGATTTCTCTGGTTTTAACCAGAATTCCATTTTTTTCCTGGCTGCTGAAACCGGAATTCCGGGTTTTTCTTAATTCCGTTTTGTCCCATTTTCTATTAATTTTGAATAAATATATTGTGTCGGGCCTACGGCAGCAGCCGCCGTCGGGCCTATGGCGGCAGCCGCCGTCGGGCCTATGGCGGCAGCCGCCGTCGGGCCGACGTTGTTTTGTCCAACCTCCCGCCGTCGGCTCGACGGCGGCTGCTGCCGTCGGGCCTATGGCGGCAGCCGCCGTCGGGCCGATGGCGGGGAGGTTGGACAAAACGTCAGCCCGACGGCAGTTTCCTCCGTTGACTCGATGGAGCGGCCGACGTCGGGCCGACGTCGGCTCGACGGCTGTGTGCTATCTGGGTACCTACACACAATAAAACGCCTATACTTACCTGAACTCCTATCAAACACAGCCTTGAAAAGCCTTGAAATAGGCTTGAATTCCATATCTTCACATGCGTACGGACCCTGCAATTTGTACATTTTCAGCGTTGACAAACATGATATTCTTTCGCAGGTTCTGAAGCTGTTGACCAGGTCTTCAGGATTCTCCTGCAGACGAGCATGTTTGTCGGTGGCCTATCAGGCTTTATTCTTGATAATACAATTCCAGGTAAGTTCTGACTATGTAGGTCATTCTCAGAAACTGTGTACCACATATTTGGTTTCCACATTACATTGGTAATGATTTTTTTTTTGTTGGTGGGTGGATTGGGGCTAGCAAGTCAAATAGCTATTATTGTCGCTATAGACCCTTTGCAATATTTATAAACATTGTGTATGCGCGTGCACGGTGGCTGCAGAACGAAGGTACACTGCCATTGAGTTTGTCAATACATGCAAAATAGCGAAATAAAATAGCGAAATAGCAAATGGTAGACAAGAAGTGTGAACTCTTATTTGTCTCTCATTTTTGCTTGAGTGCAAGTAACTAAGCAACACAAGGGATAATTAGTAGCATGTGGTGAATAAGGGGTCAAATTTCCCTGGATCATCAGCCCATGCTTTTTCTAATCTGTTCTTGAATGAATTTATTGACTCGGCATCAATAACATTTTGTGGGAGACTGTTCCATACATTTATGATTCTGTTTGAGAAACTGTGTTGCCTTAACTTTGAAATGGCACAGTGCACCACGTCGATTTTATTCAAAATTAATAGAAATACAGAACCATAACCGTATAAATTTAATATAATCTTGTCGGTGAATATGTTTTCTGTATGTGTGCCAAGCGGTTTGTTTCTAGGTGGCGTTCGACATTACTAGGATAGGGCAAGGAGCAGTGGAATGAGGAAGACCAATTGTCCGCGATTGAAATTTCACCATAAAAAAACACACACACAAAAAAGAAAAAGAAAAAAAGAACCATTCCTCATATGGCCTTGGATACTGTTAGGATGTCAAACCCCAGCTTGTTTCCCCACCTCGGTCACAGTCCTTAAGCTTGGCATAAAACATGACGTCATCAGGTCCAGTGTAGGTGGTCCTGCACATGTGCGCTACTCTGTGGCGGAGCAGTCAAGGCGTTAAGCCCATAGGCCAATTTACGGTTATATTGTGCAATAACTATGTACCCGAATCTCACTTTGAGAGTTTTATTTGAATTATATATATTTAGGGAATGTAAATATCGATCCAACAATAGATGCTGGTATTGGTATATGTTATAAGCTTAATGCATTGATGGCCTATGGGCTTAATGCCTTGATGACATCACCACAGAGTAGCGCATGCCATGCAGAGGAACAACTACACTGGTGCCTCTCCAGAGGTCTTCCATATATGGTCCGATGTTGTAATGCTTTGTGCCAAGCCTAAGGACTTCAAGTCTGTGGCCGGGAACCCAGCTAGTCAAACCCTAGATAAAAGCTTCACCCCATACTTGCACAGCGACCAGACGGGATGGCCAAATGAGTTAGAGCGTCCGTCTCCCGTGCTGGTAGATCGTGGGGTCGTGGGTTCGAGTCCCGGTCGAGTCAAACCAATGACTTTAAAATTGATACTTGTCACTTCCTAGCCAGGCGCTCGGCATTATTAGGATAGGGCAAGCACTGGTGTGCTCAGTGTCAGGATAATGTGACTGAGTGGGATACCAGGTCATGGTGCCGGCGGCCTGGTTTCCCAGTGGGACAGCACTATAAAGTCGCCATGAGTGCGCACTGTCACAAGTCGGTACCCGTCCTGATATGACCTTAGATGTTGGTAGGACGTAAAACAACAACAAACAAACAAACAAACAACTGCAGTACACAGGTGAACGACAAGGTAGTCTAAATACGGGCGAAAATAGCGTTAGTATGGAACAAGAAGTAGAATGCCTGGCACCAGTGTCAAATGGTTACTTATATCAGCACAGAGTTGGTGAAATGGGAGAGAATGCAAAAAGACAAGATGGCGGCCAGAGAATGCCGTCGATTTCACTTTTAAATTGCATTAAAGTATATGTTTTATTATATTTTCCAACTCAAAAGTAGTGGGTAAACATGAAGACATATACAAAGAATAAATGTTGCTTCTTAGATTGTGAAATTAGGCTCTCATAAAGACTCATTTCATTAGCCCGATTTTTCTACCGTTTTTATATAAGGGTGATTTTACCCCTGTACTGGAAGTACGGGGTGAATCTTTTATCTAGTCAAACCCCAACATACAAATAAGCAAAGTGTGTGTTTTCCAGGCACTGATGAGGAACGGGGCATACAGAAGTGGAATACGCATGCACCAACATCAAAAGGGGATGTGGCGGCTGAGATTAGTCGCTGTTACGACATCCCCTCCGTGACCACATTCCTACAGGTAAGACAATGGATAGGAGGGGAGTGGGACATAGCTCAGGCAGTGGAGTGTCCACCGGTGAAGGTTTGGATCATCCAATCGATCCTGCTCAGTGGACACATTTGCAGTTTGGGCTATTTTCCGTTCCAACCAGTGGTCCGCAACTTGTTCATCAAAGGCTGTGGTATGTGTGGGAAAGTGCATATAAAAGACTCCTTGCTGCTTATCGGAAAGAGTAGCCTATGTGGTGGCAGTGGGTTTCCTCCAAAGAAATATGTCAGAATGACCATATGTTTGACATCCAATAGCCGATGATAAAAATCAATGCGCTCTAGAGGCGGCATTAAATAAAACAAGACATGTGGTTTTTTTTACGCTGGACAGGATGGCTGAATAAATAAGAGCGCTAGCTGGATTCCCATACCAGAGTTCATCATGGTTTCGATCCCTACGACTGTGTCAAACCAATGACTTACCAAATTTATACTTGGCGCTACACAGTCTGGTGCTTGGCATTAATAGGATAGGGTAAAAACTGGTTTGCTCATCATCAGGATAATGTGACTGAGTTGGATACTGGGGTCATGGACTGGTGAACCCATCTTCCAGTCGGGCAGCACTATACTCATCATGTTTCAAGACGATAGGCCACTCATCCTGATATGGCCAAATATGTTGTTGGGATGTAAAACCTCAATAACAAAAAACCACAAGTAGATAATCTTTTAATCTTTCATCAATAGCTAATTACTGGAAGATGGGTCCACCAGCCCATGACGCGATATCCCCCTCAGTCGAATTATCCTATACAGGTTAGGAAAAAACTTGAAAATTAAAAAAAAACTAATATAGAAACTACTAACCCAAACCGCAAAGGTTGGCCCGAGAAAGATCAGGTAAAGACTCCTGAGTGCGGGACCAGACCAATCCAGTATCACAGCTGTCCACCGCTGAAAACAAGCACCCTCACAGGAGCTAATACGTTATGGGCAGAATAAAAAACTTGTCACAAAAAAAAAAAAATCCTATTACTAACCTGACCAGTCCATGCCCTATCCTATGAGGACCTTTCAGTTTGCACGAGTCTCTCACCAGATGGCGACTCATGCCGGTCTCTGTAATGCTTTGGTTGAATAGAAGCACACACACAGCTTAGGTGTGTGGTGGGATGTAGGTGTGTGGTGGGGCTGTAGGTTTGTGGTGAGGGTTTAGGGATGTGGTGGGGGTGTAGGTGTGTGGTGTGTGTGTGGTGGTGTAGGTGTGTGGTGGGGTGTAGGTGTGTTGTGGGGGTGTAGGTGTGTGGTGGGGGTGTAGGTGTGTGGTGGGGTGTAGGTGTGTGGTGGGGGATTAGTGATGCTAAAGATTGTGAGGTGCCACTCTGCAAGACAACCCTACACCTCCACCACAAACCACCTACACCCCCACCACACACACCGTCAACCCCCACCACACACACCTACACCCCCACCACATCCCTAAGCCCCCACCACACACCCCTAAATCCCCACACACACCACACACCTACAACACCAAACACATACCACACACCTACACCCCACCACACACCTACACCATACACATAAGCTGTCACCACACACCTACACCCCCCACCACGCCCCACCAAACACCTACACCACCAAACAGATACCACACACCTACACCCCACCACATCCCTAAACCCCCACCACACACCTACACCCCCACCACACAGCTACACCCCCACCACACAGCTACACACCTACACACATCACCACACACCTAAACCATCACCACACACCTACACCCCCATCACACATACACACCACACACCTACACCACATCCCTAAACCCTCACCACACACCTACACCCCCACTACAGACCTACACCCCCACCACACACCTAAACACCTACACCCCCATCACACACCTACAGCCCCACCACACCCCTAACCCATCACCACACACCTACACCCTACCACACACACACCTACAGCTTCACCACACACCTACACCCCCACACACATACACCCCACCACACACACACCACACACCTACACCCCCAAGACACACACACCTACACCCCACCACACACCTACACTCCCACACACACACCACACCCCTAAACCCTCACCAGACACCTACACCCCCACCACACACCTACACCCCTCACCTGCACCCGACAATACACACACACACCTACACCCTCACCACACACCTACACCCTCACCACACCACACACCTACACCATCATCACACACCTACCACACAGCTACACCCCACCACACCCCTAAACCCTCACCACACACCTACACCCCCACCACACACACACACCACCACCCCACCACACACCTACACCATCAACCCAACCACCACACCTACACCCCACCACACACCCTACACCCCACCATATCCCTAAGCCCCCACCACACACCCCTAAATCCCCACACACACCACACACTTACAACACCAAACACATACCACACACCTACACCTCACCACACACCTACACCACACACATAAGCTGTCACCACACACCTACACCCCCCAGCACGCCCCACCACACATCCTCCACCACCAAACAGATACCACAGACCTACATCCCACCCCACACATCCCTAAACCCTCACCACACACCTACACCCCCACCACACACCTACACCCCAACCACACACACCTACACCCTCACCACACACCTACACCCCCACCACACACCTACACCCCCACCACACACCTACACCCCCATCACACACCTACACCCCCATCACACACCTACAGCCCCACCACACCCCTAACCACTCACCACACACCTACACCCTACCACATCCCTACACCCCAACCACACAGACACACCTACACCTTCACCACACACCTACACCCCCACACACACATACACCCCACCACACACACACCACACACCTACACCCCCAAGACACACACACCTACACCCCACCACAGACCTACACTCCCACACACACACCACACCCCTAAACCCTCACCACACACCTACACCCCACACCTGCACCCAACAATACACACACACCGACACCCTCACCACACACCTACACCCTCACCACACACCTATACCCCCACCACACACCTACCACACAGCTACACCCCCACCACACCCCTAAACCCTCACCACACACCTACACCCCCACCACACACACACCACCACCCCACCACACACCTACACCCCCGCCCCACACACCTACACCACATCCCTAAACCCTCACCACACACCTACACCCCCAAACCTACACCCCCACCACAAAACTAACCCCCACCACACACCTCTACCTCCACCACACACCTACACCCCCACACACACACCACATCCCTAAACCCTCACCACACACCTACACCCCACACCTACACCCCCACCACACAACTACACCCCCACCACACACACCTCCACCACACACACACCACACACCTACACCCCACCACACACCTACACCCCCACCACACACCTACACCCTCACCACACACCTACACCCCAACCACACACACACCTACACCCCCACCACATCCCTAAACCCCCACCACACACCTAAACCCCCACCACACCCCTAAACCCTCACCACACACCCAACACACACCTAAACCCCCACCACACACATACCTAGACCCCCACCACATCCCTAAATCCCCACCACACACCACCACACATCTACACGACGAACACACACACACATACCTACACCCTTCTATCCAACCATGATCGCCGACTTGGACCGGGAACGGGTGCTGCCACCTGGTGTGTAGTGAGAGAACTGGCTCATGAAAGCTCCCCATTGATTTAGAGTGCCAGGCTCGGTAGCAACAAGTATAAATTTTGTAAGTCATTTGTTTGACTCGGCTGTTGTTCGAACCAATGACCTCCAGTAAATGATGCCAGCCAGCGCTCTGAGAGATTCAGCTGTTATCCTGTCCAATGCCAAATCAGTCTGGTAGTGTTAAAACTTAAGGGGCTGTCACATTACGGCGTATGGCGGGAGCGTATTGAAAACCTATGTACGCCGTGCTGGTGCCACTTTCGGGTGTGTTTGAGCGTATGGGGGACCTATGAGGAGCGTACGAGGAGCGTATGAGGAGCGTATGGGAGCGTATGGGAGCGTGCTGTGACATTTTTTGACATTATGGGCCATACGCCCTCATAGGTCGTGTTTTTTTTGAGCATGCACAAAAAAAATTGGACGGACGAATTTATGAAAGCGTATGGCGGCGTATGCCTCATACGCTTCACATACGCCGGCATGTTGCGGCACTGGCGGCGTAATGCGTATGAGTAGCGTATGAGTAGCGTATGAGTAGCGTATGCGGCGTATGCCGACGTATATGACGTAATGCCGCTACGCCGCCATACGCTCCCACCATACGCCGTAATGTGACAGGGCCTTTACCGTATTCACACGGGTCAATGCCCATTGTAATCTATGGACTAATCCCTTTTTAAAGGTGGTTGCCAGATCTTTATAAATGGAAGTGAGCTATAATGAAATGCAAGTTAAATATATATAAAATACCATAAAGTACCAGAGCGTGTAGTATAGGAAATGGTGGGGTGTAGCTGAGTCCTATAGTTGCGTGTCTATAATAGTGAAGTGGCTACAGTGGGTATAGCACAGAATAGAAGATGGACACAAAAGTACCTCTGGTCACATGAAAGGCCCAGTGGTGACTGCCAGCTCTCCCAGGCTTTTAATCTCTTCAGCACTCCTACAGGCATGTCATTGATGGTACATGATATTGAAGGTACATGATATTATTGAAGGTACATGATGTCATTGATCCCCATCATATTGTTATTTTAGATTAGGTGTCTGACCTAGAAAAAAGTCAGACACTCTAACCACTCACCACAGAGAACACCACATGTGCGGGGCTGAATTGGGAGCAATTGGTCTAATTAACTTAAAGTTGGCCATGAAATCTTAACTTAAAGTTGGCCATGAAATCTATCTAAATGTTTTGGTCACGAAAATTCCATGTGTTTATCGGAATATTCAACTTGAAGCTTTAACCCATACATAGCCATAGTTAGGATTTGTTGTTTGAGGGAAGGTCATGTTGTCACGGCCCACCAGCGGGATGCCCAATGGAAGGTAACCATGCCAAAAGTAGCCAGATAACACACCACACAGCTACGTACAAGCCTATGATATGTAAATAGGAGTAGGCTAGTCTAGTAATAAGAGTAGAACGAAATAAAATACAAATATGCCAAGAAAATCCAAAAATACTAACATAGGCTACTAACCATACCAACCAATTATTTATCTGCTACTGAAATGCAGGCGATCAAATAACTTATCAGCAGCTACTGTGTGGTAAGATAACACCAACACTACAACTGGCCAGCATTGAAAACAGACTTGTGTACCCGGGCTTATATGCTATCGACAGTATAAATACAGCCTCAATAACAATTTAAAAAATTTAAAAAAAAAAAAATGTGGGGGAAGATAAATTCTACGAGCGAATGAGTGCCAAAGGCTTAAGGCACTAGGGGGATCTGGGTAGGAAGGGGGTTGCCCCCCCCCCCCCAGGAAATTGAAATCTATTGGCTTTGAAATGCCATTTCAGGGAGGTTACATACTGGGGTGTTATTTTGTTTTCTTTGGGTGGGTGGGTGGGTGGGGGGCGGCGGCTCCCCCCTTACCCACCCCCTCCCATTCCAACAAGTTATGGTCCTGTCATGTTGTCTTAATTCTATCATTCCAGAAGTTCACGTGGACACGGTACATTCCCTTCCTGCCCACCTACGATCAGGACCTAATTTTCTCCTCCTGCGGAAAGTTTGGGAAGCGAAAGGACAAGGTTTCCAAGGAGCGACACCCAAAGGACCCGAAGGTGCCAAAGGGCAAAACGGAAATCAGTGAAGTCTAGCGCAGGTCAAGGAACTAACGGGCCTTCGAAAGTTTTTCAACATTTCAACAGTCGTAGAAAGCATTCTACTTTTCCGTCACCCACCTCCCCCGTCAAAATAGTACACATCAACATTTTACTACAGAACATAAAAGACAAGAATATGAATGTTTTAAATATAAACTTTGTGTTAAATGATAAAAGTCTTACTTGATCGACACCCCCTTCCCCCCTCCTTACGCTTTGTATAACTGTGAAAATGTTAAAAACTTTGGATGGCCCCTAACATACACTGCCATTCCCATCTCAACCACTCCCTACTCACCAGTCTATTTATGTTTGAAATTCGTGAGCCAGAATGAGGCTAGCTGTGCAAACAAAATGGCTGCAACAGTATATTCTGTTTAAATCAGATCTTCATTTCTCATACATGGACAAGTAGAGGTATATAGCCCCATTCACACACACACCTTAAGTCGCCTCAACTAGTTTGCCTCATCTAATCCAGCTCGTGAGGCAGTCTACAGCCCTGTTCACACGGGGAAGTTAATTCGAATCATAAAAATCGACTTGTATAGTTCGGGTTACATTTCGCGTGTGAACGCGAGGCTAAGTCGGATTAGGGCTGATTTGATTGATATAATTCGGATTTTATAAACCACCTCTGTAGGTGGTTTATATGAACCGAATTTTATGATTCGACTTATATCGCCCGTGTGAACGCAACAACCTTACTTGAGGCGGATTAAGCACGTCACACTATATAATATAATTTGGTTTATGAACCGGCTAGAGGTGCACAGATATTTTTTTCATCATTTATTTTTAGGGTTTCACTGCCCAGCAGAAGTTTTGACCGTTCCAAAACAATACGATTCAGTCGAAACAGATCTAGGTCAAACCCACACTCTCATGTGCCGACGTCGACTAACCAAAACTGGCGCTGTTTAGTATGGACTTGCTCATGCGCTGATATCGATTTCCGGCCCAAGTACTGCCCGTGTGAATGCGACACTAGTTCGGTTCATATTATCCGCCTTGTATAAAGCGGCGTAAACTTTTCCCATGTGAACACGGCTTACATGAGGCAAGACTAGTTGAGTCGAATCAACTCTAATTCTGTTCACACACACGTTTTGAGTCAACTTAGGTGAGGCGAACTAGTTGAGGCGACTTAAGGCCAGTGTGTGAACGGGGCTTATGTATAAATTAACTAGGGAGGCACATATAACGGATCACATCGGAACATAAAGATGAGTATTGAAGAAACATAGTATAACATAGTGTAATGGCCCACGGCCCTCCGACTCTCACACTGCCATGCACACACGGAAGAACGCCAAGATCCAATATGAGTACGCTTCACCTTGGTTTATTGAACCAATCTGCTCTCCGCGGCGTCCACAGTCATCTGCCCCGCCCCCTGACTCGCCAGGTCCCACATCGACTCTATAGGTGGGGGGGGGGGGGGGGGAGGGGGGAGGGAGGGGGTGAGGGGGGGGGGGAGCTAGCCCCACACAGTAGAGTGCAGCCCAGTCAGGGTCTGCCCAGTGGCTAGCCTGCCGCCACCTAGCGCAGTTCAGTGTAACTGCGCAGGTGTGCGGCGTAGTCTCCGCCGCTACCGTGTGGTAGTAGAGCTCATGTACAGACTACTACAATAGTATAATGAAATAGAAGCATAATAACATATCAGTATAATAAAATACCAGTAGTCCTGTAGTAAAATATCATTTTAATAAAAGTATCAGTTTGATAAAAATAACAGTTTGATGAACTCATTGCTAGGAGAGTCACCATGGAGACCGTGGTGCATCTCCTAGTGACGAGTTGCAGCAACAAACCCTTCACCGCGCTTGTGAACCATTGCAAACCTGTGTAGGCGAGCGACCCACAAATAACTGCATGTCGCTCCTCCCAGGTCCGCAGCAGTCCCGGTGTTGCAGTTTCCGCGGCACATCAGTTTGCGAGGGACGCATCCATTCAAATGCATTGTGAATCGCCGTCAGTGATCTTCATACAGAAAAAGTCAAATATCTCTCATATTACATCACCTAGAAACAAACCGCTTGGCACACATACAGAAAACATATTCGACAAACAGATTATATTAAATTTATAACGTTAGGGTTCTTGATTTCTATTAACTTTGAATGAAACTAATGTTTTGCACTGCGCGTACTGTCAAACTCAAGGCATTGTCAATGGTCGTGCGCAATCTGCATACAGAAAATACAGCAAAGTGAAATATCTCTAAAACCACACCACCTAGAAACAAATCGCTTGGTACACACCTAGAAAACATCTTTACCAAAAATGTTATTAAATTCATAAGGTTAGTGACGATGCTGTTCGATTTTGACGCATGCGCAGAAGCGATGTGTCCCTCGCAAACTGGTGTGCCGCGGAAACTGCAACACCGGCTTGCTCATACACTCGCCCACTTCACATGTATGATGAAATAGCACTATGATAGAATTTCTAATTGTCATCACTGATTCATTTTATGACTGAATGTATATTGCTGTACATTGCTAGAGGGTTTACATCGCTATTTTTTAATTTTTTTATTGAGACTGTATTTATACTGTCCATAGCATATAAGCCCGGGTACCCAGGCTTGTTTTCAATCCTGGCCAGTTGTAGTGTTGGTGTAGTAAGTTTATAATATCATGCTATTGGACCTGTGTAGTATTTGAAAACCATAATAATTACAGAAGTAGTTGATATATATTACAAATATCATACATTGGTTATTAATTGCCAGAATGGGTTTCCGCTATTACAAGATTGTCAATAGGTGGTACTGAGATGCCACTTTTTGGCGCATGCGCACATCCTACAGACTCGGGTCGAATAATCGAATACGCTTCTCCATGCTCGGGGTGGAAAAAATGGTGGCTTAATCCAAAACTTTTGGTTTTTTTAATAACCGATATAACTACAACAAAATAGGATTTAAATTGTTTTATGATGGCATAGTTTAGTGATATTTCCATTTCATTAATCTATGTTATTACCGCAAAAAAACATGTATGACTGGTACCGGTGGCTGTTATCCTGCAGGACGGTACTAGCACAAATGTGACGTCATCGCTCCTAGCCACCCCAGCCAAGAGGTGGGTTACTCGGGTCGGGTCATTTTGCACATGGCACATGTATTTGTCGACTCCACTCGCGGTGTTCTATTTGAAATTCTGATGACTCGGGTGACCCGAGTCGCCCGGGTCGTGTTAATCGATTATGGCCCTATTGTGTACTGCTGTTGGCTGCACACTCTAGTTGGCGCCACTCTCACGATCAACTGTTTAATGTATCATACTTATGTATTTGATGTATTCTGTGTGTTATGTATTTTGCTGATAATTCCTGCTTGCATATCTACTTCCTCCGTGATATGCCTGCGCTTTGTCACACACTAGGTGGCGCCATTATTGGCCAGCTGCATAGGTATCTTACTTATGTATTTTACTTATATACATCTTACTTATGTCTCTACTTTTTCCACGCTGTGCCTGATCTATGTACTGCCACTTTTCACAGACACTAGATGGCGCCACCATTAGGGTCAGCTGCATATCTTACTTATGCATTTTACTTATATACATCTTACTTATGTCTTTACTTCTTCTGCGCTGTGCCTGATCTATATACAGTAAAACCTCTCTAAATCGACCGACCATGGGACCAACTTTAAATGGTCCATTTAGGGAGGTAGTCGGTTTCGGGAGTTTTTTTTTATCATTACAATGGTATTGTATGGGTGATCGTTTGGGACCCAAATAAAGCGATAATTATAGGGAGTGGTCAATCTGTAGAGATGGTCGGATAGAGAGGTTTTATTTACTGTACTGCCACTTGTCACTGACACTAGATGGCGCCACTTGTCACAGACACTAGATGGTGCCACCATTAGGGTCAGCTGCATATGTATCTTACTTATGTATCTTACTTATATGCATCTTACTTACGTATCTTCTTCCTCCATGTCATGCCTGCTCTGCATATTGATGAACCACCTACCGTGTCTCACGCTGCCTAACAGTGTTCACCTGCATCTCTATTCCAATAGTCTCACTCTGGACATGCGGTACTCTACAATGCTGCGCATATTCCCAGTTACCGTCTATTGGTCCTTGAGGAAAGACTGAAGCTGTGACCCAGCGTGTTTCCACGCAGGAAGTTGGGATTGGTGCCCTCCCAGCCTTCTCCTTCACTTTAACTTAAACTGACGTTGGACCTATAACCACACCGTTTCTGATAATCAAATTCAGTACAGTTATTGCCATGCATTTGTTTCTAATGTAGATTGCATTGAAATTGTCCCCGCAAATATTTTACATGAGATGAAATATTATATTCTGTATGTGTGTTCACCAGCTCTTTGTACGAATAATCCACAATGGGGAACCTCATGAACTAATCTAACAGTCGGTGCTTTGAAACAATAGGAGTATTCCGAGATACCGACGTTGGGCCCAGGCAGGCCACTAATCAGGCTCCTGGCCAGGCTACGGTGGGCGGATGAAGCACACTGACACCCTCTGAAATCTGACATGTCACCTACAGAAGACGGCTTGTCAGTAACCATAGTAACCCTCCAACCCCCACTCGTGTGCAGGCAGCAGGATCCACTGCTACTTCAGCAGAATGCCACTCTGTGTGTCGTGTTACCACTAGGACTAGGTATATCCCCCGTGCCTAGCGTGTACACAGCATCAGTTTTCTGGATTGACGTAGTGTGCTTCATCTCCGCCTTAGCCTGGCCCAAAGCCTGATTAGTGGACTGCTGGTTCCCAGCATCAGTATCTCGGACAGGGCTACAACTGCATCTGGCATAGACACTGCACCAGTTCTCGATTGATGCAGTGTGCTTCATCCCCCCCCCCCACCATAGTCTGACCAGGAACACAATTAGTGGCCTGCTGGGCCCCAGCGTTGGTGTCTCGGACAGGGCTACGACTGCGTCTGGCATGAACACTGCACCAGTTCTCGATTGATGCAGTGTCCTTCATCCCCGCACCTTAGTCTGGCCAGGAACCCGATTAGTGGCCTGCTGGGTCCCATCGTCTATATCTCAGAAGACTCCTATTTTTTCAAAGCACTGTCTGTTGGATTAGTTCTTGAGGTTCCCCATTGTGGATAATTCGTACAAAGAGCAACCTGCCATCTGGTGGATAGGGCTGTCACTAATACCACACCTGCCAATAACTAAGTATAGGCAGGAACATATGGGAACAGATTTTACTAGCTTAAATTTGGACAGTCTGATCGTTTTGAGTTTCTATTATTTTTATTAAGATAAATACATTAGGTTGATTGTTAAAATCAACCTTACTTTATTTTGAAGTAGCTTTTTATTTTAAGTTGCTAACTTTGAAGATATTTGAAGTGCAAAATTGTAACATTAATTTTGGTAAGCACCTCAAAACTCGGACACTGAGGCTTCTGCAGTAACAGGTTCTATTAAATTGACTTCAGTATTCCCTTCTATGTGGCGACAAATAATGCTTAATAAATGCACCGGTATCTAAGTTACATATTTAGAATTAAATCTCGATAATTGTTTTAGTTTAGAAAATTTGATGTTTTCATCAGACTATGCAACTTCAAGATACGGACCTCAATAGGCGGTTGACGGTGGGGGGGGGTTGCAGAACCAATGTCCTTTGATGGGATTCTTCCAAGGGGATAAAATTAGTCAAGGAACATTAATGGATGGAGAAAGAAAGAAATTGCAAATGAACGACTCCTCATCCACACCATGTCCGCGCTGTAGGAGATGGACTTTGCCAAACCTGTGTTTGTATATTGTTTTTTTGTTTAGTTTTTTTATTGAGGCTGTATTTATACTGTCCATAGCATATAAGCCCGGGTACCCAGGCTTGTTTTCAATGCTGGCCATTTGTAGTGTTGGGGTTATCTTACCAAACAGTAGCTGCTGATAAGTTATTTGATCGCCTGCATTTCAGTAGCAGATAGATAATTGGTTGGTATGGTTAGTAGCCTATGTTAGTTTTGTTGGATTTTCTTGGTATATATGTATTTTATTTTGTTCAACTCTTATTACTAGACTAGCCTACTCCTATTTACATATCATAGGCTTGTACGTAGCTGTGTGGTGTGCTATCTGGCTATTCTTGGCATGGTTACCTTCCATTGGGCATCCCGCTGGTGGGCCATGACATATCACATGCCCCTTTGCAGTGCAGCTTAGTGGGGGTTTCCTAGCCTAATTTGCACAGATATTTTTTGTAAGTTTTTGTAGGTTTTTATTGTACCTTAATTGAAGGCTTCATCTCACTGGATCTGATATAATATACACCTTCACTATTGTCATGGGGGTGATGAAAATGGGAAATACTGCGCCTAGAGCGGGACTCGAACCCACATCTCTTTGCATTCTGGGCCAGTGTGCTAACCATTACACCACCTAGGCTCCCTGATATCAACACACTCCCCACGCCTACCTGTCTATGTGGTTACTTGCCTGAGAGGTCAGTGCAGACCACTACACTCGTCCCCCTGGAATTGTAAGTCTTGTAATGCTTACAATTACATACATACAGGCAATGCACTAACACATACATACACAGGGTAGGTTCAACAACCATACAGCGCAAAGCTTGTACAGGATCCTGGTCACGGCAACCAGTGTCATGGGGGTGATGAAAATGGGAAATACTGCGCCTAGAGCGGGACTCGAACCCACATCTCTTTGCATTCCGGGCCAGTGTGCTAACCATTACACCACCTAGGCTCCCTGATATCAACACACTCCCCACGCCTACCTGTCTATGTGGTTACTTGCCTGAGAGGTCAGTGCAGACCACTACACTATCATTGTCAGCACTAATAACCAAAGAGAGATGAGGATGGTGATGAACCTGAACATATAATGCTCAGAACTATATATGTATGTATATGTATCTCACTTGTAGTACTCATAGTAGATGGTAAATAAAATCAGGTCATATGTCACTGTTGTTTGTATCTTTGTGGACAATAATCACACTGGAGCCATGTGGAAGGTACTACAACTGAACCTTATTTACTTAAAGTTGCATAGTCCGATGAAAACATCAAATTTTCAAAAAACAAAACAATTATCCAGATTTGATTCTACATATCCAAGTTAGATACTGTTGCACATATTAAGCACTTCTCGCCATATAGAAGGGCATAAAGAGTCGATTTAATAGAACCTGTTACTGCAGAAGTGTATGGTGTCAGAGTGTTGGCGTGCTTGCCAAAATTATTTGTGGATGGTTGCACTTCAAATATCTCAAAAGTTAGAAATTTAAAATAAAAGTTACTTCAAACTAAAGTAAGGGAGGCCATCAATTTAATATATTTAACTCAGAAAATGACAGAAACTCAAGACCATTGGACTATGCAACTTTAATGTAGATATGTGATTAATGTGTCTATTTGATTAATGTGTATATATATATTTGATTAGATTAATGTGGATGAACATACAAATGAAGATTTCAGGTGCAAAACCACGTAAACGCCGATCCAAAAAATGATGTAAAATGACAGATTTTTACCCGAAGCTATTTTTAATTCTCACAAATCACATTTTTCTTATGAAGAGATGGTTATGAAGCAATGAACAAAAATGGGTATGTAAAAGAATGATCCTTCTGAAGGTTTTACTCTTATGTTTATCTCCATTTTCCGATTGGCGCTTATGGGGTTTTGCGTCTGAATTCTTCAAATATATCTACATACGTATACACATAAATACGGGGCTTAGCATTTGTTTGTTCAGGCTTTAAACATTGGTTCCTGGTCTAGTCAAACCAAAGTCATATAAAATTGATATGTGTCGCTTCCTAGCCTGGCGCTCGACATTTAAGCTGCATAGTCTGATGAAATATCAAATTTTCAAAACCAAACCATTTATCTAGATTTGATTTTACATATCTAACTTAGATACTGATGCGGTTATTAAACATTTGTTTCTGCATAGAAGGCAATACTGAGTCAATTTAACAGAACCTGTTACTGCAGAAGTCTATGGTGTCAGAGTTTTGGTGTGCTTGCCAAAACTAATTTTCCATGTTTGCACTCAAAATATCTCAAAAGTTTACCATTTAAAATAAACGTAACCTTGAACTAATCTAAAGTAAATACTAGTGATCGCTCTAATATATTTAGCTCAGGAAAAAATACAGAAATTCAAAGCCATCAGACTATGCAACTTTAATAGGATAGCGCAAGAACTGGTTAGATCAGTGTCAGGATAATGTGACTGAGTGGGATATCAGGTCATGGTGCTGGTGGCTTGATTTCCGAGTGGGGCAGCACTATAAAGTCATCATGAGCGTGCACTGTCACAAGTTGGTACCCGTCTTGATATGGCCTTAGATGTTGCCAGGACGTAAAACTTCAACAACCAACCAACCAACCATGTCCAATCAATGTTGGTGCTTTCATCAGACAATACAGGTTTAACCTACAAATGGCTATGCAAGACCCATAGCATACTTTGCAAATCCCATGCCGCACTGCATGCTAATGGAATCTCGGCTTTAGGAGTACTTCCGGTTTAGACCTATCTTTGCGGTTGGCTGCACTGTTGCTAGGCATGCTGGGAATGACGGAAGTGGTGGAAGCGATGTGGAGGCAGGGACAACTCGCTCGCTACTGTCGGAGAACTATGCAAAATTGGTTTCATTTGACTTGATTTTTTTTGTGTTTTTTTTTGTGATGGGTGTATTTATGCTGCCCATAACGGTTAAGTTTAATGACTTGTTTTCGCCGCTACACAGCAATAGCCTTGTGACTCCCCTTCTTTTTTATCACTTTCAGTTGTTGTGTAGCTAACTACTGCATGCATTCTTTCTCTGTTTGTAAGCATTCTCCCACATCCCCCGAACCTTTGTGAGTTTGTTCGTTCTACAATCGGATAATTGTTTGGTTACCAATAATGTCTTCACCTTGCTGTGTTATTGGACATTAGGTTTTGATTTTAAGTTTAAAGTTGACCTTTGGTCTGTATCATACCTAGCATATATACCCTCTAAAACGTTGCTTGAATTATCAGTGTATTTTCTATTTATTTATTTATTTATTTATCTGTGTTTCTTTTTCTTTTTTAATTCATTTTATTTGCTGTTTTCATTAGTCTAGCAATGCATTTAGCTCTCTTTTGATTAATGTTTTATATGTTTCTATTGTCCCTGTACTTCCTTCTTCTACTCCCAGTGTATTCCATTCCTTGCCTTCATGTACTCGCTACTCCTCTCATATGATCTGTTTTTGGCTCTGTTTATTATCAGGATGTAATTAACTGGGGTATTATGTCTTAGTAGCATTTGAGGGATGGTACATTCAGTCAGTTTAGTCCGATGATTGTAAGCTTTGACATAATGTTCATAAATATACCAGGTTTTTTTGGGTTTTTAAAATATTTTTATTGCGGCTGTATTTATACTGTCCATAGCATATAAGCCCAGGTACCCAGGCTTGTTTTCAATGCTGGCCAGTTGTAGTGTTGGTGTTATCTTACCACACAGTGGCTGCTGATAAGGTATTTGATTGCCTGCATTTCAGTAGTAGATAATTGGTTGGTATGGTTAGTTGTGAAGTCCTACTACTAGTATTGGTCCTAGTGCTCGGTATTTTTTAAAATTTCTTTTTATCAGAATAACCCACCTTAGTTCAGTTTAGTGTAACCTTTATTTTAAAGGGTTAACTTTGCAAATATTTAAAGTGAAAACATGTCAAGTAAATTGTTGGCATGCAGTTTGAAATGCCACATACCGTAGGCTTCAGCAGTGACAGGTTCGATTAAATTAACACAGTATTCTGTCTATGTAGCAATACATAATGAGCATAAAGTTGCATGGTCCGATGAAATATAATTTTGTCAAAATTAAAACAACTACCTACATTTGATCCTATATATCCAACTTAGATACTGGTGTATTAGCTAATGATTTGGGACAGCATATACAGAATAACCCGTGAATTTATAGCATCACCTCTTTGGACACTCACTTTGAAACACCCATTAGGCAGGGAGGCCATTAACCAATTAGGCCAATCTCATGACCTCATTATAGCCAAGTAGGCCTACTGTGCAGGGCCCATATGCATGGGTCGGTGTTAGCGAGCCAAAACGGTGTTTGGCGGGAATCCCCCGTTTAGCGGCGAAAAGTGGCATGCAAGCGTAAGTGATAGGCCTAACACCACAAGCTTAAACTAGGTTAAGCTAAGCCAGATACATAGCAGGTTTACAGGCGGTGTTAGGTATCAATTAGGCCCAAATCTATTCAATGCTATCATATTTAACAGAATTATGCAATAAGTGAAATTTCATCAAATTAACCCTAAATTCAAAGCGATATTAACGCCGCAGCTACATCGGCGGGGATAGTAATATTGTCGAATCGACGAATGTACACAAAACAAATAGCAGTGCTCACCGTGAACAGGCTCAGCAATGACAAGGCTGCTGGTTCCCGGCCACCGAATCGGCGGCGATATTGTGCAATACCGGTGCTCGCCGGCAACAGGCTCACCCGTAACAAGGCTGCTGGTTCCCGGCCACCGAATCGGCGGCGATATTGGGAAATAACGGTGCTCGCCAGGAACAGGCTCACCAGTAACAAGGCTAGCCAGTGCCCTGTGGTCGTAGCTACCGATTAGGCCCAAATCTATTCAATGCTATCATATTTAACAAAATTACATACTCTAAAAGTGAAATTTGATCAAATTAACTGCATATTCGAACCGATAAAAGCGATATTAACGCTGCCGCTACAGAGGGATTTCCCAAATCTATAAATAGCTGCATGTTTAGCTATCATGAAAGTGTTAGGCGCATCTACATACCGCTTGACATAATTCCTGACCTCAGTGATAGCTAAATGGTGTCAGGCTTTAACACCAAATGTCGCTAACACCGCATCATGCATATGGCCCCAGGGCCATACATAGGATTAGTAGGTCATCTCACATCACATGGTCATCGTGAGATGACCATCTGGGCCCGTATGCACGAATCGGGGTTAGGCTTAGCCGGAGCTAAGGCACTAGCCGCGGTTAGCTACCTCGGGGTAGTGGCGGTTGGAGAGGTGTGTGAATTGGTATGCACAAATGTACTAGCCGCGGCGGATAGCTAACCGTGAGTTTATTTATAGATTTGGGAATTCCCTCCAGTCGACAATATGAATATCGCCGCCGTTACGGCATCAGCGTTAATCTCGCTTCGATTTTAGGGTTAATATAATGAAATTTCACGATTTTCCTATGTAATTCTGTTAAATGTGACAGCATTTAATAGATTTGGGCGTAATATATTCCCGCCGATTTGGCAGCGGCCATGTTTGGTTGAAGTTTGGACAGTATGGATATCGACGTCGCTGCGGCGGCGGCGATTTGTTTACTTTACACTCGTCGATTCGAAAATATTAATATCGCGGCAGTTACAGCATCAGCGTTAATCTCGCTTCAGATTTAGGGTTAAATTGATCAAATTTCACTTATTGCGTATTTAATTCTGTCAAATATGATCGCATTCAATAGATTGAGACCCACACACGCACACTAACCGCACCGGATAGGCCCTAAACCCAACTCAGAAGGTGGTTTAGCTTAGCCGCGGTTAAATCACGCGGTTAGCGCTAACTCCGATTGGTGCATACCGAATTTTCACATTTAGCCCTGCGGGGATACCTTAGCCGCGGTTAAGGCCCTAACACCGATTGGTGCATACGGGCCCAGGGTGATAGCCGCAGGACTTTTGGCAAGCTTGTCAAAATTATTTTGGGTTCTTTCAGCTCAAATTGGTCCAAAACTAGCCATTTTTCATCAAATTTAATCGGGACTAATGCTTATTAGGATATAATGGTCAACCTGAGCTATTTATCTCAAATATGACTAACAAATTCAAACCCCATCAGACTTAGATAAAAGATTCACCCAGTACTTGTAGTACACGGGTGAAGGACAACGTAGTGTAAATACGGGCGAAAATAGCGTTAGTATGGAACATGAACTAGAAACTGTGGCTCCAGTATCAAAAGGCTACCCATATAGGCACAGAGTTGGTGAAATGGGAGAGAATGCAAAAAGACAAGATGGCGGCGCTAGAACGCCGTCGATTTCAATTTTAAATCTTATTAAACTAGATATTACATTATATTTTTCAACTCAAAGGTAGCGGGCTATCAATAAGACATATGTAAAGAATAATTGTTGCTTCTTAGATTGTGAAATTAGGCTCTCATTTCCTTAACCCGCTTTTTCGACTGTTTTTATATAGGGTTGGTATTCACCCGTGTACTGTGAGTACGGGGTGAATACTTTATCTACATCGGACTATGCAGCTTTAATAAGTGCATCAGTATCTAAGTTAGATATAGATCAAATGTAGTAAGTGTCTCGGTTTAGAAAATTTGATATTTTCATTGGACTATGCAGCTTTAAACAATCGTTTGTTGTTTTGTTTGTTGTTGTTTTACTTCCTACCAACATCTATGGTCATATCAGGACGGGTACTGACTTGTGACTGTGCACTCATGGCCACTTTATAGTGTTGCCCTACTGGGAGACCAGGCCACCAGCACCTTGACCTGATATCCCACTCAGTCACATTATCCTGACACTGAGCCACTCAGTCCTTGCCCTATCCTAATAATGCCGAGTGCCAGGCTAGGAAGCGACAATTATCAATTTTTAAGTCATTGGTTTGACTTGACCAGGGTTCGAACCCACGATCCCATGGTCTACCAACACGGGAGACGGACGCTCTAACTCGATCGGCCATCCTGTCTGGTTTTTAAACAATCATAATAAGGCACATTCTGAGAAGGACCCCTTATGTCTTTGTTCATTTCTCTAACCGACTAATCCACTCGGAGTTGTCTATTTCAGAGATATATTCTAGAACATGTCATTGGCGCTCTTGTAATTATAGAAAATTTGCCACATTGTCTTGAGGTCGCTCATTCGGTGTCATTGCTGGACACGGCAGGCTCAAGGCCGAAGCCCTCCCCCCACCCCCCTGCCACTACTGTGGTGGTGGTGGGGGGCGGGTGAGTGATGCGGGGGAGGGAGAGGGGGGGAAGCCATCTTCCCCCCTCCAGCCTATATAACAACTCCTGCCAGCCATCACGGCCAGACACTATCCTGGGGTCTTCCGGAGCCACCGAAGCTGGTCAGTCTTCTCCAAACGCCCGCACTGACCACTTCCCACCTCCAATTTCCCCACCTCTACTGTTATCTCATATTTTTATCATTAACAATTGCTATTGTACTTTAACGTAATTGATTACTCGTTTGTTAAATCGTTCACATGACTCATATGCCCTCATCACATTTCATTTTCCCAATATATCGGGGCCTTCGCTCGTTCGCTTCTTGCCCGATGATACACAGTCAATGTACATGCCGCCGGGCGGGCAGCGCCTGAATAAAAGCCTTGATTAACCCACTCATGCCTCTGAGTCAGCTGTGTCCGTGAGCAATGAAAAATAATTGCAGAAACCCAAGACTACCAGGCTATGCAACTTTAACACCCCCCCCCCCACCCTCAGAACAAGATCATTTTGAGTTTCTGCCATATTAAAAATTTAATGTATTAGATTGATCGCTATAATCTACATAATTTATTGTGGAGTAATTTTTTTTTTTAAAGGATAAATGACTAATTTTGTGTAGATCTATTTTTGAACTGAACACATTAAAAATATTGTTCATGTCTCCCACTGAAATTCTGGCCATCATGGGCTTGCATGACTTGCAGCAGTAACAGGTTCTATCAAATTGATCTAATAGTCCTAGCAGATGGGATGGCCGAATGAGTTAGAGCGTCTGTCACCCGTGTTGGTAGATCGTGGGGTCATGGGTTCGAACCCTGGTCGAGTCAAACCAATGACTTAAAAATTTATACTTGTCACTTCCTAACCAGGCACTCGGCATTATTAGGACAGGGCAAGGACTGGTGTGCTCAGTGTCAGGATAATGTGACTGAGTGGGATACCAGGTCATGATGCTGGCAGCCTGGTTTCCCAGTGGGACAGCACTATAAATTTGCCATGAGTGCGCACTGTTACAAGTCGGTACCCGTCCTGATATGACCTTATATGTTGCTGGGATGTAAAACAACAACAAACAAACAATCTAATAGTCATTTAAATGCCCTCGTACCCATGAACTGGGCTCCCAGGTATGGGTTTAATAGCACCACTGCCTTGTGGTTACCATTCGTTTGGTAAAGGCTAAGGGCGTAAACCCTGAAATAAAATGGAGTGGAGCTAGATAAAAGATTCACCTGGTACTTGTAGTACACGGGTGAAGATCAGCCTTATATAAAAACAGTAGAAAAATCGGGCTAATGAAATGAGTCTTTAGGAGAGCCTAATTTCTCAATCTAAGAAGCAACATTTATTCTTTGTATATGTCTTCATGTTTACCCGCTACTTTTGAGTTGGAAAATATAATAAAACATATACTTTAATGCAATTTAAAAGTGAAATCGACGGCATTCTCTGGACGCCATCTTGTCTTTTTGCATTCTCGCCCATTTCACCAACTCTGTGCCTATATGAGTAGCCATTTGATACTGGAGCCACAGTTTCTAGTTCATGTTCCATACTAAACCTATTTTCGCCCGTATTTACACTACGTTGTCCTTCACCCGTGTACTACAAGTACCAGGTGAATCTTTTATCTAGAGTGGAGCCTGATAGGCAGTCTACCGTTGTACGCAAAACTTCTCTTGCAGCTCCTGCGGTCGACCTGGTACCAAACAAACTTATTCTTCCTCTCCTTTGGATCATACCAGTTAGACCGAGAGCGGGATTCTGATGTCTGGGCAGCGCAGTTTCTCCATACACATTGCCCAGGCTAGCGCCCCGGAGAGAAAACTACTCTACTGGCGCTACTCCATAGTCTGCAAAACTGAAGGATGCCAACAAAGCAATAGTTTCATATTAAATGCACCAGTATCTAACTTCTATTGATTGATTGGTGGTTGCTTTATGGCCCTGTCACACTACGACGTGACTATGTCAGCGTAACCACAACGTGAAAATAATGATATCACGTCGAAGTTATCGGCGTAATATGCAAATTGTGGACGTGAATGCCGCGTAGTTGACGTGAGCGTAACGTGAAAGTAACGTCGGTGTACGTCGTGATGTTAGCTGTAACGTGACAACGTTAGAGGGGAGGGGTAATTGGCGACGTGACCGGGCGTTAGTGTAACGTGAGCATAACGTCGCCGTAACGGGTGTGACGTGAACGTAACGTGACCGTAACGTGACCGTAACGTGACCGTAACGTGACCGTAACGTGACCGTAACGTGACCGTAACGTGACCGTAACGTGACCGTAACGTGACCGTAATGTGACCGTGATGTGACCGTAACGTGACCGTAACGTGACCGTAACGTGACCGTAACGTGCAAAACGCTGCCCACACGTTGCTCCCACCCGGGCCGTCGGTCTGATGTGACATAACGTGACTCTAACGTCATTTACGCTGCTATAACGATCGCGGAACGTCTACCTAACGTCATTGTCACGTCATCCCGACGTAACGGCTTCACGTCGAGATACGTCGAAAGTTTTGAACAGGTTCAAAACCTCGACGCGCGCCGACGTAACACGACGTAACATGACGTAGCTCGACGTCACTCTAACGTCATTATGACGTCATCATAACGTAACCCAACGTACGGCAACGTAATGACGAAAAATCATCACGTTAGGCTCACGTTGGCTCGTTACGTCGTAGTGTGACAGGGGTATAACGCCGTGTCGGCAGCATAGGCCATATTCACGGCGAGAATTGTTTGTTTTTTTATTCAACCATCGCTTTTACACGATGCAAAAGCACAGAATCAATTTTCTGTCAGTAGTCGGATATTTAGGATCAAATGTAAGCAAGTGCTTAGCTTAAAACATTTCACGGTTTTATTAAATTATGCAGTTTTACTTTTATAATTCTTCCCCATTCCCCCCACCTGCCGTCCCGGTTTCAAATCTCCGCTGGTTTAAAACCTACACTATCGCGCTGCGCATACGTCAAAATCGAACGGCATTTCCACCAGATTAGGACTGTTGAGTAAGACAGTTTATGTTAAGATTAAGACAGTTTATGTTGCCAAATGGCTACAATGTTGCTACAATGGCAGCATTTCCGCCAGATTAAGACCGTTGAGTAAGACAGTTTATGTTAAGATTAAGACAGTTTATGTTGTCACCACAATGATGCCTGAACAGTCTCCTTGCCTAATAAGATTTCAGGCCCACACAGAGAATGTGGAACTCCTGATAAAGTATTGAGGACTCGGACAAAGCCAAAAGGCGCAAACAACGATGTCAGAAAATTTATAAAACAATAATTAAAATAACCCCCCTCCAAATGCTAAAAACGTGCAAGGCGAATGTGTAGGTTTTAAACCAGCAGACTTTTAAAACCGTAACACGCTGCAGTTTGAAAGCGCCGTTTGATGTTGATGTATGCACGGAGCGAAGGTGTAGGTTTTAAACCAGCGGAGATTTAAAACCGCGACACCGGCCACACGCCACGTGACTCTGGCTGCCTTGTTTTCACCATTCTCCGCTAGGCGGCGCCACCCATTAGCGCCGTGTATACGTCATAGCCACATCATGTACGCCGTCACGTGACCGGAAGTGGGCCTTACGGCGGCGAACATGCGCAGTGTGAGTGGCAAAGCGGGTAATGAACACGTGGGCGAGTAAGTGACTGGGGTTTCAGGTTCTAGCAACATCTGAGGTCATATCGGGCCGGGTAGCAAGCTCTGATGGTGCATGGTATTCCACTCGTGCTAGCTTCATAGTGTTGCCAGCACTGGGATACCGTGCCTTCACTGACTGGCTTCCGATGTGGGTTTGTTTGTTGGGGTTTTATATACTGACAACATCTAATGTATCAGGATGGGTTCCAACTTGTAACAGTGTGCACTCATGGCAACTTTATAGTGCTGCCCCACTGGGAGAACAGGCTGCTGGCACCATGACCCAATATCCCATTTAGTCACATTGTCCTGATGCACTCTGATCGATACATCTAACCAGCTAACCAGTCAACTTACAAAATTGAGCCTGGCGCTCAGAATTTATAGGATAGCGCAAGGACTGGTTAGCTCAGTATCAGGATAATGTGACTGAGTAGAATATCACTATCAGGTCATGATGCTGGCAGCCTGGGGCCATATGCAGGAGTCGGTGATAGTGGCGTTTGGTGTTACAGCCTGATAGCGTTTAGCTATCTCCGAGCCGGGGAATGCGGTCAAGCCGTATGCAGGAGCGTGTAACACTTACATTACAGCTAAACGTGAATTTATTTATAGATTTGGGAAATCCCTCTGTGTCTGTACCCATATATTAGACTTAAATATATTAAATGCTATCATATTTAACAGAATTAGATACGCAATAAGTGAAATTTGATGAAATTAACCCTAAATTCGAACCAATATTAACGCTGCCGCCGTAACGGCGGGGATATTAATATTTATATTTTCGAATCGACGAATCTAAAGTAAACAAATCGCCGCAGCCGCATCGACGTCGCTTTCCATACTGGCGGCGGTTGCTTGCATTCGTTCGTCGATTCCAAAATATAAATATTAATATCGCTGCCGTTGCGGTGGCAGTGTTAATATTGCTTCGAATTTAGGGTTAATTTCATCAAAGTTCACTTATTAATATATTTAAGGCCTAATGAACTCGCTATACCTCCTATCTATCAGGGGTATGCTAACACCGGTTAAGCTTTTGGTGTTAGTCCTATCACCGCCTCGTGCATACCATTTTCCGCCGCTAACCGGGAAATTCCCTCCTACCACCATTTTGGCTCGCTAACACCGAATACCACCGACTCCTGCATATGGCCCCTGGTCTTTCACTTTCGGTGGGGCAGCATAATAAAGTCACCATGAGTGGGCACTGTTAAAAGTCAGTAACCATCCTGACCTGACCTTAGATGATGCCAGGATGTAAAACTCCAACAAACAACGCTAATGGAATCTTACCTTAAAGGCCCTGTCACACATCACCGGATTGGGGTACCGGATAGAAAATGGACACTGTCCGGTGAAATACGTCAATGTCTGTTTTTTATATGGTTGGCACCCGTTGTGTCCGTTATCTGTCCGGTGTGTATGGTGGGAAGTTTTGAACATGCACAAAGCTTGTACTGGACACAACCGGACTGACGTGTACAGTTGGTGTCTGTTTTAAGTCCGTTTTGTCGGTTTTGTCCGGTTCATGTCCGTTACCCATCTGTTACGTCTCCGGCTTGCTTCCTGCAGAGTCCGTTTACAGTGTTGCGGGAATTCGGTCAGTATATGTTTCCGGCACGTCTGTGACAGTCCGGTACGTGTCCGGTTGATGTTAGGCCCATCCGTTTGTCATCCAGTTATCGTCCGGTTATTGTCTGGTTATCGTCTGGTTATCGTGCGGTTATCGTCGGGTGGCTGTCCGTTTCATGTCCGTTTCATGTCCGTTCATCCAGCACCTGTTGATGCGATAGCGCAACATTTCGACACATTTCGATACATTTTGATGCTGAACACCACTGGACTAGACAATTCTTTGTCCGGTTTATGTCCGTTGCTTAATCCAGTAAGGTGAGACAGGCTCTTTAGGATAGTATAGGTGTCAGTCTACCCAAGGTCAAATACATGTTAGTGGAAGTAGTTGAACGTAGGTGAACGTAGTGGAAGCTCACACAGGTCAAACGTGGTGTAAGTATGTTAAACTACGTTGAAATACGCTAAGGTACGGCAGGTTTTGGTATGGATAAATACGTTATGGTACGGATAAATATGTTACGGTATCAATAAATACGTTATTGTACGGATGCTGGTTCGTTCAACTACATTAGCATCTGCTACGTTCACCTACATCCACTAATGGCTATGCAACCAGGGCTTCGCCCAAGTACGCTAGAGTACACTAGAGTACATTAGCATCACGGATGCAAATTCAGCCTCTAACATAGCGCTCTTTTGAACATGTCCAAAATTAAATTGGACATCACGGCTCACCCACGTTATTACCAAGTTAACATCACAGACAAGTATGGATTTCGGTACGTTCAACTACGTTAGCCTCCACTACGTTCAACTACGTTCACTGACGTGTATGTGACCAGGGCATGACCATGGCTCTGGTCAGTTAGGTGGTCACTGATCTGTGACTGCCGCTACGGCTGAGCGAGCAGCCAGCCCTCATTGGCTGCCCTTTGACCTACTTAGGGTGCTTCTGTCACGTGCCTTTACCACGCATTACCCATGCGCGCTGTATTTGCCCAGTGTGTGGCTGCAATGGCTACATTAGAGAGATAACAGCTAGACCCCTCCACCCCCTTCCACATTTTGACAAACAACTATTTTAACTCAATGACATAATAACATTCAAGACGCACTACCACCACTGAATATAACTACATTTTCAACCAGCATTGCACGTAATATAAACCACTATACATGCACAACATGGCACTATTAAAAGACTAACCATTAATAAAACCAAATCTAACTGATATACAAACACAGCATATGATTTAACCACGAGTGTACATTACTGCACACTCTATCTTGATGCATATACCTTGCACTATGTTGACTACCTCTGCTGTACACTATACAGCATAGGTTGCTCCCTCACTTTCTTTTTATGTTCAGAATGGGTTGTGCTGCACACAATGCAACACATTGTGGCGGAGTGGTTAGAGTGTCTGACTTTTTTCTAGGTCGGACTCCTAATCTGTAGTCAGTGGTTCGATTCCCCATGCCCCTATCTCTGCCAATTTGGATTTCCACTGCTGTGTATAACTTACAGCGTCATCAAAGGCCGGTTGCTCTCATACCATGTCTATGTGGTGTGGGAGGTTAAAAATCCCTTGGGTCGGTAAAAGTGTAGGCTCGGGCTTTCTATCGACAAAACTGTCTAATTGTGAAAACAAGCCTATTCAGGCTTATCCATGATAGGCAGTATAAATCTTCAACAACAACACATTCCACTTCCACTATGTACAAATCAAATGTGATCGCTCCAACGGCTGGAAGCCCAGTGCCTCGGCTGACAAAATATGTATTCAGATGAATAAAAATATTTACAAAAAAAACCTAAAAACTATGACTGTCTGCATGTATGGATATTGTGCTTGACACTGGACAACTCAGTCTTCCATTACTGGATAACGCAGTCTTCCATTACAGTGGGAATACACCGGAGCCTTTTACACATTTGCACAGTATTACAATCGAGAGACATGATCTAAAGGCCCTGTCACATTATGACGCATCTCGCAAGCGTGTGGCCAACACGTAAAATCACTTTTTTATGCCGAGAAACATCAAACTTTTCGGCGTGGGGGGCAAAGTTGGACGTATACATACCGTATACATAGCCATACGTATATGGCCAATGTATGACCAATGTATGGCTAAAGTACCTCCCGGCAAAAAATGCTCGAATTATGCCGGTGAACATTATATATGTTATTCGATCGCCAGAACTACACCTCATGAGTTACATACGTCAAGACTGGAGAAACGCTAAACGTATGTTAGACTACGATAGGCGTACTTTAGGAATACATTATCCATACGTTGTCAGTATGCAGACTGTACGTTCCCACTCCCATTAATGTAGGTCAACATAGTGCAATATAGTGAACAACATTTGTCTAATGTACGTCTAATGTACATCAACATACGCCTAATGCATACATAGCGTACAGCAGACGTAGAATCCACACATTGTCAAACATTGTCATGCGTCAAAAGTTTGGTGCATGCACCAAACTTTGCCCACCCCTTGACGTGCGATGCCGTATCTCGATGAACATCGATGTACATTGACATTTACCAACGAGTGCCTAACGCATACGTAACGCATAACGACGTATCCCGACATAGCGACCAAAAATCAGATACATCGGTGTACGTTGGCACGATGCGTCGTAATGTGACAGCCCCTTTACACATAATGTAGGCATGCATCGACCAGAGTGACCAGAACGAGTGATATCACAAGGGTTGAAGCTGAAGGCAGAGACCCATTTGAAATCATCAAACCCACCCACTAGATTGGTTGGTTGTTGGAGTTTGACATCCTGGCAATAGCTAAGGTCATATCAGGACAGGTTACGACTTGTGGCAATGTCCACTCATAGCGACTTTATAGTCCTGCCCCACTGGGAAATCAGGCCACCAGCACCATGACCTGATATCCCACTCAGTCACATTCATCCTGGCCCTGAGCCAACCGGTCTTTGCCCTATCCTAATAATGCAGAGTGCCTGGCTAGGAAGCGACAAGTATCAATTTTTAAGTCATTGATTTGACTCGACCAGGGTGTTGGACTGCCATGATCTACAAAAACGGGAGATGGACGCTCAACTCATTTGGCCATTCCACCTGGTTTACTCTGTTGAATTCACATGGTGCTAGTGCCATTCGACCGATCAAAAGGAATCACTATATATCAAAGGAGACGCATGCGCAATGGGATCTCCTATACTCTGGACATATGATGGAATCATAGTCGATGTAAACATGCAACTGTGTGTGCTGTTGTTGTTTTATGTCCTAGCAACATCTATGGTCATATTAGGACGGGAACATGCAACTTGACTGAACTCAAAGAGGAATTACAGAATGGATATTATTACACATGGGCGACATAGTTGATGGTGAGTGAGCTTTAATATGCAGGGTATTATATATTATATTAATGTAGGCTTTGCTCTTCCATGCCGGCACCATGACCTGATATCCCACTCAGTCACATTATCCTAAACCGACAACCTCTCTTAAACCGTCTTTATGAACTCGGCAGGGTTCGAGGATAACTAGCCCATATCGCTAATGGGCCGAATGAATTAGAGTGTCCGTCTCCCGGATTGGTAGATCGTGGGTTCGAACCCTGGTCGAGTCAAACCAATGACTTAAAAATTGATACTTGTCATTTCCTAGTCATTATTAGGATAGAGCAAGGACTGGTTGGCTCAGTGTCAGGATAATGTGACTGAGTGGGATATCAGGTCATGGTGCTGGTGGCCTGGTCTTCCAGTGGGGCAGAACTATAAAGTCGCCATGAGTGCGTACTGTCACAAGTCGGTACCCGTCCTGATATGACCTTAGATGTTGCTAGGATGCAAAACAACAACAAACAAACAAACAAACCACACAAATGCTTATTTATAATTTAACAAAATTAAATTTAAGAGAAAAGAAGAAGTACGAAGAGACTGGAGAAACTCAGGAGTCCCGTTGTTGTTTATTTATTTGTAGGCGAACATCAAAGTGAGCGAGTGAAGAGGTGAATAAAGACCATATAGCCTGCCTTTGTGTCAATGTGGTTTCTTCTAACTGGCTATATCGGGTGCGGTGGCCTAATCGGTAGAGCGCGGGCCTCGCGAGCGGAAGGTCGGGAGTTTGGTTCCCAGTCGAGTCAAACCAATGACTTTAAAATTGATACTTGTCGCTTCCTAGCCAGGCATTCGGCATTAATAGGATAGGGCAAGGACTGGTTGGCTCAGTGTCAGGATAATGTGACTGAGTCGGATATATGAGTCATGGTAGTGGTGGCTTGATTTCCCAGCGGGGAAGCACTATAAATTCGCCATGAGTGTGCACTGTCACAAGTCAGTACCCATCCTGATATGACCTTAGATTTTGCCAGGACGTAAAACTCCAACAACCAACCAATGTAACGGGCTGTGGCCACACAGTCGTTACATAATAAAAGATATATATATATTGTTTATCAGACTGGACGCGATGTCCGAATCAGTAGAGCACAGGTGTGGACTCAAACCAATGACTCACAAAATTGTTACTTGTTGCTACCTAGCCTGGCACTCAGCATTACTAGGATAATGAGACCAGGCTGCCGGCACCATGACCTGATATCCCACTCAGTCACATTATCCTGATAATGTGCTAACTAGTCCTTTTCCCTATCCTACTACTCCTATTAATGCCGCGTGCCAGGCCAGGTAGCGACAATTATTAATGTGACAGTGCGCACTCATGGTGACTTTATAGTGCTGCCTCAGTGGAAGACCAGGCCACCGGCACCATGACTCGATATCCCACTCAGTCACATTATCCAGATACTGTACTAACCAGTCCTATCCTATTTAATGCCGAGTGCCAGGCTAGGTAGCGACACATATCAAATTTTTAAGTCATTGGTTTTACTCGGCTGGGATTTGAACTATATACTTTTAGCGCAAAGTGATTTGGCTGCAGTTGGCTCGCAAGTACCACAAACCGGCGGTGGTGGCGTTGCACCCCTGAATCTCGCAGTTTATGAGTAAGCAGCCTAGCTGGTAGTGTATTGATTAATAATTAAATACAATAAACGCGTATAATTAATGATTGACAAAAATACCTCCCACCGAAGATTTATACCCTTATAATAATATACCTACTATATAGTACTATATATACCGTAAAACCTCTCTAAGCGACCACCTCCATAGATCGACCACTCCCCTATATCGATCGCTATATTTGGGTCCCAACAATACCATTGTAAACATATTCTAACTCCTTAAACCGACAACCTCTCTAAATGAACCACTTAAAGTCGGTCCCAAGGTAGGTCGATTTAGAGAGGTTTTACTGTATATATATATATTATATATAATCTATTATATACATATAAACGCTTGGAGAATTATTTATTATTATTATTATTCGATTCGACTCGAGTTGATATTGTCCAATCGCCGTCGTCAGCTGCCTTTGCTGCGGCCCGGCGGCTTTCGACGCTGCTCGAGTGGTTTGAATCGTCACTTGCCTCCAGTTTTTTATATAGATATAAAGTCGGTCCCAAGGTAGGTCGATTTAGAGAGTTTTTACTGTGTATATATATATATATATATATGTGTATACATATATATATATATATATATATGTGTATATATATATATATATATATATATATATATGTGTATATATATAGATATAACGTCGGTCCCAAGGTCGGTCGATTTAGAGAGGTTTTACTGTATATATATATATAAATTCCAGGGCTTGAATGACAATAGGAGAGCCACTAGTACAGGAGGAGGCCGAAGGTGGCGCCACGAGTAGCAGTATGTATATATAGGAGGTGAATACATCGAGGACAATGGTTGGTAGATAATGAATTAGAATAATATTAACAATAATATTCCCTTCCGTGCTTTATACTCGCATAATATACATCACACATATATATATATATATATATATATATATATATATATATATATATATATATAAAGAGGAAGACAAACAGAGTGATAGCAGAGCAATGGGTGGCTGGAGGTGGGTGGTTGTGCAAGCTACACAAAACCGCTCAGATCGGAGACAATGTTCTCATTACCCACCCCCCAGATCACAAGCCGTCTGCTCGGCATTTTGCCGCGCTTTTTCACCATGGTTATCTCTTACAAGCAATTCACCGACCAGAACCACAAACAAAGGCAAAGGAAGAGCGACTCGGTGAAAGAGGAAATTCTCTGTGTGCACAAATCTGTCTGTTGATATATATATATATATATATATATATATATATATATATATATATATATATATAGCCAGGATATACAAAAGTCGTATATGCCGGTGTAAAGGCCCAGTCAGACCTTACCGGATTGAGCAACGGACATAAACCGGACAAAGAATTTTCTAGTCTGTTGGTGTCCGGTATCAAAATGGATCGAAATGTGTGAAAATATTGCGCTTTCAACGTACTAGGAACCGTCAACCGACAGGCGAAAAACGAATGTCAAACAGACGGACCGGACACCAACCGGACACCAACCGGACACCAACCGGACACCAACCAGACACCAACCGGACACCAACCAGACACCAACCGGACACTTACCGGACTGATCACAGATGCGCCGAAAACAGAAAAGAAAATGACGGACCGAATTGTCACGAGTGCACAAGGTCACAAGTCGGTACCCATCCTGATATGACTTTAGATGTTGCCAGGACGTAAAACACCAACAACCGAGCAACCAACCAACAAGTTAAATTTAGGAGTCGATTTAATCTGAGTAAATGTGAATATTCGATATGCTAGCTTCAGGAAGGTTTCGGATTCGGGTTTTGGAATTGGGGTTAGTTAGTGCAGCACTCCACAGAGGCCGCTTCAGGCGGCGATCAAAGCGCCCCCTGCAGGACTAACATCCGCCATTTTGTGTTTTCAGGTCTCGCATCACAAAATGTTGCGCGTGTAGGAAAGTGTGTGTGTATGTAAGGAGAGAGAGAGAGAGAGAGAGAGAGAAAGAGAGAGGGTTTGTTTGTTTTGTTTGTTGTTTTACGTCCTAGCAACATCTAAGGTCATATCAGGACGGGTACCAACTTGTGACAGTGCACACTCATTGTGACTTTATAGTGCTGCTCCATTGGGAGACCAGGCCACCACCACCATGACCTGATATCCCATGCAGTCACATTATCCTGACACTGAGCCAACCAGTCCTTGCCCTCTCCGAATAATGCCGAGTGCCTGGCTGGGAAGCGACAAGTATCAATTTTTAAGTCATTGGTTTGACTCGACCAGGGCTCGGAACAAAAAATCCCATGTGTTCGGATCCCCCGATCTCCCAAAACAGGAGACGGACGCTCAACTCATTCGGCCATCCCATCTGGTCTGAGAGAGAGGGGGAGAGAGAGTGAGGGTGGGGGATCGGAGGGCAACTAGGTTCAAGATGAATAGTCCGAGGGTTTTTGAATTGGTAATTTTCTTTTATAGATAAATACATCAGTTTGACCATAATAACCTACTATTCATTAGTCTGGAGTAATTTTGATGAAAAATGACTAATTTTGGAGCAATTTAATTTGAAACTGACCTTGTATCATGTATGACAGGTTACATTAAAGTTGTTTAATCTGATGATTTTGAGTTTCTGTTATTTCCTGAGATAAAGATATTAGGTTGATCATTATAATCTACCTTACATTCGATTGAAGTAACTTTTATTTTAAATGGCTAACTTTTGAGATATTTGAAGTGGAAATGTGCGAAATTAATTTTGGCAAGCTTGCCAAAACTCTACCACCATAGGCTTATGCAGTAACAGGTTCTATTAAATTGACTAAGTATTCCCTTATATGTGATAACAAAGGTTTGGTCGTAATGCGAAGCATTACGTTTGATGCGAGGAGAGGAAGAGACCCTCCCCCGCCCCGCTGTCGCGCTGCCTGTCACCTCGGCAGATGGCGCGGCACGTCGCCACCTCCCCCGCCCCCCGGGCCGCGCAGCATTCGCGCCTCACCCGACGCCCGCTGCTCGCCACCTGTTGCCCTCCCCCTGGCCGCCAGCTCTCACACCTCAGCTGCTGTCCCCGCCCTTCCCTTCCCTTATAAGGCCGCCGCCGGCCTCCCTCAGGCACTCACCATCCAGCCGCCTTCCTGCTCCCTGCCTTTTTTCTCCGCCCACCCACCCAACTCTTCCTCTAAACCTTTCTTCCAGCGGTGGAGGGCTCCTCGGCACCCCCTCACTCTCATGACATTTAACTACCGAACTTTACTCATATCTCCGCTCCTCATGAGCTTGCTTACTCTTATTATGTACATTTGTTGCTCCCTCTGAGCTTTTTACTCCTCCCTGGAGCTTTATTTACTTTTACCTCTGCTCCTTATGAATTTATCACTGTGCTCCCTGGAGCTGTTCCTTACTCTGTATGTTCCTCTGGAGCTTTATCTACATTTACCTCTGCTTTTACCTCTGCTCCTTATGAGTTTTCACTGTGCTCCCTGGAGCGGCTCCTTACTCTGTATGTTCCTGTTGAGGCGTTAAATAAACGCCTTATTTCCCACCCCCGCCTTCTTCTTCCTTTTCGCGCATCAATAAGTGCATCAGTATCAACGTTAGATATGCAGAATGAAATCTAGATAATTGTTTTCGTTTTGAAAATTTGATGTTTTGATCGGACCATGCAGCTTTAAATTAATCTGATATTCCTTCTTTACAGCAATAATTTTGTATTGAATGCACCAGTATCTAGGTCGAATATGTAGGATCAAATGTAAGAAAGTGGTTTCATTTCATGGTTTTATTTAAAGCTGCATAGTCCGATGAAATATCAAATTTTCAAAACCAAACCAATTATCTAGATTTGATTTTATATATCTAACTTAGATACTGATGCACTTATTAAGCATTTGTTTCTGCGTAGAAGGCAATACGGAGTCAAGTTAACAGAACCTGTTAGTGCAGAAGTCTACGGTGTCAGAGTTTTGGCAAGCGTGCCAAAACTAATTTTCCATGTTTGCATTCAAAATATCTCAAAAGTTTACCATTTAAAATAAAAGTCACTTTGAACTAATGTAAAGTAGATACTAGTGATCGATCTAATATATTTATCTCAGAAAAAATACCGAAATTCAAAACCATCGGACTATGCAACTTTAATTATGCATTTATGATGTTATGAATTTCCCCCTAATTCCCTCTGAACTGGAGGGGAGATGGGGAGGAGAGAGGGGGAGGGAGGTGGAAGGAATGAACTGGAGGAGAGAGGGGGAGGAGAGAGGGGGGAGGGAGGTGGAAGGAATGAACTGGAGGAGAGAGGGGGAGGAGAGAGGGGGGAGGGAGGTGGAAGGAGTGAACTGGAGGGGAGAGGGGAGGAGAGAGGGGGGAGGTGGAAGGAATGAACTGGAGGGGAGAGGGGGGAGAGAGGGGGGAGGGAGGGGAAGGAATGAACTGGAGGGGAGAGGGGGAGGAGAGAGAAAGGGAGGGAGGTGAAAGGAATGAACTGGAGGGGAGAGGGGAGAGAGAGGGGGGAGGTGGAAGGAATGAACTGGAGGGGAGAGGGGGAGGAGAGAGGGGGAGGGAGGGGAAGGAGTGAACTGGAGGGGAGAGGGGGAGAGAGAGAGGGAGGGAGGTGGAAGGAATGAACTGGAGGGGAGAGGGGGAGGAGGAGAGGGGGGAGGTGGAAGGAATGAACTGGAGGGGAGAGGGGGAGGAGAGAGGGGGGAGGTGGAAGGAATGAACTGGAGGGGAGAGGGGGGAGAGAGGGGGGGAGGTGGAAGGAATGAACTGGAGGGGAGAGGGGGGAGGAGAGAGATGAGGGAGGTAGAAGGAATGAAATGGAGGAGAGAGGCGGGGAGAGAGGGGGAGGTGGAAGGAATGAACTGGAGGGGAGAGGGGGAGGAGCGAGCTGGAAGGAATGAACTGGAGGGAGAGGGGAGGAGAGAGGGGAGAGGGAGGTGGAAGGAATGAAATGGAGGGGAGAGGGGGGGAGGGAGGTGGAGGAATGAACTGGAGGGGAGAGGGGGAGGAGAGAAGGGGGAGGGAGGTGGGAGGAGTGAACTGGAGGGGAGAGGGGGAGGAGAGAGGGGGGAGGGATGTGGAGGAATGAACTGGAGGTGAGAGGGGGAGGAGAGAGGGGGAGGGAGGTGGAAGGAATGAGCTGCTGCTATCTGCCCGTTCACCCACCAGCGAGTACCGGCCGCGTCCATGCGGGGTCGTAGGCTCTTCCTGATTGGTCAATGACAGACCACGTGCTCGGTCACGTGGCGTGTGAGCCATTTGACACTGCGCCAGAAGTAGTTGGTTAAAGCGGCGCCGTCATACCCCGCTACCCCGCTAGGTGGCGGGTCGATTGTCACGTGAACCGGAAGTTGACGTATGGATCGGAAGTTGATGTGTGCCATCGCCTGTGTGCCATTCCCCCTCTTTTTTCCTCTCTACCCACTGCCATCACACATACACACATACACACACATACATAGATACATACACACAGGCACATATCTCAGTATTTTGTGTTGCGGTATGCAATGTCCGTACATATGTGAAGATATGGAATTCAAGGCTTTCAAACGCTGTTTTGTTTATAGGAATTCAAGACTATTTTCATGTGGATTTAAGGGGAAAAAATCAACGATGGTGAATGCCAATTTCAGACTAATTAAAATCAGTGTGGGTAGTTTAATGGAATTCAAGGCTTTTCAAGATTAATTACCCAAAATAGGTTATATTCAAGTTGTTCAAGGCCTTGAAATGGGGCAAATGAAGTTCAAGACTTTTCAAGCCCCGAGTGAACCCTGAGTATGTGTGCTTGATGTGTTTTTTTTTGGTTTTTTGGTTCTTTTTTGGTGGGTGGGGTGATGTGAATGGGGATTTGGGCCGTTTGGCGGGGGTGTTAGGGTTTGAGGCTTGAGTGATTAATGAATATTATTAACCTACTTACTAATTCAATAGGACCCACATTCCTCTGCGGATGTACCAAGGACTAGCCAGATGTCATGAGATTCCATGAGGCCAGTTCTGGGTCAAGCGTAGCCACACCTCTCCAGTATACACTGATGCAGTTCGAAAGACCAAAGACCGGGTTGGATGCCGTAGCTGCTGCGGCAGTCTGCCGACAGGAAAAATTTGGTGTACGTTTGCCCCGATCAGAGCTCGATTTTCACTGCAGAAGCCCCGAGCACGCCTTCTCGCATTGGAGTGTATCGAGGTATCCAACCACACTAACTATGTTATATACAGTGATTCGTATTCTCTGCCTCCTGGCTGTTGCTGGACTGAAAACGAATCACCCTATTCTAGCAACGGTCATTTATAAAATGAACCAACTGACAACGGATGAGTATGACATCCACCTGTGCTGGGTGCCTGGCCATGCCAGCATACAAGGAAACGAACGAGCTGATCGGGCTGCGAAGAAGGCCCTGAACTGTGATCTTGAACCGTGTCTGATCCCTCACTCTGATCTGAAACCACTAATAGCCACCCACATAAAATCCAAATGGCAACATGAGTGCGATGAAAACATTAATAAACTTAAAGAATTTGAACCATCTGTGGGAAAGCCACCACAGACTCATGCGGGAGGTAGGCGGGACCAAGCGGTCCTTAGCCGCTGCCGTATTGGCCACTCGTGGCTTACACATGCTTTTCTGCTCAAGGGGGAACCTCCCCCTGAATGTATTGGGTGTCAGTCCCCGCTGACACTCAAACACATTTGACTAAGTTGCGTTGATTTTTTGGCCCTACACCAACAGTTCTACACTGCAGACAGTATGCATGACCTTTTTACTAAGGTAAAACAGGAAAACATTTCAGCCTTTTTGAGGGCAGCTGGACTGTACCACCTCATATAGTTTACTAAATAGATTCTATCAATTATTAATAAAACTTTTCTTTTTCTATGGGAATTTGTTTCCCTTGACCACAAATATATGATTGTGAGCTTTCTAATTTAATGATTGTCTATTGGCACATAATTGATTGTCTGCTTTTACATGTAAAAGCGATGGTTTGAACAAAAAACAAACATTTGTCACCGACACGGTGTAAAGCAACCACCAATCAATCAATCAATCAATCAGTTCAATCACAAAGGCGTGCTTGCCAAAACTAATTTTATGCTTACATTTCAAATAGCTCAAAAGTTAGCGTTTTAAAATAAAAGTTACTTCAAATTAAAGTCAGGTAGATTATAATAATCAATTCGATATATTTATCTCAGAAAAATTTCAGAAACTCAAAACCATCGGACTATGCAACTTTAATAACAATGATGATAATAATAATAATAATAATAATAATAATAATAATAATAATGCGTCTGACACAGAAAATCATAACAATTTATATAAACACTGTCATAAAAAAAAGCACCTGCCCTTTTTTTCCCCCCACTGGTTGTTGGTCACAGCCGGGGTCAATAAGTGACAATGCCTGTCGATATGCCGTCCCCTTTATTGACTTTTCTGGGGCCTGGGACGGGTAAGACACTAGGGCAGGGGTCAAGGTCAAATGAAAGAGTAGACAGAGGTGAAGGTCATCATCAATTCTGATTTCAGCAGCAAACACTCTAGGGAACCAGTGTTAAAAATAAAGCCTTCCTATTGGACACAAACTTGTATTCTGTCGCCTCTATAACAGACAATGTCTGCCACCAACCCCACCCGCCCTCTGGCGGCAATGGAAGGGACTTGTGTTCTGGGTAGAACTTCAGAACTAATTGGATAATACAAAGTTCATATTCATTTTGACATATCTGATTCTAGGACTTTCCAGGACGTTTCAATTAGGAATTCCAGGACGTTTTTAACAACTTTATTACATTAAAGTGATGTGAAACATGGCCATATTCATAGTCGATTCACTGTGTAAGATGTGAAATGTAAATATGCATACAAAATAACAATAAACATATGCGTAGTTTTATTATAAAAATCATCATCATCATCATCATGCTGTCAGTCGCAATGCGACAAAGACTGCTTTCATTACTTAACCGCCACTTTGTGCGGTTGTACATTTAATAGAAGCTGCTTGCAAAGTGTTGAAGTGCTGCTGGCTTTTGCAAGTTACCAGCGGCACTCTCTCAGGGAGCAAATAGAGGTCTCACACTGGCAAGAACATGTCAAGACAGGCACAAACTATTTGTCCCTGCAGTGGCTGGTCGGGAGATGTTGGGAGTTCCATTCATCACCGCCCTTAATGCTACCACGATAACATGGTTTTCTGTTAGGGTTTGCTCCCTTGTCTTTGATTCTATCAAGAACCAGAACTTGTAACAACAGGGCAGTGGTTTACAACTTTGCAAGGCAGGGGCGTCAAACTCCCTGAGGTATTTTAGCACCTAAGGTATCCGAGGTACTGCATTACCCGCATACCACAATAAAAATCAAGAGGCAGGAAAACAAACTTATGAAAATCAATTTAAATACAAAACATCACTGATTAAAATTTGAGCATTTTGGAAAATATATGCTAAAATAATAACAATTGTATTCAAGATTTTCAATTTTCCAGGATCTTTAGACAAATTCCAGGACTTTCCAGGCTTGAAATCCTGAATGATGAAATTCAATGACTTTCCAGGTTTTCAAGGACCTGTATAAACTCAGTGATGATGACCAATGCACAGAAGTCAGCACACAAACTATGTGAACATTGTCTTGAATGAGTGAGGTCGCTCATTTGGTGTCATTGCTGGACATGGCAGGCTCAAGGCCGAAGCCTCCCCCCCTGCCACTACTGTGGTGGTGGGTGGGGGGGTGAGTGATGTTGGGGAGGAGGTGGGGGGGGGAGGGGGGAAGCCATCTTCCCCCCTCCAGCCTATATAACAACTCCTGCCAGCCATCACGGCCAGGCACTATCCTGGTGTCTTCTGGAGCCACCGAAGCTGGTCAGTCTTCTCCAAACGCCCGCACTGACCACTTCCCACCTCCAATATAAATCAATTAATTCCTCAGAAAATCAACAAAACCAAAAACCAATCAAGCATTTAAACTAAAAAGTAAAAAATACCATCTAATGAGCGACTGACACCCGCGCAGTTCACAGATCACACCTACTTAAATGTCACATTTCTGATGATTTACCCTCTACTGTTATCTCATATTTTTATCATTAACTATTGCTATTGTACTTTAACGTAATTGATTACTCGTTTGTTAAATCGTTCACATGACTCATATGCCCTCATCACATTTCATTTTCCCAATATATCGGGGCCTTCGCTCGTTCGCTTCTTGCCCGATGATACACAGTCAATGTACATGCCGCCGGGCGGGCAGCGCCCGAATAAAAGCCTTGATTAACCCACTCATGCCTCTGAGTCAGCTGTGTCTGTGAGCAATGGAATAGAAATGCCAAATTTAATACCAGGCGTGGTAGTATCAGTAGAGCGCATGCCTCACATGCGGGAGAATGGGAGTTTGATTCACAGTCGAGTCAAACCAGTGACTTGCACAATTTATACTTGTCTCTCTCTAGCTTGGTTTTCGGCATTAATAATATAGGGCAAGTACTGGTTAGCTCAGTGTTGGATAATGTCACTAAGTGAGATATCAGGTCATGGTGCTGGCGGCCTGATATCCCAGCAGGGCAGCCCAATAAAGTCTCCATCAGTGTGCACTGTCACAAGTCGGTACCCGTCTCCATATGACCTTAGATGTTGCTAGGACGTAACAATTCCAGCAACCAACAACCAAATTTGATAACACATTTTCAGAAATACACAGTGTTTCCATTCAGAGTCAGCTTTAAAGGATTGCGGTGAAACAAGGTCCTGTCGCCACATTTGTATTTACATCTTCCTTGTTTTCTTCATCATGTCTTCAGAAGATTGTTTTAATTTAACAACGCCTCTAGAGAACATTGATTTTTTATCATCGGCTATTGGACATAAAATATTTGGTCATTCTGACACATTTCTTTAGAGGAAACCTGCTGCCGCCATATAGGCTACTCTTTCCGATAAGCAGCAGCAATGGGTCTTTTATATGTACTTTCCCACAGACAGGACAGCACACACCACAGCTTTTGATGAACCAGTTGTGGACCACTGGTTGGAGGGGAAAATAGCCCAAACTGCAAATGGGTCCACTGAGCAGGATCGGTAAGATGACCAACACCGTCACAGGCGGATACTCTACCGCCTGATCTACGTCACGCTCCCTTTATTCATGTCTTCAGTCTTGATCATAGTTCACAACAAATAGGGATAATATGTATGATCCAGCAGCCCTAGCCCTAGCCCTAGACCTAGCCCTAGCCCTAACCCTAACCCTAACCCTAACCCTAACCAAGATGGCCTGTCACATGACCAGATCCTCCAATCAACAGTGAACATCCCCATATCTACCAATGAACAGCAAGCATGCTTGTAACCATGCCTTTGTTGTTTTGGCCTCATTGCCCTGTTGTGTCTGGGTGTGCAGTGATCTGTATCTAACGGTTGGGGGGAAGGGGTTGTGAGTGGAGCTGCTAAGGCCCTATCACACTAACAGTAGTGCCCCTCTCACACTATCTATCGGATACACAATGTCTATTTAATCTCAGTAAAGGATCACCAACACTACACAATACCAGATGCATTTGGTCACATTACATCATTTACCCTTTATATAACATTTGTAATCCCTTATAGACCAGTGCACATCTCCCACCAATGTATAATTATCGGAATATTTTACACAATGACAAAGATTTATACATGTCGCTTCCTAGCCAGGCACTCATCATTATTAGGATAGGGCTGGTTGGTTCAGTGTCAGGATAATGTGACTGAGTAGGATATCAGGTCATCTGGTGATCTGGTATCCCAGTTGGGCAACACTATAAAGTCACCATGAGTGTGCACTGTCACTAGTCGGTATCCGTCCTGATATGACCTTAGATGTTGCCGGGACGTAAAACTCCAATAATCAACCAAACGCACTGGTGGTCACTTTCTTATTCTTTTTTTTTTTTACAGTGTGGTTCAATAATCATTGCATTAAATGATACCTCTACACAAACTTAGCACTTGCTTCCGGAGTTGACCTGCAACCCAAGTTTGAGCTGACTGCGCACAAAGACCCTATAACACTAAGACGGCTCACTCAGCCTGTACTGTGTAATCAAAATGATCAAACCCACCACTTGGTGCGCTGGCTGTTCTCTTGGTTAAACAGGTGCTGTATTATATGTATAAATGTATATATGACATGTGAAAGATGTGTGATGATGGCGATGAAGATGACGATGCTGATGAGATGTGTAAATGTTCAAAGCAATTTACTATTGATGTGTATTCATACTTATCCTATCTCAATGTATAATATAATTGATATGTTTACATGTGAAACACCAACCAGCAGCTGGGTTGATCAAACCCACCACAAGGTGGCACTGCGAAATGTACATTACCATGGAAGAGATAGGGAGTGAGCCATCTTAGTATTATAGGGTCTTTGCTGTGCATGCCCCATCCAGTGGCCTAGTTAGGGATTTTCAGGTGGTACACAGATGGAATAAAGCGCTATTGGAATAAAATGCGATGGAATGAAATGCTATAAATATCATATATTCTTATATTATTATTACATTACATAAGGAACACAAGACAGGAAGTTGGATCGAGCCAATAACTCTGGCTGGCCCCCTAAAAAGACCTACCGCATACTTTATTGAGCAAAAATAAGAGGGGGATTGGGACAGAAGGAGGTGTGAGTAGGAGGCCACGCTGGAGGAAAGGCGGGGAGTAGGGCTGCTTGGAGCAGCTACCTGCCCTCCAGGCCGCACACCACCACCAGCTCCACTACCCAACACACTAAAGTTATACAATTTGTCAAGGTGTTGGGGGAAGACAATAGAGAACAGGATAATTACAGGATAATTACATTGCATGAATAATATACGCATAAGAGTTTATACATAACATAAGTATATTTGCAATCTGAGATGGTGCTTACTTTACACACATATACATACACACACATATATAGATATATATACACACATACATATTATATATATATTTGTGGTGTTCTGTGTGGCGGAGTGGTTAGAGTGTCTGACTTTTTTCTAGGTCAGACTCATAATCTGAAGGTTGGTGGTTCTTCCAGTGCCCCACTCTGCAATTTGGATTTCCACCGCTGTGTATAACTTACAAGCATCATCAAAGGCCAGTTGCTCTCATACCATGTCTGTGTGGTGTGGGAGGTTAAAAATCCCTTGGGTCGGTAAAAGTGTAGGCTCGGGCTTTCTATCGACAGTCTATTCAGGCTTATCCATAATAGGCAGTATAAATCTTTAAAAAAAATAATATATGTATAATAATATAAATATATATAAATATATATATATAACCTACACTCCCCAGCCCTCCTCCCCCATCATTGTCTGCCTTCCTTACTCTGCTGCTTACATTATAAATTATATATCTGTACTATATATTTAATATAATATATTTATAATACTATATAATATTCCTTTTATAATAAATATATCAATAATATATAATATATATATCATATTATATAATATACATATAATATATATATCTACACCATAAAGTATGCATATATAAAATAACATAGACTTAAAACTGATATCTATAATTTGCATGCAGGTTAATGCAGGTTATAGTAATACCTCAGGGAAAGGTATAACGGCCTCACTGGCCCTGCCCAGAGTGTTGTAATACACATGCCTTTGTAGGATACACGTTCTTGAACGATAACGTAAGGCTAAGGATGCAGCAAACCCTAAGACAGGATTAAAAACCTTGTCACTGTGGCGAGCGATTAAGCCATAGAGCGCGGTTCGATGTATGGAACTGCCCAACATCATCACCGACCCAGGGCAACTGCAGGGACAAATCGTCTTGCGCCTGTCTTGACATTGGTCTCTTGCCGGTGTGAAGGCCTCTAATTTGACTCTCTCGAGAGAGTGTCCGCTAAGGTTACTTGCAAAAGCCAGCTAGGCTACTTCAACACCTCTGCAGGCAGCTTTCATGAAATGTGAGAAAATACTCGAACGGTACTGGGGCCTGCCCTCTATGGTAAGTATCTTGTGATCAAAAAGTCTCTCCGGTGGGAACATGGACACCTCATGAGGATGTCTTCAGACAGGCTACCAAAGCAGCATTCCTCGTATTCTCATACTTGTCTTTCCTGGTTTCAGAAAGAGGAAGTGGCTCACCTCTGGTCACCGGTTCAAGTGATTCCTATCAAGAGAAACCTGAAGCTGAAGTTGACTATTAAATGAACCCGACTCATGGACGCATACTCCGCCACAGCAGAGAGCTAAATGGAGAGCCGGTCCGTCAAGTAATGAAAAGCACGTCTTTTGTTGCATCACCGAACCGACTTGATGATGACGGTGAATTATATAATAGATATACATTTGTTATATAATATACTATAATTATATACATTAGATAACTATGGATACTATACTGAATATATATATACTATAATACATATACTAATATAATATAATAGATATATATATATAGAGTTCCACCTGGTTATCCCCTGCCCTCCTACCTCCGGCCTCGCCTCCCCCATCTCCCCCACCCTCAATCCTCCACCTCCACCCCCATCCCGCCACCCCCCACACGCCCACCCCTCACCCCACCCCGCCCTCTGCCAGACATATCGACAACGTACAGGCCAGGGACCATCCCCGTAACACTGATGTTTGCTCGACTATTAACTTGACAGCTGCGGCCGGATGTGGGCGTGGCCTCAGTCCGACGTGCACCGAGCCAGGCTGAAGGGACCCGACTCATCACGCCGCCCAGCGGGGGACATTCATCTCACGTGTGAAAGAATTTACACGTCACGTGTGACGGGAATCCCTCTCTCCCATGTCTCACATTGCTGATCGGTCGCAGGCGCATGGCGAGGGGGTCTCATTAACAGGCAGGTCTGGTTGTTGGACGGGGGAGTTCAGGTAGTGTGCAGTGGAGAGGGGGAATTGGTAGTGCGGAGGCGGGCCCTGGGGAAGTGGTTAAGGGAAGCGAGGGCGTGGGAAGGGGGATGGGGGCCTAGGAGGGGAAGGCCAAGGGGAAGGGGAATGAGGGAACTGAGGAGGATGGGGGAGGCGGAGAGGAGAGGGGGAAATGGAATGGGAAAGGGTGAGGTGCAAGGGAGAAGGGCGAGGGGAAGAGGGGAATGGGAGGAGTGGTGGAAGGTGAGAAGGGGTGGATAGTGACGTGGAAGAGGGAAGGAAGAGGGTTTTGATGGCAAGGGAAGGAGGGGGTTGAGATAGGCGGTGGGGAGAACAGGGTAAATAGGAACGGGGTGGAAACTGGAGATAATGGGGTATGGTGGGAGGAGGGGAAAATGTTTACAGGGAAATGGGGTAGGTGGGAGGGGGTCGGAGGAACTGGAGTAAGGTGGGAGGAGATGGGATTAGCATGAGGAAGTGGGTTGGCAAGGGAATGAGTAGATGGAAGTGTGGGAAAAGCAGGTGAAGGAGAGGTAGTGGAGGGAGGGAGAGGACCGGAGGAGGTGGGAGAGGGGGCTGGGAAGGGAAGGGGAGGAAAAGGGGAGGGAGGAGTGAAAGGAGGTAGGAAGGGAGGGGTGGAGTGTAGGTAGGTAGGTAGGGGAGGGGTGTAGGAGAGGGAGGGGGGGGGGGGAGGAGGTGGCTGTGTGTCGGTTCGTTGCTGTGATGCTGCTTTCTTCTTCGTGCTTTGATGTCGTCGGGCTGTGTTATTATGTCGTTTCTGCCTTGTTCATGTGATTCTGCTTGAGACTGTTAGGCTTCTTGGCTTCCGGTTCTTTGTTGAGTTCTTTAGTCTTTTCTTCTTTTCAGTCATTTCTTCATTCTTTTTATTCTGTCTGTGCTTATTCCCGCTTACTTGCTTTTCGTTTTAGTTCCTTGCTTTTCTTCTTTTCTTCTGTGCCTTGTTATCTTCTGTTTCTTCTTTTCTTTTATTCTCTTTCTTTTTATTCTTCGATCTGTTCGTCTTTTCTTCTGTTCTTCTCTTCTCATTTTCTGTTATTCTTCTTTTCGTTTTATTCTTCTTGTCTGTTTTCTTCTTTTTTCGGCTTTGCGTTTGGCTTTGTCTTCTTTGCTTTTATTCTTCCTCTTTTGTTTCTTTTATTGCTTCCTTTCCCAAACTTACTCTTGCTTTTATACTTGTTCTTCTTGTCTTCTTTGCTCCTTGTTTGCCTGTTATGCTACTTGGTTCGTTTATTCGTATTTTCGTATATTCTTTTCTTCTTTTCTTCTTTCTGCGTTTCGTCTTGGCCGTCGTTTCGCGTTTCTGGCCTTTCCTGCGTTTCTTTTATTGCGTTTCGTTTGGCGTCTGTTATTGCTTTTTCTTCGGGGCGGGTGCCGTCTCGACCTAGTGTCTAAACCTGACCAGTACACCACACACGCCGCAACAGGAGGCCAGTGGGGGAGGTGGAGTGGCAGCGAGACTCGACTCCCAAACCCAGGACGCCCACCAAGCCCGCACACTATGCCATCCCCCCATTGATAGATTTATTCCCTAATAAGCGAAATAAAAAAACTTATCCCACGTCGCAATGTCCATGTGGACAAAACACACACAATAAGCAGACAAGGGGCCACATCTGATCCAATACACGGGGTTTTTTTGTTTGTTGTTTTACGTCCTAGCAACATCTAAGGTTATATCAGGACTGTCCTATATCGGTTATTAGGCTGATAAAGCTGTATAAATGAAGACAGTACACTATTTGATATTCCTGACTGAGGCACATTTTACGCTATTTCAGTTGTTTGGAAATTGTAGATGTCACTGGTGGAAATACTCTAACCGATATCCATGCGACTGCAGCACGGACTAGTACATCTATACCCATATTTCGGTTAATTGGGCGATCCAAGATGTTTGTGACATGTCCGCTATTACTCTAACCGATATCCATGACTGACGTACATTCTCCACTATATTGGAGTTACTTGGGCAATCCAGATGTATCAACAGGTGTGCAATGTTAACTCCGCTAACCGATCTCCATGACTGACGCACGATTTCTACCGCTACATTGGTTATTGGGCAAAGCCAAAATAGTGACGTCCCAGAAGGCAATACTCTAACCGATATCCATGACTGATCGGCACATTCTACTCTGATATTGGTTCTTGGGCAGGGCAAGCAGTGATGTGTCTCAGAATGCACATACTACTAACCGATATCCATGCCTGAGGACACTCATTCAAACGCATGTTTTGTAGGTTATTGGGCAACTCCAAGATGTGGTCCACAGATGGCAATCTACTCCTAACCGATATCCAAGGACTGACGGGGGGGGGGGCAACATTCTACTCTATATTGGGTTATTGGGCAATCCAAGATGTGCTTGCACAGAAGGCAATACTCTACCGATACCCATGACTGGACTCACATTGTAACACTATGATTGGTTATTAGGGCGCTCCAAGATGTGTTCACTGATGAGCAATCCTCTAACCGATAACCATGACTGACTCACACATGCTACACGCTATTTTGGTATTGGGCCAATCCATAGATGTGTTGACAGGTGGCGCACTACTCTATACCGCTCACCAGTGACTGGACTACACTTCTAACACTATTTGTGGTTTATTGGGCAATCGCAAGCTGTGTCACAGCTGGCAATCACTCTAACCGATATCCACGACTGTGACGCACATTCTATACTATATTTGGTTATTGGGCAATCTCAAGGAAATTTGTGTATCGACAAGTGGCAATACTCTAATTCCGATATACCATGGCTGATGCACATATACTATACTATATCGGTTTATGGGCAATCCAGATAGTGTCCACAGAAGGCAATACTCTAACCGATATCCCATGACTGACGCACATTCTACGCTATTATTGGTTATTGGGCAATCCAAGATGTGTACAGATGGCAATAACTCTAAACCGATATCCATGACTGACGCACATTCTACACTATATTGGTTATTGGGCAATCCAAGATGTGTCACAGATGGCAATACTCTAACCGATATCCATGACTGACGCACATTCTATACTATATTGGTTATTGGGCGATCCAAGATGTGTCACAGATGGCAATACTCTAACCGATATCCATGACTGACGCACATTCTACACTATTTTGGTTATTGGGCAATCCAAGCTGTGTCACAGATGGCAATATACTCTAACCGATATCCATGACTGACGTACATTCTACACTATTTTGGTTATTGGGCAATCCAAGATGTGTCACAGAAGGCAATACTCTAACCGATATCCATGACTGACGCACATTCTACGCTATATTGGTTATTGGGCAATCCAAGATGTGTCACAGATGGCAATACTCTAACCGATATCCATGACTGACGCACATTCTACACTATATTGGTTATTGGGCGATCCAAGATGTGTCACAGATGGCAATACTCTAACCGATATCCATGACTGACGCACATTCTACACTATATTTGGTTATTGGGCAATCCAAGATGTGTCACAGATGGCAATACTCTAACCGATATCCATGACTGACGCACATTCTACACTATTTTGGTTATTGGGCAATCCAAGATGTGTCACAGATGGCAATACTCTAACCGATATCCATGACTGACGCACATTCTACACTATATTGGTTATTGGGCAATCCAAGATGTGTCACAGATGGCAATACTCTAACCGATATCCATGACTGACGCACATTCTACACTATATTGGTTATTGGGCAATCCAAGATGTGTCACAGATGGCAATACTCTAACCGATATCTATGACTGACGCACATTCTACACTATATTGGTTATTGGGCAATCCAAGATGTGTCACAGATGGCAATACTCTAACCGATATCCATGACTGACGCACATTCTACACTATATTGGTTATTGGGCAATCCAAGATGTGTCACAGATGGCAATACTCTAACCGATATCCATGACTGACGCACATTCTACCCTATTTCGGTTATTGGGCAATCCAAGATGTGTCACAGATGGCAATACTCTAACCGATATCTATGACTGACGTACATTCTACACTATTTCGGTTATTGGGCAATCCAAGATGTGTCACAGATGGCAATACTCTAACCGATATCCATGACTGACGCACATTCTACACTATTTTGGTTATTGGGCAATCCAAGATGTGTCACAGATGGCAATACTCTAACCGATATCCATGACTGACGCACATTCTACACTATATTGGTTATTGGGCAATCCAAGATGTGTCACAGATGGCAATACTCTAACCGATATCCATGACTGACGCACATTCTACACTATTTTGGTTATTGGGCAATCCAAGATGTGTCACAGATGGCAATACTCTAACCGATATCCATGACTGACGCACATTCTACACTATTTCAGTTATTGGGCAATCCAAGATGTGTCACAGATGGCAATACTCTAACCGATATCCATGACTGACGCACATTCTACGCTATATTGGTTATTGGGCAATCCAAGATGTGTCACAGATGGCAATACTCTAACCGATATCCATGACTGACGCACATTCTACACTATATGGTATTGGGCAATCTAATGTGTCACAGTGGCAAACTCACGATCAGACTGTGCAATTCTACAATTGGTAGGCATCGGGTCACATCAAATACTCTAACCGATATCCATGACTGACGCACATTCTACCCTATTTTGGTTATTGGGCAATCCAAGCTGTGTCACAGATGGCAATACTCTAACCGATATCCATGACTGACACACATTCTACACTATTTTGGTTATTGGGCAATCCAAGATGTATCACAGGTGGCAATACTCTAACCGATATCCATGACTGACACACATTCTACACTATTTTGGTTATTGGGCAATCCAAGATGTATCACAGGTGGCAATACTCTAACCGATATCCATGACTGACACAATCTACACTATTTTGGTTATTGGGCAATCCAAGATGTTCACAGATGGCAATACTCTAACCGATATCCATGACTGACACACATTCTACACTATTTTGGTTATTGGGCAATCCAAGATGTATCACAGGTGGCAATACTCTAACCGATATCCATGACTGACGCACATTCTACACTATTGTGATGGCCCACAGTCTTCCCACAGTGTCACACACTCACGGAAGAACGCCAAGATTCAGTTTCAGTACGCTTCAACCTGGTTTATTACAAAACCTCTCTGCTCTCCGTGGCGTCAACCGTCAATTGACCCGCCCCCTAACTCGCCAGGTCCCACGTCATCTCTATAGGTGGGTGGGGGGTGAGCTAGCCACATGCAGTAGAGGGCAGCCCGGTCGGGGCTCTGCCCAGTGGCTAGCCTGCCTCCACCTAGCGCAGTTCAGTGTAACTGCGTAGGTGCACGGCGTAGTGTCTGCCGCCACCGCGTGGTAGTGGGGATCATGTACAGACTACTACAATATTTTGGTTATTGGGCAATCCAAGATGTGCCACAGGCGGCAATACTCTAACCGATATCCATGACTGACGCACATTCTACACTATTTCGGTTATTGGGGAATTGGAGATAATGTATCATTGGTGGAAATACTCGAACCGATATCTGGGACTGAGCCACATTTGATTCTATTTTAGTTCCTTCAAAATCCAGTAAAACTAATATTTCTTGGCCACTCATAGCAGTATAAAGCCGTGTTTACACGGGAGAGTTAAATCGCTTCATATAAATCGCCTTGCCTAGTTCGCCTCACATTCGCCGTGTAAACGCGACTCTGAGGCGGATTAGGGCTGATTCGCTTCATATGATTCACTTTATGTAAACCACCTTGCGAGGTGGTTTATATGAAGCGATTCTGCTGGTTCCCGGGCGGTGATAGTATAAAATACTAGCGCTTGCCAGCTACAGATGGAGCAGTAACTAATCGCTGGTGCCCAGCAGTGTTAGGGCCCGATTAGGCCGAAATCTATTAAATGTGATCATATTTAACAGAATTACATACTCAAATAATGAAATTTAATTAAATTAACCCTAAATTACAAGCGATATTAACGTAGCAGCTGCATCGGTGTCGAATCGCCGAGTGTAAAGTAAACAAATAGCAGTGCTTGCCGGCTACAGGTGGAACTAAGGCTGCTGGTTCCCGGCGCCGAAACACTTTCAAACACGCTTCGTGTAAACGCGCCGCTACTTCGCTTCATATGAATCGCTTTGTCTAATTCGCTTCACAATTGCCCTGTAAACACGGCTTATCATACTCGTTGGATCCAGCTGACAATTGTGAGCAGAGTTCAGTTGAGATTCTCGGGTCTGAATATCTTATGAAGCTATAACGAATATTCTTGTCAGTAATAAACACTGAAAGCAGATGATGGAGTCTGTAAGTAGAGGCATTGGGAATCGTGAATCTGGAACGTGGATCGCCAATCGTGGATCGGGAATCGTGGAGAAGGAATTGGGAATCGTGGATCAGGAATCTGAGGTCATGAAGCGGTAATCGTAGATATGGTATCACGATTCAGGAATCGGGAATTGCGGATAGGGAATCGCAGATAAGGGATTCTGGGATAAAGAATCAGAACTTGTGCATATGGTATCATGGCTCGAGAATCGGGAATTGCAGAAATGGAATCACGGATAAGGATTCGGGGATTTGGAATCAGACTGTCATTGATTGAGATTTTTGTGGAGAATTTTAGTGGTGTTCTCTGTGGCCGAGTGGTTAGAGTGCCTGACCTTTTTCTAGGTCAAACTCCTAATCTGAAGGTTGGTGGTTCGATTCCCCGTGCCCCTACCTCTGCCAATTTGGATTTCCACTGCTGTGTATAACTTAGAGCGTCATCAAAGGCCAGTTGCTCTCATACCATGTCTATGTGGTGTGGGAGGTTAAAAATCCCTTGGGTCGGTAAAAGTGTAGGCTCGGGCTTTCTATCGACAAAGTGCCCAATGGTGAAAACAAGTCTATTCAGACTTATCCATAATAGGCAGTATAAATCTTCAAGAAAAAAAAAACAAAGAAAAAACAACTCCGGATCAAGGATCGGGGATCCAGCTTTTGGTTTTGAGCTTCCTTTTTTTGTAAATATTATTGATTAGTGTGAGGCGGACTTCAAGAATCGATCGCAAGGACAGTCTGCATGTGGGTTGTAAGAGAGCTCTCTGTGAGAGAATGCGAAGCAGACAATAAAGGTAGGCGTACACTACATAACATTTCCTTGGCTTGACTTGGATGGAGGATGGAATGTACTATCCACTCCACCGTTCAGCCCAGCTCACAAACTATTGCGCAATAATTTGTGCATTACTGCTACAACGCTTGTAATCGGAAACGATTGCGCACACAATCAATTTTCTATGGGTAGACCTAGTTGCGAAACATGTGTAGTAGTCTGCACTGACCTCTCAGGCAAGTAACCACATAGACAGGTAAGCGTGGGTAGTGTGTTGATATCAGGGAGCCTAGGTGGTGTAATGGTTAGCACACTGGCCCGGAATGCAAAGAGATGTGGGTTCGAGTCCCGCTCTAGGCACAATATTTCCCATTTTCATCATCCCCACGACACTGGTGCCATGACCAGGATCCTGTACAAGCTTTGCGCTGTATGGTTGTTGAACCTACCCTGTGTATGTATGTGTTAGTGCATTGCCTGTATGTATGTAATTGTAAGCGTTAAAAGACTTATAATTCCAGCGGGACGAGTGTAGTAGGCTGCACTGACCTCTCAGGCAAGTAACAACATAGACAGGTAGGCGTGGATAGTGTGTTGATCTCAGGGAGCCTAGGTGGTGTAATGGTTAGCACACTGGCCCGGAATGCAAAGAGATGTGGGTTCGAGTCCCGCTCTAGGCACAATATTTCCCATTTTCATCATCCCCACGACACTTGCTTCGCATATGGCGGATTTAGGAAATGATTGTGGTTAGGCACAGTGACTAACTGAGAAGGTCACACCTCACAAAATATTGAATAATAATTTATGGCATTGCTGCTATGACAATGTAAACGGAAATGATTGCAAACACAACTAATTTTCTGCTGGTGGACCTAGTTGCGAACCATGCTTCGCATATGGCAGACTTCAGAGATGATTGTGGTTAGGCGCACTGACTGACTGGGAGAGTCATGGTGCACCAGGGATGCGGTTCCATGACCCCAGATGCATTATGGGCGATTATGGACAATTATGGGGCGCTTAAATCCATGGGGTGATGATAGGTGGGTGGGTGGCAGAATATCTGCATTAACTATGAGTGTTAGCAGTGAGGGGTTGCAGCAGAAAGTAGGTCATTGAGAGGAGAGTAGGTCAGAGTATTCAGGCAAAGTAGGGCATTGATGGTAGTGGAGAGTAGGTCAGGATAGTAAGGCAAAGTAGGTGATTGATGGTAGTGGAGGGTAGGTTATTGAGTGTAGTGGAGAGTAGGTCAGGATAGTCAGGCAAAGTAGGTCATCGATGGTAGTGGAGAGTAGGTCAGGGTAGTCAGGCAAAGTAGGTGATTGATGGTTGTGGAGAGTAGGTCATTGAGTGTAGTGGAGATTAGGTCAGGATAGTCAGTCAAAGTAGGTCATCGATGGTAGTGGAGAGTAGGTCAGAATAGTCAGGCAATGTAGGTCATCGATGGTAGTGGAGAGTAGGTCAGGGTAGTCAGGCAAAGTAGGTCATTGAGTGTAGTGGAGAGTAGGTCAGGATAGTCAGGCAAAGTAGGTCATCGATGGTGGTGGAGAGTAGGTCATGATAGTCAGGCAAAGTAGGTCATCGATGTTAGTGGAGAGTAGGTCAGGATAGTTAGGCAAAGTAGGTCATCGATGGTAGCGGAGAGTAGGTCAGGATAGTCAGGCAAAGTATGTCATTGAGTGTAGTGGAGAGTAGGTCAGGGTAGTCAGGAAAAGTAGGTCATCGATGGCAGTGGAGAGTAGGTGCAAGGACCTCTCTATCACCAGGTAGGCCTATATGTGATGGTCTGAAAGTGTTTGTTTTTAAACATTAAATACTACTAATCATAATAATAATTAGAAACTCTTTTTTTGTTTTGTTAGGCCCATCACCTCAACACTGAAAAATGATTCAGTAAATACTGCTAAGCAAACCATTAGAAAAACTGCCGGGAAGCTGAGTTATGGATATATAGCCACATAAATTTGCGGACTAAATACATAACAAAGTGCCAAATATATAGATCAAATGATTATCTACCATAAGCCGAGACATTTGATTTGGGGTGAATAATTGATTAAATCATTCCTTGATACCTTGATACCAAATCTATATACAGAATTTGGTACGCAGGATGATTGCCTGTTGTTATTCTGGTCTTCCAATAAATAACTTTTCCGACGCCTATGGTAATCTGTAAATTAATAGACTATAACAGTCAAAATGAGAGCTTTCTGTGGTCACCATCTTCTTTTCTTGTTTTCTTTCTGTTTTTTTTTGCATTCTCTCATAATTTCTGAAACTTTAAGTCAATATAGATATAAGCCGTGTTCACACACGGGCGTTAAGTCGCCTCAACTATTTCGCCTTGTCTAGTTCGGCTCACATTCGCGGTGTGGATGTGATGCTGAGGCGGATTAGGGCTGATTCGCCTCATCTAATTCGCTTCAAGTAAACCACGTCGCGAGGTAGTCCAGATGAACCAAACTAGCTTAAGTCAGCCCATATTGCCTGTGTGGACGGTAGTGGTTTAGATGAGGCGGATTAACGACGTCATAGTCGAGACCTGAGTTTGTTGACTTTCCGGTAAATTTGCTCTATGAAACTGCTAGCTGTGCACAGATATTTTTTTCATCATTTATTTTTAGGGTTTCACTGCCCAGCAGAAGTTTTGACCGTTCCAAAACAATACGATTCAGTCGAAACAGATCTAGGTCGAACCCACACTCTCTCATGCCGACGTCGACTAACCGAAACTTGCGCTGGTTAGTATGGACTTGCTCATGCGCAGATATCGATTTCCGGCTTAAACCGCCCAATACTCGGTGTGTGTGAATGCGCCACTAATTCGCTTCATCTAATTCACCTTATCTAAGTCGGCCTAAAGTTGTGTGTGTGAACACGGCTTTATAGACATAGACTACACACTGGAACCAGCACACCCATAGCTAATTCCTACTGAAACAGTTTGCACTTGGATTAAAGCAGGGCTGTCATGTAGGCCTATCTTTTAGTTTGATCTAGATAATAGATGATCACAGCAGAATTCAGATCATTTGAAAACGCCAGTTTTTAAACGTGAAATTAGTATCGACCTATTGAATATTAAGTTGAAAATCCAATTTGATCAAAATGAAAGTCATAAAAGTAAATAATAAAGTACCGATACCTAATAATTATTGACAATACTATTTTAGGACTAGATATATAGGGTGAAATCGACATTCACATTGCGTTCTCTGTGGCGGAGTGATTAGAGTGTCTGACTTTTTTCTAGGTCAGACTCCTAATCTGAGGGTCAGCGGTTTGATTCCCCGTGCCCCCAGCTCTGCCAATTTGGATTTCCACCGCTGTGTATAACTTACAGCGTCATCAAAGGCTGGTTGCTCTCATACCATGTCTATGTGGTGTGGGAGGTTAAAAATCCCTTGGGTCAGTAAAAGTGTAGGCTCGGGCTTTCTATCGACCAGCAGTGGAATGAGGAAGACCAGTTGTCTATAGCCGTGTTCACACGGACAAAATGTGAGGCGTATCACACAAATCGAATCAGGTGAGGCGAATTGGTTGCGTTCACACGGGCAAAATTATCCGCATCACAGGAATCGATTCACGTAGACTACCTCGCTTAGGTGGTTTACACGATCCGCATCACGTGAATCGAATCAGCCCTAATCCGCATCAGACGTGCGTTCACACGAGAAATGTGATGCGAACTATACAAGTCGCTTTCTACGAATCGATTTACATCGTCCGTGTGAACACGGCTCATGACTGAAATTTCCCCTGCTTAAACAACTCATGGACCAAACAAAAGCCTAGATAGAAGATTCACCCCGTACTTGCTGTAGCCCTACTGCAACTTGCAACTACTATTACACTATGTTTGTATGAGGTGAATCTTTGATCTAATTTCAACCAGACATTTCAACGTGGAGCGACTTTTCGTTTGTGCTCAGAGGAAATGAACACGATCCGTTAAGTAGCATTGTATGCTTAAGTTTAAAGCTGCATAGTCTGATGAAAACATCAAATTTTCAAAACCAAAACAATTATCTATGTGGACTAGTCAACATACGCAATTTACGCACACGGACAAACAAGAGCGAAAGAGTAAGTAATTTAAACAATTTTAATTTTGGAGTACATAACCTGCAGGCAGGTCGAGCAAGTGGAGTACGTGATCGTGATTGGTTATCGTATCATGAGGCAGGTCACAGTGTAGGTATACCAAGTATCATGAACAGTGGAATAACTGTTGATATGAGCAAGTATAAGTGGAATCAGGATAAGTAACAAATAACAGGATAGTTAGTGGAGTACATGATCGTGATCGGTTATCGTATCGTGAGGCAGGTCACAGTGTAGGTATAACAAGTATCATGAACAGTGGAATAACTGTTAATATGAGCAAGTATAAGTGGAATCAGGATAAGTAACAAATAACAGGATAATTAGTGCTAGGAAAAGTTAAATGTTGTAGCGAAGGAATACTTGCTAGCTGAGGAGAAAAGGAGAATAGTGGAGATGAGGAGACTTAACACAACCAGCAGCCCTCAACCCCTCTAGTATCAGGAGGGTGGGTGGGTGAAGCGACTGGCACGGTCGGGTGAAAGCGGAAAAGTGAAGAAACCAGACCGTCATACGCCGAAAGTTGTGCAGCGTTGGTAAGTAGTCCGTGAAAATAGTGCGAGTATCCACGTTCGTAAATTATCCAGATTTGATTCTACATATGCAACTTAGGTACTGTTGCACATTTTAAGCACTTGTCACCATATAGAAGAGCAGACAGAGTCAATTTAATAGAACCTGTTACTGCAGAACCCTATGGTGTCAGAGTTTTGGCGTGCTTGCCGAAATATTTGTGGATGGTTGCACTTCAAATATCTCAAAAGTTAGACATTTAAAACAAAATTTACTTCAAACTAATGTAAGGGAGGCTAGAACAATCAACTTAATATATTTAACTCGGAAAATGACAGAAACTCAAAACCATCGGACTATGCAACTTTAATCATCTGTTATTGTCATCACTTGTTTATTCACATCATGGAGACCAGCTAGATAAGCATCGCTTTTCTGGGATCCTTTCTGTCTGTAAGGAATTTGTATGCATTTATTGTATCACCTCAGTTTATTGTAAACATACCTTACAGAGAATTAAAATAAAAGAATTGAATTGAATAGTTAGACTTAGAGGTAAATCTTTTATCTAGGAAAGAAAAAGGTCTGCGTCATTGTTAAATGCAGTTGTTCACATTTTTGATTGGTTGATTTTATGTGGTTGAAATAAATAGTATAACAATTAATCACAAAGATTTTCTTGAGATGCATTCCGCTGTTTAAAAACGAATTTCGGGATAATTTACGACACAAACAAGCAGCTTCTTTGACATGGATTTATTCAAGTAGTAGTCAGGTATAGTAGTAATGTTCACAAGGTCAAAAGTTCACAGGTCAAATGTTTGTCGATTCCAACTCTCAACCCTTTCATGTGTAGTGTCTTGTTCGTCATTTGTAGGGATGGGTGGGCGACCGAGTAAAGCTGGTGGTGTTGGTGGTTCGGCTGCTGGAGGCGTAGTGATGGAAGTAGGATCTGGCAAGCCGACGATCACCAGGTGTGATGTCACAAGTCTCGCGTGCGAGAGTTAGTTCACGAGAATTCCGGCAGGAGGTGTGGTGGTTAGCGGGATCGAACCCAGGTGGTGCCACCGCAGTACCTCCTTGTTCGCGCGCAAATTACCCATGTTGACGAACCAACATGAACAATGCGTGACTTTCGGTTAGAGAGGTCTTACTGTAGTAAGCTAACGCTGACTTCCTTGTCCACCTTGTCCAAGGTGAAAATGATTGATTACGGGCAGGCCACCTACAAGACTGATTTCTACTATTTTTCAAGTAAGGCTGCAAATAAAAATATCAAGAAATACCCACAGATAGTGCCAGAACTGGCTGACTACATCCCAACAACGAAAATGACAGAGGTATACTCACATAATAATTTCAAGTCTTCACCGTAAAAAAAATTAATTCATAATCTCAGGTGGTACGTAGTCCGTGAAAATAGTGCGAGTATCCACGTTCGTAAATTATCCAGATTTGATTCTACATATGCAACTTAGGTACTGTTGCACATTTTAAGCACTTGTCACCATATAGAAGAGCAGACAAAGTCAATTTAATGGGTCGTTCTCAGAAACACTGTACCATTTTTGTGACATGGAATTGAAAAGTGAAAACATTCTAAATAATAGCAGAAAACATAAAAAATAATGACAGAATTCATATTGATATCAAGCTTTATATGTTGTGCATATGTCAGAGTTGAAATTTAGTTTTTTCACCTTTTGATGTTGATCATATAGAAGCTGAGAAAGCTGTTAAAATTAACCGTGTAACATCCATCCAGAGCATCATTTTAACACACATCCATAGCGTCATTCTGACACACAACAAATTCAAATAAGATTTGATTGATTACAGTTAAGCCAAAAGAATTATTTCCTACAAGAAAAAGATTGAAAAAAACATCTGGAAATGTATGGTGTCGATATGCAAATCTTCATATTTTCACTTTAGCACAAAATTATATAAGCATATTTTTTATACATTTTGTGGGATAGATTAAATACATATAGTATTGCTAACAATGTAACGTGGAAACCAAAAATGTGGTACACCCTTTCTGAGAATGACCCATATGGGAGCAAGGCCTCTGTCTATTTATACCCATCATTTGTCCAGCCCTCCCCACTAGGGCAGGGTACCCACAACACATGCCTAATACCCCTGTCACACTATGACGTAACGAGCCAACGTAAGTCTGACATGCTCACGTTTTGCCATTACGTTGACGTACATTGGGTAACGTTATGATGACGTCAGAATGACGTTAGACTGACGTCGAGCTACGTCACGTTACGTCGTGTTACGTCGGCATGCATCAAGGTTTTGAACCTGTTCAAAACTTTCGACGTAACTCAAATGTAAGGGTTTACGTTCACCATACGTTCTGTACACGTTCGGCGAACGTCAATGATGTTAGATGGACGTTACGCAAATGCTGCTCACTATGTTGCACTACGTTCCACTACGTTGACCCACATTAAAGCCGGTGGAAATGTCCATGTGGCGTAATGGGAACGTCAGGAGAACGTACGCAGAACATATGTCCAATGTTCGTTCAGTGTTTCGCCACCATGTAATGACATATGTAACGTCACATAACGTAGTTCTGGCGATGGAATAACGTACATAACGTTTCGTGAGCGTAATGACATTGTCCTCTCTTGTTGAATGACGCTATCACTATGCTTTACCGACGTTACGCTCTCGTCAACTACGCTGCATCCACATTCAACTTGTGCCCAAATTTGCATACTACGCCGAGAAGTTCGACGTTTTTCACGTTCTCCCTACGCTGACATCGTTACGTCATAGTGTGACAGGGCCTTTAGGTCCATCCATGGGTTGCACCCACCCTCACGGTAACATCACCTAATGCTGTCTGTCTTCCTCTGTTACAGAAGTATAACGGCAGCAGAATGTCTCTGGTCATGTATGTTTTCTAATAAGTTGGTTAATATTTGACTAGTACTAAGAGTAGTCTAACAACAAATTACAATATTATCCATTCACCATTATTCTGTTTGATTATGTGTTTGATTCTGATTGATTTTCTGTTTGATTTTCTATTTTAGTCTGTGTTTTATTCTATGCTTGATTCTATCCTTAATTCTGTGTTTGATTCTGTGTTTGATTCTGTGTTTGATTCTGCTTGATTTTCTGTTTGATTTTCTATTTTAGTCTGTGTTTTATTCTATGCTTGATTCTATCCTTAATTCTGTGTTTGATTCTGTGTTTGATTCTGCTTGATTTTCTGTTTGATTTTCTATTTTAGTCTGTGTTTTATTCTATGCTTGATTCTATCCTTAATTCTGTGTTTGATTCTGTGTTTGATTCTGCTTGATTTTCTGTTTGATTTTCTATTTTATTCTGTGTTTTATTCTATGCTTGATTCTATCCTTAATTCTGTATTTGAGTCTGTGTTTGATTCTGCTTGATTTTCTGTTTTATTTTCTATTTTATTCTGTGTTTTATTCTATGCTTGATTCTATCCTTAATTCTGTGTTTGATTCTGTGTTTGATTCTGTGTTTGATTATGTCTGATTTTCTGTTTGATCTTCTGTTTGATCCTCTGTTTGATCCTACGTGTGATTCTCTGTTTGTTCCTATGCTTGATTCTATGCTTGATTCTATGCTTGATTCTATGCTTGATCCTATGTTTGATTATATCCTTTATTCAAAGTTTGATTCTCCCTTTGAGTCTCTCTTCGATTCTCTCTGATTTTGTGCTTGATTTAATGTCTGTTTTATATGTCATATATATACACGGGTGTAGCTAGACCTTTAACGATGCGTACTCCTAATTTCGGCAGGGGGTTTAGGGGGCCGCTTAAGCTTAAGCTTAAGCTGGTGGATTTTACACATTTTAGACTTGAGTTTTTGACACTCCGGACTACTACATGCCTCCTCTCTCTCTCTCTCTCTCTTTAGTATTTTTTAATTAAAATTTTTGTTGACAAAACGAGGTGGACGTTTTGGCATACGCGTGTACGCCTAGCTACGCCCCTGATATATATGGGTCAGGATCACGAAAAGAGGCCAATTGGTGGAAGTTGTCGGCTTCGAGCATGGATGTCGGCGTCGATCGGTATAATTATAATTTAGCATTGACAGAGGTGTTGGAAAGTCTTTAAATTTATCCTGAATGTAAAGGTCGAGAAAATACAACAACCTGATTTGTTTCTAGGATAATTTAATATAAAACAAAGAAATGCACGAGACTTTAAGAATTGCGACGCCGACATCTGTTAAAGTTGTCGGCGTCGATCATTGGATGTCGGCGTCGATCGGTATAATTATAATTTAGCATTGACAGAGGTGTTGGAAAGTCTTTAAATTTATCCTGAATGTAAAGGTCGAGAAAATACAACAACCTGATTTGTTTCTAGGATAATTTAATATGAAACAAAGAAATGCACTACACTTTTAAGAATTGCGATGCCGACATCTTCACTTGACCACCGATTGGCCCGTTTTCGTGAGGCTGACTCATATATATATATATATATTATATATATTATATATATGAAGTGGGCGTGTCTACTCGCCTTGAGCAATTTGCGCACTCGTCCAACGGGCGCGCAAATTGCTTCCGCATGTGCACGCGAGGGTTCGCGGGGGTTAAAGCGTTGCTTAGCGACTAGCTAAGCAACGGAAGAAGGTCGGGCGTTCGGGGCCTGACCCGGCAGACGTGTTTATGCGCGCTCTGTCATTTCAGCCGATATTTGGTCTTTTTCTTATCTAAATTCTAAAACTAATGTAATCAAACCACACGGGAGGGAAAGGGAGTTATCTGCTCCTTTAATAGGTATACATATTTCGCTGGTATCCTTGTTAGTTATGGTAAGAATAAAGTCGTGAGCTCTTGTGAAGGTGGACTGGGACGTTCCTTGCATCTTTACTATCCTCCAGTATTACTGTAGATTAACCGCTATGGAAAACCTGATATTCGATTGCTTTATATGTAATTAAGGGCCTTAAGCCTAAGCAGGCCTTATGCAGTTACTTAACCCATCTGCGGGAATACAATGACAAACTCTAACCGAATCTAACGTAGTGTTACTTTAGGGCGGAAATTAACGACATTAACTTAGAACTGATTATCAGTGACAGCGGCGGCATCCCTAGCCGTACGCGTACTTCTGGAATTATTCAGTAACATAATTAATATACCGAAATGCGAAGGGGACAGCCAGTTAGTTGAAATAACCTAACTTATGGAAGTAGGGAAACTTTAGGCCTATAAATGCGCTCGACGGCAAATTGCGTATGTAGACGAAACTCTGGCTTTCCGCCTTAAGCACGGGGAGGACACCGACGGCGACGGACTAACTGCAGACGGGAGGAGGAGCCGCAGCAGCCCGCGGCAGGCCCACATGGAAATTATTACATAATATTACATAAAATTAACACGTTAGGCTCGCCTTAAGCGGGGGCAGAATAGCCGAACGGTTAAATATATATATATATGTAGGACATAAAACCCCAACAAGCAAACGACATCCTGACACTGACTCAGCCCATCCTTCTCCCATCCCTAGTAATGCTACCTGCCAGGCAATATGTTTCTAATGCAGCATGTCATGGAATTATCTGAATGCAATATTTTACATTAGATAAAATACCACTTTGTGTCCGTCTATTCACCACCTCCACCACTTTTCGCGGTGTAAGCTGAAGCTGTGACCTGGTGTACTGGGTCAAAGCTTCAATCCTTCTACTGTGACCCGCGGAACTCGGAACATGCCTATTCATCGTCTCGTCTCAGTATCAGCGAATTTAAACCTAGAAATAGAATGAAACCAGAAACTCAAATTGATCATTCATAGAGTGGAATATATAATATTGTCATGGGGGTGATGAAAATGGGAAATATTGCGCCTAGAGTGGGACTCGAACCCACATCTCTTTGCATTCTGGTCCAGTGTGCTAACCATTACACCACCTAGGCTCCCTGCTATCACTACACTACCCACGCCTACCTGTCTATGTGGTTACTTTCCTGAGAGGTCAGTGCAGACTACTACACTCGTCCCCCTGGAATTGTAAGTCTTTTAATGCTTAGAATTACATACATACAGGCAATGCACTAACACATACATACACAGGATAGGTTCAACAACCATACAGCGCGTAGCTTGTAAAGGATCATCGTCACGGCAACCAGTGTCATGGGGGTGATGAAAATGAGAAATATTGCACCTAGAGTGGGACTTGAACCTACATCTCTTTCCATTCCGGGCCAGTGTGCTAACCATTACACCAACTAGGCTCCCTGCTATCACCAAACTACCCACGCCTAGCTGTCTATGTGGCTACTTGCCTTAGAGGTCAGTGCAGACTACTACAATATCTCTGCACTGGAGGAATAAAGTCTGACTTCCTTCAAACCTTAAGCAGCTGTCACACATCACCGGATTGAGCAACGGACAGAATTGTCTAGTCCGGTGGTGTTTCGGAGTGATAAGTATCAAAATGTATTAAAATGTGTCAAAATGTTGCGATATCGGGACAAGGGGCCTGGACGAACGGACATGAAACGGACATGAAACGGACATGAACGGATAACCAACGGATGGTAAGCAGACTAAATGGACTCAAACCAGACAAGAACCATAGACGTCAATCCGGCGGCATCTGTTCCAAGTTTTCTGCATGTTCAAAACATGTACCGGATCGGGCCGGATATCAATGGATATCAATGGATGTGCAACAGATATGCAATGGACACAAACCGGACTTTGCCGGATATAAACGGACTTTGTTTGGTTTCTTTCTGTTTCACCAATCCGGTGATGTGTGATAGCCGCTTTAGAATCGCTTTGTATTTTTCATTCAGGTCAGATTCAGGGGGAATATGAATCATGTGGATAACAGTCTCATGGTGATTCTAGGACTGAGTTATGGTGATGGGTAGGTGGGAGAATGTGTTCGATGATGTACAGAGTGTGGCATTCGGCTTCAAGAGGCATTTGTAGACCATGATGGTGGAGACTGATCTGTGTTCGGGGACTGGGTGAGGATTACTGAGGCGCTGAGGTTTCAAGTCTTTCGCAGGTCAAACACAAAACTGGAGTTTGCGGATCGCATTGCTTTCCTATTTTCTGGAGCTGCGGTCAACCCGGATGTCATTTGTATTGGGCATGTTGGAACAGCCATGGCAGGGTGAGGAGTCATGACAGTGTGACCAGTCATGCTAGTGTGACCAGTGATGACAATGTAACCAGTCATGATATTGTGACCAGTCATGACCATGTGACCAATCATGACAATGTGACCAATCATGACACCATGACCAGACATGGCAGTGTGACCAATCATGACAGTGTGACAAATCATGACAGTGTGAACAATCATGACAGTGTGAACAATCATGACAGTGTGAACAATCATGATACCATGACCAATCATGACAGTGTGACCAATCATGGCATTGTGACCAATAATGACAGTGACCACTCATGACAGTGTGACTAATCCTGAAAGTGACCAATCATGACAGTGTGACAGATCATGACAGTGACCAGTCATGACACCATGACCAGTCATCACAGTGTGACCAATCATGACAATGTGAACAATCATGAGAGTGTGAACAATCATGAGAGCATGACCAATCATGATAGTGTGACCAATCATGGCCTTGTGACCAATCATGACAGTGAGCAGTCCTGACATAGTGATCAGTCATGACAGTGTTACTAGTCATGACAGGGTGGCTAATCCTGAAAGTGTGACCAATCATGACACTTGACAGTGTGGCCAATCATGACAGTGGCCCTTCATGGCAGTGTGACCAATCATGACAGTATAGCCCATCATCACAGTGTGACTAGTCATGTCAGTGTGACCAATCATGAAATTGTGACCGATCATGGCAGTATGACCAATCATTATGGTGACCAGTCATAACAGAGTGACCAGTCATGACAATGTGACTAGTCATGACAGTGTGACCAACCATGACAGTGTGACCAATCATGACAGTGTGACCAGTCATGACAGAATGACCAGTCACCACAGTGTGACCAATCATGTCGGTGTGACCAGTCATGACTGTGACTAGCCATGACAGTGTGACCAATTATGAAGGTTTGACCAATCATGGAAGTATACCCAATCATGACCTTTTGACCAATCATGAAAGTGACCAGTCATGACAGTGCGACCAATCATGAGAGTGTGACGAGTCATGACATTGTGACCAGTCATGTCAGTGTTTACCAATCATGACAATGTGACCAATCATGACAGTGTTAGCAATCATGATAACTAGACCAAGCATGAGAGTGTGACAATCATGACAGTGTGACAATCATGACAGGGAGACCAATCATGACAGAGTAGCCAATCAGGACAGTCAGACAATCATAACAGGGCGACCAATCATGTCAGTGTGACCAATCAGGACAGTGTGACCAATCATCAGAGTATTAGCAATCATGATAACTAGACCAAGCATGAGAGTGACAATCATGATAGGGCAACTAATCATGACAGTATGACCAGTCATGGCAGTTATACCAAGTGTGACAGTGTTGCCAATGATGACAGTGTGAATAATAATAATAGCATAACCAGTCATGTCAGTGTGAGCAATTATGACAGCTAGACCAGTCATGATGTCTAGACCAAGGATGACCGTGTGGCAATCATGACAGCGAGACCAAGTGTGACAGTGTAAACAATCATGACAGTGTGACTAATCATGACAGTGTAGCAAATCATGTGAGAGAGACCAATCATGACAGCATGACAGTGTGACCAATCATGACAGCATAGGTAATCATGACTATGACTAATCATGACAATATGACTAATTGTGAGTGTGGTCAATACTTGCTTTAGCTTGAAGTAACTTTTTAATTATAAACGGCTAACTTTGGAAATATTTGAAGTGAAAACATGCAAAATGATTGTAGGTGATCATGTACAAATTGTGACACCCCATCGCTTCCTCACTAACAGATTTAGTATTGCGTTCTGTGCATCAACAACGGCTTAATAAATAATAAGTGCACCATTATCTAAAGGGCCTGTCACACTACGACCTATGGCGTTAGCGTATGCCGGCGTATGCGGTTTTTGACCATACACCATCAGAGGTTACGCATAGGTTACGCATCGGTTGGGCATAGGTCATATACGCTCTTCATAGGTTGTCATAGGTCGGCATAGGTCGAGTGGCAAAAAGAAATTGTGCATGTTCAAAATGTTCAACTTATGCCAGCGTGTGGCCCATACGGTTCTCATAGGCTGGATGTACGCTGGGCATACGTCAGCGTGTGTTATGCACACATAAGGGGTAATTCGGCATAGGTTAGCCGTACGTGGAACGACACCCTCCGGGTGTCTCTGGCATACTCACAACGTTCTGTAAATGGGCTGTCACACTACGGTGTATAGCCACAGCATATACCAACGTATTTGATTTTCGACCGATACGCCGTCGTACGCCATCATACATCATGCATAGGCTGGGCATATGTCATATGCGCTTGTCATAGGTCATCATAGGTCAGCGTAGGTCGAGCCGCTGAAACAGTTTTGTGCATGTTCAAAACTTTCAACCTATGCCGGCGTGTGGCTCATACGTTCCTCATACGCTACATGTACGTTAGAGGTAAGTCGGAATATGTTAGGAGCACGTTCGGTATATGCCGGCCTACGTTACTCATATGCTGGTCCTGTCGTCTCCAACCGCCAAATTACGTCCCAATACACCGAGTATACATCGTCATATGCTCTGCATATGTCGCTATATGGTAGGGATATGGTAGCCATACGCCAGGCGTATGCTACGCGTATGCTTCATATGCCACTGGGACCTCCCACAGTGGACAAAGGTTGGCTTATCTTGACCTATAACGTTTTTCGCCACGTTACGCGTATGCTGCCGCCATACGCCGTAGTGTGACAGGCCCTTTAGTTGGACATGTGAGGTAAGATCTATGTTATATTATGTCATGTAGCTACTGGACGAAGGCTTACGCCTGTATGTCCAGATCTCCATCTGTATCTGATAAATACGTATAGGAGTTATCCGTATTTCTCAGAGCCCCCTCATAGTTGTACACCAGGTCCTGATTTGTCCACAGTTTGTCGAGTCTCCGTTCAAAAGCCTTAACACTTGGTACGTGGACAACGGCACTTGGCAGGTTGTTCCACATCTTGGGTATTCTCTGCGTGAAGAAGTGTTGTCGGAGTCTGACAATTTGATGTTTCGGTGTTGACAATTTGATGTTTTCATTTTGATGATTCCAGACTGAAGCTTTTAACACAAAACCCGTTGGCAATAAATAATAAATCTTGTATGACCGTAAATGTTCCTAGGCTGTAAACCTCTAGCAAACAAACCCAATTAATACTTTACAACCCCAATGCCCTTAATAAGGCAATAGTCCATGGTGTGTCAAATCGTGTGTGTGGAACGTAACCTTGGACTAGGCGCGGTGACTTATAAAATTGGTACTTGTCGCTTCTTAGCCTGGCCCTCGGCATTAATAGGATAGGGCAAGGACTGGTTAGCTCAGTGTCAGGATAATGTGACTGAATGGGATATCGTGTAATGGTGCCAGCGGCCTGATTTCCCAGTGGGACAACACTATAAAGTCGCCATGGGTGCGCACTGTCACAAGTTGGTACCGGCCCGGATATGACCTTAAATGTTGCTAGGCTGTAAACTTCCAACAAACCAACCCAATAGACTAGATCGCCATTCCAGCCGCGCGGTGCATTGTGGGATGCGTGGAAGAAAACCAAACCCCATGAAGCACATGGCTAATGCTAAGACTCATCTCAGCTCTTGTTTCAAACATAGAATACCAACTAAAAAAATATATATATAATAAATTAAAATATTAATCTTTTATCTAACATTGTAATTACATCAACCTAATCAGCACATCTTATGCCATGTGCATTTAGATTTAGACAAATCTGGGCACTCGGACTAGTGTTAGAGCCATAGCCAGAGTCAGTTTTACTTATTTATTCATGTTTATATTTATATCCTATGGTTAATAACATCTGTAGTGCTAGGAAAAGGGTAGGGTTAATCAGGCATTGGTTAGATATTTCTTTGAAACAAGTTTTTGTTGACACATTTGACATTTTAATATTTAGAACAATAATTACTAATCAATGGTGATGTAAACACCAGCCTGTAAAGTGACTGAAATTGTATGTTTCTTAGCTCAAAATGCCTAATTATTGAGAGTTGTGTCTTAAACTGTTTTGTTTGATATATCTGACTCCAGCCAGATTAGGGTCACTTACATGGTACGACACTACCCACACGTTCTTAGAGGACTCCATCCATATTAGGGTCACATACATGGTACGTCACTACACACACGTTCTTAGCAGACATGGGGACTCCATCCATATTAGGGTCACTTACATGGTACGACACTACACACACGTTCTTAGAGGACTCCATCCAGATTAGGGTCACTTACATGGTACGTCACTACACACACGTTCTTAGAGGACTCCATCCATATTAGGGTCACTTACATGGTACGTCACTACACACACGTTCTTAGAGGACTCCATCCAGATTAGGGTCACATACATGGTACGTCACTACACACACGTTCTTAGCAGACATGGGGACTCCATCCATATTAGGGTCACTTACATGGTACGTCACTACACACACGTTCTTAGCAGACATGGGGACTCCATCCATATTAGGGTCACTTACATGGTACGACACTACACACACGTTCTTAGCAGACATGGGGACTCCATCCATATTAGGGTCACTTACATGGTACGACACTACACACACGTTCTTAGAGGACTCCATCCAGATTAGGGTCACTTACATGGTACGTCACTACACACACGTTCTTAGCAGACATGGGGACTCCATCCATATTAGGGTCACTTACATGGTACGACACTACACACACGTTCTTAGCAGACATGGGGACTCCATCCATATTAGGGTCACTTACATGGTACGTCACTACACACACGTTCTTAGAGGACTCCATCCAGATTAGGGTCACATACATGGTACGTCACTACACACACGTTCTTAGCAGACATGGGGACTCCATCCATATTAGGGTCACTTACATGGTACGACACTACGCACACGTTCTTAGAGGACTCCATCCAGATTAGGGTCACATACATGGTACGTCACTACACACACGTTCTTAGCAGACATGGGGACTCCATCCATATTAGGGTCACTTACATGGTACGACACTACACACACGTTCTTAGAGGACTCCATCCAGATTAGGGTCACATACATGGTACGTCACTACACACACGTTCTTAGCAGACATGGGGACTCCATCCATATTAGGGTCACTTACATGGTACGACACTACACACACGTTCTTAGAGGACTCCATCCAGATTAGGGTCACATACATGGTACGTCACTACACACACGTTCTTAGCAGACATGGGGACTCCATCCATATTAGGGTCACTTACATGGTACGTCACTACACACACGTTCTTAGAGGACTCCATCCAGATTAGGGTCACATACATGGTACGTCACTACACACACGTTCTTAGCAGACATGGGGACTCCATCCATATTAGGGTCACTTACATGGTACGTCACTACACACACGTTCTTAGAGGACTCCATCCAGATTAGGGTCACATACATGGTACGTCACTACACACACGTTCTTAGAGGACTCCATCCAGATTAGGGTCACATACATGGTACGTCACTACACACACGTTCTTAGCAGACATGGGGACTCCATCCATATTAGGGTCACTTACATGGTACGTCACTACACACACGTTCTTAGAGGACTCCATCCAGATTAGGGTCACATACATGGTACGTCACTACACACACGTTCTTAGCAGACATGGGGACTCCATCCATATTAGGGTCACTTACATGGTACGTCACTACACACACGTTCTTAGAGGACTCCATCCAGATTAGGGTCACATACATGGTACGTCACTACACACACGTTCTTAGCAGACATGGGGACTCCATCCATATTAGGGTCACTTACATGGTACGTCACTACACACACGTTCTTAGAGGACTCCATCCAGATTAGGGTCACATACATGGTACGTCACTACACACACGTTCTTAGCAGACATGGGGACTCCATCCATATTAGGGTCACTTACATGGTACGTCACTACACACACGTTCTTAGAGGACTCCATCCAGATTAGGGTCACATACATGGTACGTCACTACACACACGTTCTTAGCAGACATGGGGACTCCATCCATATTAGGGTCACTTACATGGTACGTCACTACACACACGTTCTTAGAGGACTCCATCCAGATTAGGGTCACATACATGGTACGTCACTACACACACGTTCTTAGCAGACATGGGGACTCCATCCATATTAGGGTCACTTACATGGTACGTCACTACACACACGTTCTTAGAGGACTCCATCCAGATTAGGGTCACATACATGGTACGTCACTACACACACGTTCTTAGCAGACATGGGGACTCCATCCATATTAGGGTCACTTACATGGTACGTCACTACACACACGTTCTTAGAGGACTCCATCCAGATTAGGGTCACATACATGGTACGTCACTACACACACGTTCTTAGCAGACATGGGGACTCCATCCATATTAGGGTCACTTACATGGTACGTCACTACACACACGTTCTTAGAGGACTCCATCCAGATTAGGGTCACTTACATGGTACGTCACTACACACACGTTCTTAGCAGACATGGGGACTCCATCCATATTAGGGTCACTTACATGGTACGTCACTACACACACGTTCTTAGAGGACTCCATCCAGATTAGGGTCACATACATGGTACGTCACTACACACACGTTCTTAGCAGACATGGGGACTCCATCCATATTAGGGTCACTTACATGGTACGTCACTACACACACGTTCTTAGAGGACTCCATCCAGATTAGGGTCACATACATGGTACGTCACTACACACACGTTCTTAGCAGACATGGGGACTCCATCCATATTAGGGTCACTTACATGGTACGTCACTACACACACGTTCTTAGAGGACTCCATCCAGATTAGGGTCACATACATGGTACGTCACTACACACACGTTCTTAGCAGACATGGGGACTCCATCCATATTAGGGTCACTTACATGGTACGTCACTACACACACGTTCTTAGAGGACTCCATCCAGATTAGGGTCACATACATGGTACGTCACTACACACACGTTCTTAGCAGACATGGGGACTCCATCCATATTAGGGTCACTTACATGGTACGTCACTACACACACGTTCTTAGAGGACTCCATCCAGATTAGGGTCACATACATGGTACGTCACTACACACACGTTCTTAGCAGACATGGGGACTCCATCCATATTAGGGTCACTTACATGGTACGTCACTACACACACGTTCTTAGAGGACTCCATCCAGATTAGGGTCACATACATGGTACGTCACTACACACACGTTCTTAGCAGACATGGGGACTCCATCCATATTAGGGTCACTTACATGGTACGACACTACACACACGTTCTTAGAGGACTCCATCCATATTAGGGTCACATACATGGTACGTCACTACACACACGTTCTTAGAGGACTCCATCCATATTAGGGTCACTTACATGGTACGTCACTACCCACACGTTCTTAGAGGACTCCATCCAGATTAGGGTCACTTACATGGTACGTCACTACACACACGTTCTTAGCAGACATGGGGACTCCATCCATATTAGGGTCACTTACATGGTACGTCACTACACACACGTTCTTAGAGGACTCCATCCAGATTAGGGTCACATACATGGTACGTCACTACACACACGTTCTTAGCAGACATGGGGACTCCATCCATATTAGGGTCACTTACATGGTACGTCACTACACACACGTTCTTAGAGGACTCCATCCAGATTAGGGTCACATACATGGTACGTCACTACACACACGTTCTTAGCAGACATGGGGACTCCATCCATATTAGGGTCACTTACATGGTACGTCACTACACACACGTTCTTAGAGGACTCCATCCAGATTAGGGTCACATACATGGTACGTCACTACACACACGTTCTTAGCAGACATGGGGACTCCATCCATATTAGGGTCACTTACATGGTACGTCACTACACACACGTTCTTAGAGGACTCCATCCAGATTAGGGTCACATACATGGTACGTCACTACACACACGTTCTTAGCAGACATGGGGACTCCATCCATATTAGGGTCACTTACATGGTACGTCACTACCCACACGTTCTTAGAGGACTCCATCCAGATTAGGGTCACATACATGGTACGTCACTACACACACGTTCTTAGCAGACATGGGGACTCCATCCATATTAGGGTCACTTACATGGTACGTCACTACACACACGTTCTTAGAGGACTCCATCCAGATTAGGGTCACATACATGGTACGTCACTACACACACGTTCTTAGCAGATGGGACTCCATCCATATTAGGGTCACTTACATGGTACGTCACTACACACACGTTCTTAGCAGACATGGGACTCCATCCATATTAGGGTCACTTACATGGTACGTCACTACACACACGTTCTTAGAGGACTCCATCCAGATTAGGGTCACATACATGGTACGTCACTACACACACGTTCTTAGCAGACATGGGGACTCCATCCATATTAGGGTCACTTACATGGTACGTCACTACACACACGTTCTTAGAGGACTCCATCCAGATTAGGGTCACATACATGGTACGTCACTACACACACGTTCTTAGCAGACATGGGGACTCCATCCATATTAGGGTCACTTACATGGTACGTCACTACACACACGTTCTTAGAGGACTCCATCCAGATTAGGGTCACATACATGGTACGTCACTACACACACGTTCTTAGCAGACATGGGGACTCCATCCATATTAGGGTCACTTACATGGTACGTCACTACACACACGTTCTTAGAGGACATGAGGACTCCATCCATATTAGGTACCTTACACGCACCACCACCACCTGGCGTATGGCTACCGTATCCCTACTGTAGCCGGCGAGCATCACTATTTTACACTATTGCCACCCGGGAACCAGCTGAATCGCTTCATATAAACCACCTCCCGAGGTGGTATAGATGAACCGTTTCATATGAAGCGATTCAGCCCTAAAACGCCTCAGAGTCGCGTTTACACGCCAAATGTGTGTCGATCTAGGCAAGTGGTTTCATATGAAACGTTTTAAATCGCCCGTGTAAACACGGCTTATCTTTGTGCCAAATAAAACCGAAGTTTTGCCCTACGCGTATCAGCAAACTCAATGGCCGAGCGCCTTTGTTTTTCTCTCGACACCCTTTTCAGCGCATGCGCAGTCGGAATGGCGATATCGTCTATAAGTGCTTTACAATCCCGATGCCCTTAATAAGGCAATATGTACAAGGTTTGTCAAATCGTGCGCGTGGAAGGTAAACTTGAGGCTAGGGTTTGTCTCCTCGACCATTCTCTGCCTTCTGAATTACTCTGCCCTTCAGGCTATCTTAACCCTGCAGGCTGCTGGGCAACCTCCCAAGGGCCTCGCTACAATGGACATTGTCCCACTGATCCATACAAGGGGCGTGGCACCAACAATCCACACACAAAAACCACCATCTTATTTTGATTTCTTTGGTACATTAGTTGATTAAGCAAGGGAAATTCCAATAGGGGACAGTTGGTCTTCCTCATTTCTACTGCACCTTCACTCAGTCACATTATCCTGTCACTGAGCAAATCAGTCATTGCGCTATCCTGATCCATACAGGGGGCGTGGCACAAAAAATTCACACACAAAAGCGCCATTTTATTTTATTTGTTTGGTACATTAGTTGATTAAGCAAGGGAAATTCCAATCGCGGACAGTTGGTCTTCCTCATTTCTACTGCACCTTCACTCAGTCACATTATCCTGTCACACTGAGGCAAATCAGTCCATTGCCGCTATCCTGATCCATATACGGGGGCGTGGCACAAAACATCCACACACAAAAACCACCATTTATTTGCTTGTTTGGTACATTAGTTGATTAAGCAAGGGAAATTCCAATCGCGGACAGTTGGTCTTCCTCATTTCCACTGCACCTTCACTCAGTCACATTATCCTGTCACTGAGCCAACCAGTCATTGCGCTATCCTGATCCATACAGGGGGCGAGGCACAAAAAATCCACACATAAAACCACCATTTTATTTGATTTGTTTGGTACATTAGTTGATTAAGCAAGGGAAATTCCAATCGCGGACAGTTGGTCTTCCTCATTTCCACTGCACCTTCACTCAGTCACATTATCCTGTCACTGAGCCAACCAGTCATTGCGCTATCCTGATCCATACAGGGGGCGAGGCACAAAAAATCCACACATAAAACCACCATTTTATTTGATTTGTTTGGTACATTAGTTGATTAAGCAAGGGAAATTCCAATCGGGGACAGTTGGTCTTCCTCATTTCTACTGCACCTTCACTCAGTCACATTATCCTGTCACTGAGCAAATCAGTCATTGCGCTATCCTGATCCATATACGGGGGCGTGGCACAAAACATCCACACACAAAAACCACCATTTTATTTGATTTGTTTGGTACATTAGTTGATTAAGCAAGGGAAATTCCAATCGGGGACAGTTGGTCTTCCTCATTTCCACTGCACCATCACTCAGTCACATTATCCTGACACTGAGCCAACCAGTCCTTGTGGTTTCCTATTAATGCCGAGCGCCAGGCTAGGTAGCGACAAGTATACATTTTGGTTTGATTTGGCCAGGGTTCGAATCGCACCACCTACTTAAATGGGAAGCGGACGCTCAACTCATTCGGCTGTCGCGCCTTCGAAGTCCCCAAATTAACCAAATTAAAAAGTGGATTAATAATTGTCAACTGAATGCATGCCTTGCTATCTATGCTGTCTTTAGTGTTTGATAACGGTGTTTTATGGTGGTGGATGGAGTTGAGCTATATTTTCAAGGATTTATTTTTTAATTTGTGAATATTATTCATGGAATTGTGTAAAATAAAATTGCCTAGTCTGATGGTTTTGCGTTTCTGTCATATTTGGACATTAGTTTTGTCATTATAATCTACCTTACTTTACATTGAAGTAAATTTATTTTAAATGACTAATTTTGGAGATATTTGAAGTGAAAAAATGCGAAAGTAATTTTAGCATGCACATGACAATTCCGAAACCATTATTTTCAGTAGTGACAGATTCTATCAAATTGACTTAGTATTCCCTTCTATGCGGCAACAAATGCTTAACAGTTGCTGGAGTCAAACCAATGACTTAAAGATTTATGTTTGTCGCTTCCTAGACAGGTGCTCGGCATTATTAGGATAGGGCAACGAGTGGTCGGCTCAGTGTCAGAATAATGTGACGGAGTATGATATCCAGTGGGGCAGCACTATAAAGTCGCTACGAGTGCGCACTGTCATAAGTCGGTACCCCTACTGATATGACCTTAGGTGTTGCCAGGACGTAAAACCCCAACAACAAACCAACTTTAATATTAGAACTAGCCCTAAAATTAAATAATTGATTATACCCCTCCCCCTGAAAGAAAGGACAATGAATATGGTAATAGCATTTCGACATCGGTTCGATGTCTCAGTTCACAAGCACACAACCAATATTTAAACGAACACAAACCAAACGCAGAAAATCCCTCCCACCGCTACAACAATCAAATAGAAATTGCAGAAAAAAATCATGTTTCAATTGCTCATCTCAGTAGTTTTTTCATGAAGCAGGACAATTGAAAATTTTTCCTATTGGGGGCTAGGAGTTAAGGTCAGGGGGGTCAGGCTCTCACAACTGCTCAGACCGAGGCCTATTCCAGCTTCCCTTTGCATAAATGCGGGCAATCAAGAAGCCATTGACATAACGTGAAGTGCCAGTAACAAGCGCCAGACTATTTTTGGCGGGAAAAAAATGGAACAAAGAAAGAAGGCGAAAGTCGTCTGCTCGACGTGGAAGCGTTCGTTGTCTCGTCATTGGTGAGACTTCTCCGGTGTCGGATCTAGGAAGGAGTGAGGGAATCGGCGGGGGAAGGGTGGGGGTGGGGCGGGGCTAGGGGGTGGGTGTGGGGGCCGGGGAGAGGAGGAGGGGCCTTACCCCACTTCAACTGATCCTCGCCAACTCTCCAGTACTCTATTTCCGGTTTTGCTCCAATACATTGTGGACAAATGTTAAAGTTGCATAGTCCGATGCCTTTGAGTTTCTGCTATTTTCTGAGATGAATATATTATACCAATCGTAATAATCCACTTTACTTTATTTTGAAGTAACTTTAATTTGAAATGGCTAAGTTTGGAGATATTTGACAGCAAAACATGCCAAAATAATGTTGGCAAGCACGCCAAAACTCTGACACCATAGACTTCAGTAGTAACGGGTTCTATTAATTGACTTATTATGCCCTTCTATGCAGCAACAAATGCTTAATAAGTGCACCAGTGCCTAAGTTGAATATGTAGAATCAAATCTAGATAAGTGTTTTGGTTTTGAAAATTTGATGTTTTCATCGGACTATGCAATTTTAACATGTCACACCTTCCCCGTGTTCTACCATCAATTCCGCCTTCTCCTTCTCCTTCTACCCTCCCTCCCATGCCCTGGTTGCCTTCCCTTCTCATCCCTCAATTCCCTTCCCTCTCCTCCTCCCCTGCTCCCCTCCTTCTCTTCTCCTCCCTGCCCCTAGCCCTCCCTTCTTTTATCCTTTCATCCTCAACTTGCCTTTAATCCATTCCTTCCCCACACCTCACCTCCCTTCCCCACAAACTTACCTTCCCCTCCCACACTTCCTTTCTCTCGCCTCTTCCCCTCCTCCCCCTCCTCCCCCTCCTCATCTCCTCCCTTCCTCCATCCATCCCCTCTCTTACCCTTTCATACGCAACTTGTCTCATATCCCTCTTCTCTTCCTTACTCCCCATCTCACCCTCCTTCTCCGATACCCATCCCCAACTCTCCTCTCCTCCCCCAGCCCTCCTCTCCTCCCCAACTCTCCTCTCCTCCCCCAGCCCTCCTCTCCTCCCCAACTCTCCTCTCCTCCCCAGCCCTCCTCTCCTCCCCAACTCTCCTCTCCTCCCCCAGCCCTCCTCTCCTCCCCAACTCTCCTCTCCTCCCCCAGCCCTCCTCTCCTCCCCAACTCTCCTCTCCTCCCCCAGCCCTCCTCTCCTCCACAGCCCTCCTCTCCTCCCCCAGCCCTCCTCTCCTCCCCCTAGCCCTCCTCTCGTCCCCAGCCCTCCTCTCCTCCCTAGCCCTCCTCTCGTCCCCCACCCTCCTCTCCTCCCCGCCCTCCTCTCCTCCCCCAGCCCTCCTCTCCTCCCCTCCTCTCCTCCCTCCCCCACCCTCTCCTCCCTCCCTCCCAGCATTCCTCTCCCCGCCACCCTCCTCTTCTCCCTCCCCTCTCTCCTCTCCTCCCCTCCTCTCCTCCTCCCCCCATCCCTCCTCTCCTACCTCACCCTCCTCCCTCCCCCTAGCCCTCCTCTCGTCCCCCCGCCCTCCTCTCCTCCCCCGCCTTCCTCCCCTCCTCCCACGTCCTCTCCCTCGCCCGCCCTCCTCTCCTCCCCCAGCCCTCCTCTCCTCCCCCAGCCCTCCTCTCCTCCCCCTGCCCTCCTCTCTCCCCCAGCCCTCCTCTCCTCCCACCCTCCTCTCCTCCCCACCTCTCTCCCCCCCAGCCCTCCTCTCCTCCCCCAGCCCTCCTCCTCCTCCCCCACCCCTCCTCTCCTCCCCCAGCCCTCCTCTCCTCCCCCACCCTCCCTCTCCTCCCCCAGCCCTCCCTCCTCCCTCCCCTCCTCCCTCCCCCATCCCCTCCCTCCCCCTCCCTCCTCTCCTCCCCCCCCCCTCCTCTCCTCCCCCCCTCCTCTCCTCCCCCAGCCCTCCTCTCCTCCCCCAGCCCTCCCTCCCTCCCGCCCTCCTCTCCTCCCCCAGCCCTCCTCTCCTCCCCCAGCCCTCCCCTCCTCCCCCTCCCCTCCTCCCCCTCCCCCCTCCTCTCCTCCCAGCCTCTCCTCTCCTCCCCCCCTCCTCCTCTCCTCCCCAGCCCTCCTCTCCCTCCCCCGCCCTCCTCTCCTCCCCCCCTCCCTCCCTCCTCCCCCCACCCTCCTCTCCTCCCCCACCCTCCCTCCCCCCAGCCCTCTCTCCTCCCCCCCCTCCTCTCCTCCCCCTCACTCCCCTCCTCCCCCCATCCCTCCTCTCCTCCCCAGCCCTCCTCTCCTCCCCCCTCACTCCTCTCCCTCCCCATCCCTCCTCTCCTCCCCCAGCCCTCCTCTCCTCCCCCACCCTCCTCTCCTCCCCCAGCCCTCCTCTCCTCCCCAGCCCTCCTCTCCTCCCCAGCCCTCCTCTCTCTCCCATCCCTCCTCTCCTCCCCATCCCTCCCTCTCCTCCCCCAGCCCTCCTCTCCTCCCCCTCCTCCTCTCCTCCCCATCCCTCCTCTCCTCCCCCACCCTCCTCTCCTCCCCCCAGCCCTCCTCTCCTCCCCATCCTCCCTCCCTCCCCCTCCTCTCCTCCCCACCCTCCTCTCCTCCCCCAGCCCTCCTCTCCTCCCCCAGCCCTCCTCTCTCCCCCAGCCTCCTCTCCTCCCCAGCCTCCTCTCCTCCCCGCCCTCTTCCTTCCCTCCCTCCTCCCCCATCCCTCCTCTCCTCCCCATCCCTCCTCCCCCATTCCTCCTCTCCTCCTCATTCCTCCTCTCCTCCCCAGCCCTCCTCTCCTCCCCCAGCCCTCCTCTCCTCCCCAGCCCTCCTCTCCCGCCCGCCCTCCTCTTCTCCCCCAGCCCTCCTCTCCTCCCCATCCTTGCTCTCCCCCCAGCCCTCCTCTCCTACCCAACCCTGCTCTCCTCCCCCATCCCTCCTCTCCTCTCCCAGCCCTCCTCTCCTCCCCCCAGCCCTCTCCTACCCCAGCCCTCCTCTCCTCCCCCGCCTTCCTCCCCTCCCCCATCCTTGCTCCCTCCCCCCAGCCCTCCTCTCCTCCCCCAGCCTTCCTCCCCTCCCCCAGCCCTCCTCTCCACCGCCAGCCCTCCTCTTCTTCCCCCAGCCCTCCTCTCCTCCCTCATCCTCTGCTCTCCCCCCCAGCCCTCCTATCCTTTCCCCAGCCCTCCTATCCTTCCCCCAGCCCTCCTTTCCTCCCCCAGCCTTCCTCCCCTCCCCCATCCTTGCTCTCCCCCCTCCTCTCCTTCCCCCAGCCCTACTCTCCTCCCCCATCCCTCCTCTCCTTCCCCCAGCCCTCCTCTCCTCCCCAGCCCTCCTCTCCTCCCCCAGCCCTCCCCTCCTTCTACTCTCCCAGCATCCTCCCCTCCTCTCCCACTTCCTTTCTTCCCCTCCTCCCCCCTTCTCTTCTCTTTCCTTCCTGCCGCTCTCCTGTCTCCTACCTTCCCTTCCTTCCTCAACTTATCCTTCACCCGTCCACCCCTTCCACACCTCCTTTCCCCTCCCTGACTTCCTGTCGTTCCATACCTCCCCTCCCCCTCTCTTCTCCTCCCCTCCTACCGCTCTCCTCTCACCTACCTTCCCTTCTCTCCTCAACATGTCCTTCACCTCTACCTTCCATCCCCAACTTATCTTTTCATCCCCGATGACCTTAGATGTTACCAGGACGTAAAACTCCAACAACCAACTAACCTCCTTCCCCACCAAGACCGTCTTTTTTTTCTCGGATTTAATCAAGGTTGACATTCACCCTCTGGGTAGGGGGTGACTATTTTATCTAAAGCCTCAGTCAAACATACCCGGATCAGGGGCCGGACGAGCCCCGGACCGCCATCCGGGGTGGTCCGGGGCGATCCGGGGCGATCCGGGGCGATCCGTGGGTCGTCCGTGGCGACCCCCCCTGATCCGGCCTGATCCGTGGCTCGTCCAGCGCCGTCCGGGCTCAGCCCCAGATGTTTTAAAATGTTTAAAACATCCGGGGTGGTCCGGGGGATTTTGCGATCCGGGCTCAATCCGGCATGATCTGGGGTGGTCCGGGGGTGGTCTGGGGGTGGTCCAGGGGTGGTCCGGGTAATTTTGGGGTGGTCTGGGGTGGACCGGGGCTCTCCGGGGGGGGGGGGGGCTGGGGTGATTTTGAGCCACGGTTTGATCCAGACCATCCCCGGACTATCCAGGACTACCCCCGGCCTAGCCACGGACCACTCCCAGACTGTCCGGGGGTGATCCGGGATAGTCTGGGGGTGGTCCGGGGCAGTCCGGGGGGTGGTCCGGCCTTGTCCGGGTTAGTCAGGGGCCGGTCTGGCCCAGTCCGGGCTCATCCAGGGCCGTTCCGGGGGTGGTCCGGGGCGGTCCGGGGCAGTCCGGGGTGGTCCGGGGCGGTCCGGCCTTTGGTCCGGAGCTCGTCCGGGAAGGTGTGACTGCGAGGCAAAAATCGACGAAAACAGTGATTTTATCCATGGCGGTCTGGGACAGTCCGGGCCGTTGGTCCGTGGGTGGTCCGGCTCAAAATCCGGGGCTCGTCCGGCTATGTGTGACTGGGGCTTTAGCAACCCCTAGTAAGCAATACCTGCACAAATAATGTGTGTCACCCTACTGGTCTTATTAGGACATAGGGAACAACTGGCTGGTTCAGTTTAATGATAATGTGGCTGAGTAGGATATTATACAATGGTGCCGGTAGTGTGGTATTAAACTATTCAGTCACTATGCTTGTGCCATGTCACTAGCAAGTTCCTGGTCTTACTGGGACCTCAGATGTTGCTAGCACATAAACCCTAATAAGACATTCCCATCATCAACGTTAATACATGTTACTCCTTGAAAATACTATAAATTTATATTTTAAAATCGAAATGAAGATATTTCCAGCCGGGCTTGGTGAATGGTTTTATGTGGAATACGATTAACAAGCAAACATTATTTCCTAATTGTCCATCTCTATGGGAACCCACCCCAGGAAATATGACCATTGCACAGATTTAGGAATTTAAATGGGACAATTCACTGCAGTTATTGTGATTGGGGGAACTAATGAAATTATAATTAAAGGTTGCCTTTCATTGCCCCTTACAATCAGCCTTTAATTGGGTACATGTTAAAGGCATTGTAAAGGTTCACCGCCCACGTGACCAAATTGAGTGAAAAATATGCTAAATTACATAACAGACCTGCTCGCTGAGTCGGCATAGTGCAGGCTTCCAGTGCGGAAGGTCGCGAGTTAAAATCTCGACGGAGTCAAACCAACGACATTGCTATAACACCTACTTCTGTTATTTAGTTATTTTTTATATATTATCTGATTGTTTTATTTCAGCTATATATTTTTTAAGCTGCATAGTCCGATGAAAACATCACATTTTCTAAATCAAAACAATTATCTAGATTTGATTGTACATATCTCACTTAGATACTGGTTCACTTTTTAAAGATTTGTCATAGAACGGAATACCAAACCAATTTGTTAAAAATATGTTACTGCAGAAGCCTATGGTGTTAGACTTTTGGCATGCTTGCAAATATTAATTTTGCATGACACTTCAAATAGCTCAAAAGTTTGCCATTTTAAAATAAAAGTGACTTAAAATTAAAGGAAGGCAGGAGCGGGACCTAGCTCAGGCAGTAGAGTGTCCACCTGTGAAGGTGTGGATCCACCGATCGATCCTGCTCAGTGGACCCATTTACAGTTTGGGCTATTTTCCATTCCAACCAGTGGTCAACAACTGGTTCATCAAAGGCTGTCGTATGTGCTGTCCTCTCTCTGGGAAAGTGCATATAAAAGACCCCTTGGTGCTTATCGGAAAGAGTAGCCTATGTGGCAGCAGCGGGTTTGCTCCAAAGAAATATGTCGGAATGATCATATGTTTGACGTCCAATAGCCGATGATAAAAATCAATGCGCTCTAGAGGTGTCGTTAAATAAAACAAACTTTCAAACTAAAGGAAGGTATATTATTGCGATCAAGCTACTATATTTATCTCAGAGAATGACGGAAGCTCAAAACCACCGGACTAAGCAACTTTAATATAATAGCCGCTTCTGTTACTGAGTTATTTTTCATACAATATCTGCTTCTGTCATCTAGTTCCGCCATTTTGAATTGTTTCTTTAGGTGATTCTTTAGTTTTGTTTGTTGTTGTTTTACGTCCTAGCAACATCTAAGGTCATATCAGGACGGGTACCGACTTGTGACAGTGCGCACTCATGGCGACTTTATAGTGCTGTCCCACTGGGAAACCAGGCAGCCGGCACCATGACCTGGTATCCCACTCAGTCACATTATCCTGACACTGAGCACACCAGTCCTTGCCCTATCCTAATAATGCCGAGCGCCTGGCTAGGAAGCGACAAGTATCAATTTTAAAGTCATTGGTTTGACTCGACCGGGACTCGAACCCATGATCTACCAGCACGGGAGACGGACGCTCTAACTCATTCGGCCATCCCGTCTGGTCCCTGATTCTTTAGTAAGCTGCAACTCGAACTCCATCACTAGCAAAGATCGTTAATTGTTCCAACAATAATTAGAAAATATAAAGAAATACAATTTAAGAAAATCCAAGTTACCGGGGTCCAGATGTTATCAGGACGGGCAGAATGTTGCCACTCAATTAAGAGAAAGAAGAAACGTCAAGATTAGTGACATCAACAACAGCAACAACAAAAAAGAAAAAAGAAAAAGCGAACAATGAAAACTTAATTAAGCATACAATGTTTCAGTCGCATCACAGTGAGGATCTCCTAAATGAGACGGGCTTTCCGATTGGCTGAGTGAAGCACGGCCTCTGATTGGCTGAGCCTGTTGATTTTTGCCATTGGCTGAGCGTGTGCCGGTCGGCAATTGGCTGTTCATGTCTTAGACGCCAGCGAAGTGATGTCTGCTCATTGCTGATTGGCTGCGCACTGTCCCTCCCTTCTGGGCATGCGCAGTCATTACTTCCGGCACTGTGTCACCAGTTTGTGGGAGAAGGGTCCACAGCGACGAAAGGATGAAAAACGAGTTCCCACTGGGTAATATCGAGCATACCCTTGCAGGATGAGTTTCCCATTCATTAAGTAGTGATATTGTGTGATTTAAACAGAAATCAATGTAGATCAATTTCAAATATACTTCAAACAATTTAATCTGTGCAAAAGATACATAAATATGTGATAATGTCTGAAAAATAAACTAGACAAATAATATTTGACTACACTGCTAGCTCTGTGGAGGTCTAGCCTAGTCCCCTGGCATTCATTTGCATGGGCAGAGGCACAGGAGTTTTCATCTATTATCACTCACTTTCCAACCTGGTCCCCTAGCCTTTCCAGCGGAAACAATTTTAAACGAGCTCAAACGAGTTCAACCGTGGCTGGCTGGGTCACATCGTGGCTGGTTGGGTGGCTCCGTAGAGCGCTGAATATGCTTATGGTTTGTGGACCTCTTTCTTGGACTCAGCTTACTGGATTATTGAAGCAGTAACTACTATTTTGGCAGGGATTTTCAACTCCTCTCTATTGGTTGGTTATTGGAATTTGACGTCCTGACAACATCTAAGGTCAGTTTGTTTGTTGTTGTTTTACCTCCTAGCAACATCTAAGGTTATATCAGGACGGGTCATCTAAGGTCATAATATGAATAAGCAATGCTTAGGACCAGCCCCCGCTAAACGCTCTGAGAATTTTTTATTTATTTATCAACACTTATTATTAACCAATCGCTGTCGTCCACCCTGTTTGCTGTGCAGCGATGTTCGATGAGCTATTTCCGTTTCCGGTTGCTGGATTTTGGTGAATTCATTTTCCACCTCTAGGAGTACGGGTATTGTTTATGTATTGTTTATGTATTTAGACGCAGCTGGTATCCGGGTGGCCAGGAGCCACTCACATGTGGCAACTAGTGGAGGATGCAGGACTAACTCCAATGGCAGTAGTACAGTAGGTAATAACTAACTCCTATGACAGTAGTACAGTAGGTAATAAGTAATATAGGGAGAACTGATAAGTGATAGTGTCCTTGTTTATATTCCCATAATAGATTATAGAGCACATATATACATGTGTATATATATACACATGGGTTAGTCCTTAGCCTGCCCCTTGGGGGGTCGGTATCATCTAAGGTCATATCAGGACGGGTACCGACTTGTGACAGTACACGCTCATGGCGACTTTATAGTGATGTCCCACTGGGTCAATCAGGTCACCGGCATCATGACCTGATATCCCAATCAATCAATCAATAGTTCCGTCCTCTAGTCGAGGTTTGGATGCAATGGTTCTCCACTTGTCCCGATGGTGTGCTGTTCTGATAGACTGTGAATAATTCAGGCCTATCCACTGTGAAATATTTGTAAACCATGATGTTCTTGGTCTCCCTCTCCCTCTGCTGCCATTCATCTTCCCTTCCAACAATGTACGGTATATTGAACTCTGATATCCCACTCAGTCATATTATCCTGACACTTAGCTAACCAGTCTTTGACCTAGCCCATTAATACTGAGCACCAAGCTAGGAAGTGACAAGTGTCAATTTTATAAGTTATTGGTTTGACTCGACTGGGAACAGAACTCACGATCTCCCGCATGGGAGGCCTGTGCTCTACCTATTTGGCCACTGCGTCCAGTCAACCCCTGACTACATTAATACCTGGAATAGCCTGAGCCACTGGTTGGCTGTACCACGTAGGGTGTACCCTTGTAAAATTTTCTGATTTACGGCATTGGTGGGGGAATGCAAATGTCCTATTACTGATCAGGTATACATGACCAGGGCCGCATTCAGGGTCCGTCTCGGAGGCGCCGCGGAGACGTCTCGGCGATGCTTTTTGGCCAAGTACCGTTCAGAGTGCGTCTCGGCGACGTCTCGGAGACGCCTCTCTTTTCAGACTGGAGATGAAAAGCGCCTCGAAAATGACCGCCACATTCAGTCTTCTTTCACACGTTATACTCTTCCTTTCTCTTTGTCTGTATTAATTTCACTATAGCCTGCCTATACAACCACAGATTCGAGCCATAGACTTTACACCCACAAAATGATGATCAGGAAAATTATTATTATTTCAAGATGTGCCTACCTTTCTCTCCCCACCTTCACTCCTCTTCTATTCTCTTCTCTTCTCTTCTCTTCTTCTCCCTTCCTGCAGCGCTCCTCTCTCCTTGATGGCCCAATAAGTTAATAATCTGTCTCCCATTTTGGCAGGTCTTGGATTTGAACCGTGGGTTTGAACCCATGTCGAGTCAAACCAATGACTTAAAAAGTAATACTTGTCACTACCTAGCCTGGCATTTGGCATTACTAGGATAGGGAAAGGAGTAATGAAATGAGGAAGACCGATTGTCTGCAATTGAAATTTCCCCTCCTTAATCAACTAATGTACCCCCGCCCCCCAAAACATTAAAAATTGAACAATGAATTATCATAGCGTATTACAAATACTGATCCATTGTATTATCACTGGATAAATATGTTATATACTGATAGGTTCAAGCCATTAGGTTCTTGTTTTTTTACTAGATGTAATATTCCGGGATAAAGCTGATTCAATTGAATCAAAGTTATTTTTAATGTATTAGTGCTAAGACTAGGATAGGGCAGGGACTGGCTAGCTCAGTATCAGGATAATGTGACTGAGTGGTAAATCAGGTCATGGTGCCGGCGGTCTGTTCTCCCAGTGGGGAAGCACTATAACATCGCCATGAGTCTACGCACTGTCACAATTCAATTCAATTCAATTCTTTATTTCAGGCTCAGGATTATGGTAGTTACACAATTTGGTCCATAGTAGGTAGATATACAAATTAATGTGAATAGGATATAAGTAATAGTAACAAGTCGGTACTCGTCCTGATATGACCTTAGCTGTTGCTAGGACATAAACCCCAACAAACAAACAAGCAAATCCAGAGTTGAATTGCAACCCGGGTCTAAGGTGAGACTGCGCATGATCCGTGCAAATCGTTTATTGAATGTGCGTAAAATATCTTCATATGGCTGGATCGGTTTTTGGAGCTTTACATCCTGGCAACATCTAAGGTCATATCAAGAGACGTACCGACTTGTGACAATGCGCACTCATGGTGACTTTATAGTGCTGCCCCACTTGGAAATCAGGCTGCCAGCACTGTGACCCGATATCCCACTCAGTCACATTATCCTGATACAGAGCTAACCAGTCCTTGCCCTATCCTATTAATGCAGAGCATCAAGCTAGGAAGCGATCAGTATCAAATTTGTAAAACATTGGTTTGACTCGACCAGGAATTGAACTCCCGATCTCCCGCACGGGAAGCCTGCACTCTACCGATTCGGCAACCGCACCCGGTGTTGCAGTTTTAAAGCGCACCCGGTTTAAGATGGGGCTTTTAACAATGCGCGTGTGCATGCATTTCTGCCTGTTTGAAATTGTACCGGTGTTTATTAACTTGGTAATTGCTTGTTAACTTGTTAGTGCAGAAAATAATATATACAATCATCATCATCATCATCATGCTGTCGGTCGCGATGCGACAAACACTGCTTTCATTACTTGACTGTCGATCTCCATTTAGCTCTCTGCTGTGAGAGTGATGTCCATGAGTCGGTCTTAATGTCTCTCAGCTTCAGGTTTCTCTTGATGGCATCATTGAACCGGAGACGAGGGCGCCCTCTCTTTCGTAACCAGAAGACAGTTGAGAGTAGAGGATCTGCTTTGGTAGCCTGTCTGATGACATCCTCATGAGGTATCCAGTCCACCGGAGATTCTTTTTGATCAGAAGATCTTCCATAGAGGGAAGCCCTGTCCGTTCGAGTATTTCCTTATAAAATATTCAAGTCTACAACGATTCCGGAAGTAATCCTTGCTTGTCTCACTCTACATTTCCTGCACAGAGAGAAGCAAGTCAGAAATTCAGATAAGATTTCAGGCTCGCCATTCGACTTTGACGCATGAGCATCGCGAAAAGCCCCGTTTTAAACCTGGTCCCTTTAATACTGCAACACCGGTAATATGGCTGGATCAAGTCAAATTAGGGGGGAAGGGAATTTTCACACTGCATGTGATTTATGATATAGCTGAGCAGTGTTATCGCCCAATTCGCTACACTCAGCTGCGGAAAGAAAGCGGAAAGAAAGACAGGAATATTGATTTCAGCAGAATTTAATAAAACAAGTCGGGGACCAATGGAGGTCTATCAAAGCAGTATCGTGGGCGACCAGGGCCAGAATCAAGCGCTGACTGGAATGCGCTACCAGGTATCAGTTCATGAATCAGGTGATGAAGCAGGTAAGTGAAGATAAGTGCTCAACCCCCCAGTAAGTGTGTGGGAGGGTGGGGAAAGCGAAATGCACTGTAGCAGTGTTGAGTGCAGAGTGACAACAGGTGGAGAGAGGCAAGCGAGGAAAGCTAAGAATAGACCAGCCTCGTGAGCAAATTACCCATGTTAGCCTCGGGCCAACATGCACATTGCTCTCCATCACATGACCGGATGTGGGGGCCGAGTCAGTAAAGCGCAGGCTTCTCATGCGGAAGGTCGGGAGTTCGAATCCTGGTCGATTGAACCAATGACATATGTAATTTATTCATGTTGCTACCTAGCCTTGCAGTTGGCATTTCTAGGATATGGCAAGGACTGGTTTTCTCAGCATCAGGATAATGTGACTTAGTGGGAAATTGGGTCACGGCGCCAGCAGCCTGGTCTCCCAGTGCCAGTGGGGCAGTACAATAAAGTCGCTATGAGTGCGCTCTGTAACAAGTCGGCACCCGTTCTGATATGACCTTAGCTGTTGATAAGACATGAAACACCAACAAACAAACTGGATCACATGTCGCCACAGTGGCAACGTCACACCCTCAATTTCACCCATCATTGTCATCATCATCATGCTGTCGGTCGCGATGCGACAAAGACTGCTTTCATTACTTGACTGCCGCTCTCCATTTAGCTCAAACATTTCATGAAAGCTGCCTGCAAAAGTGTTGAAGTGCTGCTGGCTTTTGCAATTTACCAGCAGCACTCTCTCGGGGAGCAAATAGAGGTTTCACACCGGCAAGAACATGTCAAGACAGGCGCAAAACTATTTGTCCCTGGAGTGGCTGGTCGGGAGATGTTGGGAGTTCCATACATCAACCGCCCTTAATGCTGCCACAGTGACATGGTTTTCTGTTTAGGGTTTGCTCCCTTAGCCTTCAGTTCTGTCAAGAACCTGTACCACAAGGCAGTGGTTTACAACTCTGCAGGGCAGGGGCGTCAAACTCCCTGAGGTATTGCAATACCTGCAATACCTGCATACAATGTCACCCAGTAGTGTTAATATTACACAAGGCTCATGGTCCCATAAATAACTTCTTTTTTTCCCCCATCTTTTCCTTCTTTTTTTTCTTGTTTCACAACTAAGAAGGAACATGTTATTTTTTTCTCTTGTACATTAGTTGATTAAGCAGTACTAGTGTACATTACTGCGCACTATATCTTGATGCATATACCTTGCACTATGTTGAGTACCTATGCTGTACACAATACAGCATAGGCTGCTCCCTCACTTTCTTTTTTTGTTCAGAATGGGTTGTGCTGCACACAATGCAACACATTCCATTTCCACTGTGTACAAATCAAAAGTGATCACTCCAACGGCTGGAAGACCAGTGCCTCAGCGCTGACAAAATATGTATTCAGATGAATACAAAATATTTACCCCCAAAAAAGCAGGGTCAATTTTAATCACTAACAATAGGTCTTCCTCTTTCCACTGTGCCTTGCCATATCCTAGTAATGCTGAGCGCCAGGCTAGGTAACGACAAGTATAAATTGTTAAGTCATTGGTTTGGCTCCACCTGGGTTCGAACCTATGGGTTCGAAACCCACGACCTATCAAAACGGGAGACGGACTCTCACCTCATTAGGCCATCCCGTCTGGTCTACATTATTCAGACAATATCGTTATTTGCTTTAGGGACATTATTTCGAAAATGAAATGAATAAACTAGCATTCCCATTTTATTATTGAGACATTGCTCCAAGTCTGATATACCCTTTTCGACTGGTCCCCTTCCCTTTTTTTGTTTTGTTGTTGTTGCTTGATTGGTGGTTGTTTTACGCCGTGTCGGCAGCATAGGCCATACTCACTGCGATTGTTTGTTTGTTTAACAATCCCCTAGAACAAAAAGTAGATATTGGCTATTGGAGGTAAGACAGTGTTTCAACTTATCTGACTAAATAATTACATTTCAAAGAAGTAAAATAGACATATGCCAAAAGAGTATACAACTGTGGTAAAATCACAAGTGATATATGATAAATATAATCAAAAGCAAAAGAACTTTTCAGGTTTAAAATGGAAAATGAATTTTTGGTAAAAAAAACACCCAGTTTCCTTTAAAAAATGTAACAATGAGTTGCGGATGGAATCGGAACGACTACACCACACCCTCATTTCCAAATACATCACCTCAGCAAAATGTGACGCACTGTCAATATACACCGGCAGTGCTCACACTGAGGTGGACGGTCCCCAGCTGTTCACCTTGCTGTCCTTAAGCCCCTGTCACACCTCGCCGGATTGAGGAAATGGAAAGAAACCGAAAAAAGTCTGTTGATATCCGCAAAGTCCAGTTTGTGTCCATTGCATATCCATTGCATATCTGTTGCATATCCGTTGCATATCCGTTGATATCCGGCCCTATCCATTACAAGATTTGAACATGCACAAAACTTGGAACGGATGCCGCCGGATTGACGTCTACGGTTCTTGTCCGGTTTGAGTCCGTTTAGTCCTCTTACCGTCCGTTGGCTATCCGTTCATGTCCATTTCATGTCCGTTCGTGCAGCGGCCTTTGACCCGATATCGTAACATTTTGACACATTTTAATACATTTTGTTACTTATCACGCCTGAACACCACCGGACTAGACAATTCTGTCCATTGCTCAATCCGGCGAGATGTGACATGGGCTTTACCTTCAGAACTCTGCATGGGTGGCTGGACCTGAAAAATAAAATGTTAATGGCAACTTCCCAGTTGAATAGACCAGTACACAATTCCAAATGAGCATGCCTAGAAAACAGTGTCCAAAGCAAAGCAAAGCAAAGCAAAAGACAGGATGGCCGAATGAGTTAGAGCATCCGTCTCCCGTGTTGGTAGATCATGGGATTGTGGGTTCGAACACTGGTCGAGTCAAACCAATGACTTAAAAATTGATACTTGTCGCTTCCTAGCCAGGCACTCAGCATTATTAGGATAGGGCAAGGAGCAGTGGAATGAGGAAGACCAATCGTCCACGATTGAAATTTCCCCTGCTTAAACAACTAATGTAGGCATACCCCTAAAAAAGCACATATTCATTTGTTTGATATATTCCCAGAACACAAACCTTCTGTATTTCTACTATTTTCAATCAAATCGAATAATTTGGCATCAAGATGGATCCCCTCATGTAACATAATAGTGTAAAGAATATATTTAATACACATGTAGGCCTATCCATAATTAAACATTCTGAGCTAACAAACATCCAATTCCCCACAGAATTGTCAGCCACTTTACTTTCTTAGGCTGTTGTTCACATCACAATTATCAGTGTCGCCTAGAATTTCAGCTGATGGCATATGCTCCTTGTTTAATCTGCATTTAAATAAAGAGAAATACAATAAGAGTCCAAAGCCCCGTTCACACGGCACAACTTTTATGCCGATTTAGATGAAGCGAAATAGATGAAGCGAATTAGTGTAGTGTCCACACATGCAGTACTTTTAGCCGGAAATCGATATCTGCACATGAGCAAGTCCAGACTAACCAGCGCCAGTTTGGGTTTGTCGACGTCACCACGGGAGAGTGTGGGTTCGACCTAGATATGTATGGACTGAATCGTATTGGTTTGGAACGGTCAAAACTTCTGCTGGGCAGTGAAACCCTAAAAATAAATGATGAAAAAAATATATGTGCACCTCTAGCAGGTTCATAGACCAAATTATATAATATGCACTTTTGATCGACCGGAAAGTCAACAAACTAAGGTCTCGACTGCGCATGCGTGTCACGTCCTTAATCCGCCTCAAGTAAGTTGGTTGGGTTCACACATGCCACTTATGTCGATTTAAGCTAAATCGCTTCATCTATACTACCTAGGGAGGTGGTATAGATGAACCGATCTAAATGAATCGATTCAGCCCTAAATCGCTTCAGCGTAGCGTCCACACGGCGAATGTGAAGCGAACTAGACAAGTCAATTCATATGAATCGAATTAACTGCGCAGTGTGAACGTGGCTCAAATGTCACGCCTTCAAGAAGTAGGCTATCCTACAATGGTGGTTATAGTATCTTGGCTTCTTGATCAAGATATCGTAAATCTATACTTTTATCAATCTGAAAAGAGATGTATGTCAAAAAGAACTGTATAAAAAGAGTTGCATTTAATGACAACTGAGCCATACCAATTGTTAGTTCTTGTTTTCAACCAGCATCAATATATTTTAAAGTAAATTCAATCAAAACAATTTCCTTTTCCTCTCGATCTAAATCTAGAGGTTTTAATTCTTGATGCAAATAAAGAAAATGTGTCAATATACACTTGTTTCATATATATATAGCCAATGTCTGATGAGCCCTACCCATTTCCTAGGCATGGCATTAACCATCAGATATAAATAAAAACATGAATAAAATAAGTAAATCTGACTCTGGCTATATATAATATATAGTTCTAAATCTAGATTTGTCTAGATCTAAATTCATGCTGATGAGTTTTATGTAGGCCTACGTACAATCAATAGCAATGCCGGTGTCGCAGTTTCAGTGCCCGGTCAGTTTCAGCGCCCGGTCAGTTTCATGCGCATGCATCAAAATCTAACATCATCATCACTAACCTTATCAATTTAATATAATGTTTTTGGTAAAGATGTTTTCTACATGTGTACAAAGCGATTTGTTTCTAGGTGGTGTGGTTTTAGAGATATATCACTTTTCCTGTATTTTCTGTATGAAGATTGCTAGCGACCATTGACAATGCCTTGAGTTTGACGGTACGCCCAGTGCAAAACCTTAGTTTTATTCAAAATTACTACAAATCAAGAACCCTAACCTTATAAATTTAATACAGACTTTTTGGTAAAGATGGTTTCTATATGTGTACCAAGCGATTTGTTAATAGGTGGTGTGCTTTTAGAGATATTTCACTTTTGCTGTATTTTCTGTATGAAGATTGCTCACGACCATTGACAATGCCTTGAGTTTGAGTCTATGCGGGCGGTGGAAACTGACCGGGCGCTGAAACTGCGACACCGGATTTAGATGAAGAGAAACCCGAGCCCTAGCTTAGGCTATTCCACTTCTGAGGCCCCTCCCAAAGACATGACACATGTTCATCGCTAGACAATGTCCGTGGTTTAAATTGGAAACATTTGATCGTGATACTCATTGGGTCTATATAAAGGGGCTGTCACATTACGATGCATCGCGCCAACGTATCTGATTTTTGCCAGCTATGTCAGGATATGTCGTTGTGCATTAGGCGCTCGTTGGTATTTGTCAATGTATGCTGTTGAGATACGGCGTCACACGTCAGGAGGTCAGCAAAGTTTTTTGCATGCACAAAACTTTCGAAGTACGACAACTTTCGACAACGTGTGAATTTTACGTCGGCCGTATGTTATGTATGCATTACGCGTACGTTGATGTATGTTAGACATATGGTAGACAAACGTTGTTCACTACGTTGCACTACATTGACCTACATTATAGGCAGTGGGAACGTACAGTCCGTGTACTGACAACGTATGGATAATGTACGTCTAACGTGCATTTAGCATGCATTTAGCGTTTCTCCGGCGTGTATTGATGTATGTAACATATGGGGCGTAGTTCTCCCGATCGAATAACGTATATAACATTCACCGGCATTATGCGAACGTAATGTGAGCATAATTCAAGCGTTTTTCGCCCGGAAACGCATTAGCCATATGTTGGTCATACATTGGCCATACGCTATCTATGCGGTATGCATACGTCTAACTTTGCCCCCTGCGCCAAAAAGTTTGACGCTTCTCGACGTAAAAAAGTGATTTTACCCGTTGCCCACGCACTTGTGAGATGCGTCGTAATGTGACAGGGCCTTAATATATCTTTGGCCGAGGATAACAGTCGTGACACAATAACATTAGCAACGTGCTTCGTGTGTGGATTTGTTTTGATTTTACGCATCCCACAATGCACCGCGCAAGCGACTTGATCTCTGACTGTGCGTGGAGAGTGCAGTGGGAGTGAGAGTGGGAGTGGGAGTGGGAGTGAGAGTGAGAGTGAGGCAGCCAATCACAGTGAAGCATCGGGCTTGGGACGTTGGCGTTGACGTTGGCGGTGATGCGGATTCCGAGGGACACCAGTTTGCCAGGGACACTTCCATTGAAATGCATTGTTAACGGCCTTGAGCAAATCTTCATACGGAAGAAGTCAAATATCTCTCAAATTACACCATCTAGAAACTAATCGCTTGGTAGACATAGAGAAAACATCTTTACCATAAAGACTATATTAAATTGATAAGGTTAGGGTTCTTGATTTCTATTAATTTTGAATAAAACTAACATTTTGCACTGCACGTACAGTCAAACTCAAGGCATTGTCAATGGTCATGAGCCATCTTCATACATAAAATACAGAAGAAGTCAAATATCTCTCAAATTACACCATCTAGAACCAAATCGCTTGGTATACATATAGAAAAGATCTTTACCAAAATCATTATATTAAATTTATAACGTTAGTGACAATGCTGTTCGATTTTGACGCATGTGCAGAAGCGATGTGTCCCTGGCAAACTGGGGTCCCTCGGAATCCGCAACACCGGCGGGCGGTTGGGCTGTGGTGGGCGCCTGTGCTGGGAGAGTGCGCTCTGTAAACAAACTGGGTGGCGCCGCCTGGAGAGTGAGCAGGGCACAGCGTACCTGGACCTGGCCGGGGCTGAGTGGGCGGGAAGCCGGGCGGAGTGGGAGCAGAGCGCCAAGAGGCCCCGTCCTGTCGGCAAGGGTCTGCTGCCACTGCTGCCACTTTGTTTATTTGGAGGATACATACACAGTCAGTGCGTGATGTGACAGTGGTTAAGGCATGCTGTGACAGTGGTGCGACAGTGACAAAGGTGCGACAGTGACAGTGAAGAAGTGGACAGGTGGGTGGGAGAGTGAGTGAGCCTCCATCTCAACAATCAACGCAGAGTGCAGACAGGAACCGGGCACTTGGAAGTTGGAGAGGTAAGTCAAGTGAGGGAGCAGTAATTAATTCAATTCAATTCAATGCTTTATTTCAGACTCCTCATTATGGTAGTTACATAACTTGGTCAATGTTGGGCTCATTTTAAAGTCTTTACATGCAGTAAGACACTATGCATATATTTCATATATCATTATTTGTTTGTTGGAGTTTTACGTCCTGGCAACATCTAAGGTTATAGGGCCATCAAGATGGGGCGTACTGCCATGTTGGTTTGTTGTTGGAGTTTTACGTCCTGGCAAAACCTAAGGTCATATCAGGACGGGGCTGACTTGTGACAGTGCACACTCATGGTGACTTTATAGGGCGGGACCCACTGGGAGATGAGGCTACCAGCACCATGACCCGATATCCCACTCTGTCACATTATCCTGATGCTGAGCTAACCAGTCCTTGCCCTATCCTAGCAATGCCGAGCGCCAGGCTAGGAAGTGACAAATTAGCATCAATGTTGTAAGTTATTGGTTTGACTTGCCCGGTGTGGCGGTTTCAGCCGTGTGCCGTGCTCAGCCGTGTACCTATACTCAAACTCAAGGCATTGTCAATGGTCGTGAGTAATTTTCATACAGAAAATACAGAACAAGTGAAATATCTCTAAAAGCACACCACTTATTAACAAATCGCTTGGTACACATATAGAAAACATCTTCACCAAAAAGATTATATTAAATTTATAAGGTTAGGGGTCTTGATTTATATTTATTTTGAATTAAAACTAATGTTTTGCACTGCGCGTACCGTCAAACTCAAGGCATTGTCAATGGTGGTGAGCAATCTTCATACAGAAAATCCAGGAAAAGTGAAATATCTCTAAAACCACACCACCTAGAAACAAATCGCTTGGTACACATATAGAAAACATCTTGACCAAAAACATTATATTAAATTTATAAGGTTAGTGACTTAAGACCATTGACAATGCCTTGAGTTTGAGTATAGGTACACGGCTGAGTACGGGACACGGCTGAAACCGCCACACCGGGACTCGGACTCCTGACCTTCCGCGCGAGAAGCCTGCACTTTGCACCATGTCCGGACATGGCAGGACCATTAAGATTGCACACTTAGGGCACTATATAGTGCTTCCCAAAGGGATACCACGTGAATGAGTAGGAGTGAGTAAGTGAGGTCTAGTTGTGAAGGCTTTACATCCTAGCAACTGCTAAGGTCACATCAGGACTATGACACTATAGGATCCAACTATTAAGTCCCACTGAGATAAATTGTGTGAGTGCATCAATGAGTGAGCTTTGTTTATTGGGGTTTTACGTCCTAGCAACAACTGTGGTCATATGAAGGGGCTACCGACATAAGACAGCTTGCGCTGATGGAATTTTATAGTGCTGTCCGACCGAGGTGCCATTCGACCAGGAACATGAACCGATGTCTAACTCACCCATATTATCCTGACACTTAGCCAAGCAACCCTTGCCGTGTCCTGGTAACGTCGAGCACCAGGCAAGCTAGTGAAAAGTATCAATTTGCTCAGTCATTGTCCCACCGGTACGCACCATACATGGAGGGTCAAGTTCATTCAGTCGTTGGGAATAAAACAGCAATAGTGGTGTTCTCTGTGGCCGAGTGGTTAGAGTGTCTGACTTTTTTCTAGGTCAGACTCCTAATCTGAAGGTCAGTGGTTCGATTCCCTGTACCCCCACCTCTGCCAATTTGGATTTCCACCGCTGTGTATAACTTACAGCGTCATCAAAGGCCAGTTGCTCTCATACCATGTCTACGTGGTGTGGGAGGTTAAACATCCCTTGGGTCAGTAAAAGTGTAGGCCGGGGCTTTCTATCGACAAACTGTCTAATGGTGAAAACAAGCCTATTCAGGCTTATCCATGATAGGCAGTATAAATCTTCAAGAACAAAAAAAAAATAGTTGAATTTTCCGTTATTTATACTCGCATAATGGATTATGCATCACATAGAGCCGGACGGGATAGTCAAGTGGGTTCAGTATGCGATGTCGTTTCGGGAGGTCGCTGAATCAATACACAACTGAGTAACCTAAAGACTGAGAAAACAGTCGCCTACTCTATAACGTGGGTGGGTAGATTAGCTCATGCTTGATGGGGTTTTATGTCCTACTAACAGCTGATGTCATATCGGGATGGGCACCGATTTCAGACAATGCACAGTCATGGCGAGTTTATAGTGCTACCCCATTGCGATACCAAGTCACTAATACCATGACCTGATATCCCACTCAGTCACGTTATTCTGATAGTCAGCAAGCAACTTAGCAAGTCCTAGCTCTACTTATTAATGCCTGGCTAGGTGGTGAAAAGTATCAATTTTGCAAGCCATTGGGTTTGACTCTGTCGGGGTTTGAACCCACAAACGCCCTCAATGGATTTGTTTATTTGTTGTGGTTTTACATTCTAGCAACATCTAGGGTCATATCAGGACAAGTACCGGCATTGTGACCTTGTATCCGAATAGCGACTTTATAGTGCTGCCCTACTGGGAGACCAGGCCACCATCACCATGACCCAATATCCCACTCAGTCACATTATCCTAATACTGAACTAACCAGTCTTTGACCTATTATATTAATGCAGAGTGCCAGTCTAGGTAGCACCAAGTATCAATTTTGTAAGTCATTGGTCTGACTCGACTATGATTCAAGACTCCTGACTCTCCACAAGGGAAGCCTGTGCTCTAGCGATTTGGCCACCGCGTCTTTGTTGCTCCATGGGAAGCTGCCAGTGCGCTTGCCAGCCTGCTCACCGGTATGGCGTGCTCAGCCATGTCCCGTGCTCAGCTGTGTACCTATACTCAAACTCAAGGCATTGTCAATGGTCGTGAGTAATTTTCATACAGAAAATACAGAACAAGTGAAATATCTCTAAAACCACACCACCTATTAACAAATCGCTTGGTACACATATAGAAAACATCTTCACCAAAAAGATTATATTAAATTTATAAGGTTACGGTTCTTGATTTCTATTAATTTTGATTAAAACTAATGTTTTGCACTGCGCGTACCGTCAAACTCAAGGCATTGTCAATGGCCGTGAGCAATCTTCATACAGAAAATCCAGGAAAAGTGAAATATCTCTAAAACCACACCACCTAGAAACAAATCGCTTGGTACACATATAGAAAACATCTTTACCAAAACATTATAATAAATTTATAAGGTTAGTGACTTACGACCATTGCCAATGGCTTGAGTTTGAGTATAGGTACACGGCTGAGCATGGGACACGGCTGAGCACGCCACACGGGTCCCATCCTGTCTGGATTGCATCAGGAAAGCGAAGCGCAGTACAACCTGTCTTCAGATACCCCTGTACTCAGCCAACCGTTACCATGTGCTGACAATATTTCAATGTACACACTATGTTTGTTTCGTTTCATTTGCCATCTAATAGGGCTGTCACATTACAAAGTTTCTCGCCAACACACGTCGACGTGTGTGATTTATTTGCCGCAACGTCGGGATACGTCAGGAAGCGTTAAGCGCGCATTAGGCGCGCGTTGATATTCATTGATGGATGGCGACGGTCGGCAGCGTGCGTCAGGGAACCGTCAAAGTTTTGTGCTTCCACAAAACATTCGATGACCGACAACGCGCCGGTGCCAATATTATGGCGACGTCAGAAGCAAGTCGACATCGCTGGAATAACATTATGCGAACGCTAGGCAGATGCTGCACGCGCGTGAGGGTAGTTCCCACACATTGCGCCAAACTGTTGCTTTGTTGTTTTACGTCAGGACGGCGCACCAAACTTTTTTTTTTTTTTTCACACAACGTCAGCCGCACGGTACCAATACGTTGCGCTGATGCTGAAAAGCTTAACGTTTCTCGGTGATTAAAAGTGATTTTGCGCGTTGGCGGCGCGCCGGCGAGATACATCATAATGTGACAGGACCATAATAAGAGGACCCCAGCTATGGCTTGTTGGTTGTTGAGTTTTACATCCTGAGAAGGGCCCTTATGTCTTCGTTCATTTTAAAATTTTATATCCAACTACACCACTCGGCTGGTTGTTGGAATTTTACATCCTGGCAACACCTAGGGTCATATTGGGATGGGTACCGACCTGTGAAAGTGCGCACTCATGGCAACTTTATAGTGCTTCCCCACTGGGAAATCAGGCTACTGGCACCATGACCCAATATCCCACTCAGTTACATTATCCTGACGCTGAGCAAACCAGTCCATTCCCTATCCTATTAATACCGAGTGCCAAACTAGGAAGCGACAAGTATCAATTTATAAGTCATTGGTTTGACTCGACCTGGAACAAATTCCCGACCTTCCGCACGTGAGGCTCGCGCTCTATTGATTCGGCCACCGCGCCCGGCTCCCCTGCTATATCAGGACAACATTGGTCTCATTGCATAGTTGTCCATTGGAAACAGGTACTACTGTAGTATCGATGATAGGACATCTGCTCTGTCAGGACAACATTGGTCTGGATTCAGAGTTGTCCGTTGAAGACAGGTACTACTGTAAGTACCGATGAGAGGACACCTACTATGTTGGAACAACATTGGTCTGGATGCGGAGTTTTCCATTGAAGACAGATACTAATGTAGTACCGATGACAGGACATCTTCCAAGTCAGGATAATGTTGATCTGGATGCAGAATTGTCTGTTGAGGACATCTGCTATGTCAGGACAATATTTGCTTGGATGCAGAATTGTTCGTTGTAGATAGGTAGGCCTACTACTATTCTAGTACAGATGACCGGACACCTCCTATGTTGGAACAACATTGGTCTGGTTGCCGAGTTGTCCGTTGAAGCAAGGCTCACGATGACAAATCTATGTGGTTGGTTAAGTATGGGATAGGTTTTGTGAGTCAATTATCGAAAATTGATGGTCATCAGATTAATTTGAATATTTATTAATTAAGCTAAGATTCCGTATTCGCGGAATGTGGCATGCGAATGGGAAGGCCACGATTTTCAGTCTTTCTTGCTCCAAATTTGTGAAGGAAAGTCAAATTTGCATGTTTCTCTATGGGAAATGGAGCAGCATTTTCGCCATTCGGTCCATGGAGCAATTCACTTGCCGCATTCGATTTCGAATTCGCATCCGGACATATGGAAGCGCCACTGTGCATTTGCATGCTTTTCAATTTGTTGTTGCATTCGCACACCGCGTATATGGAATCTTAGATTAAGGTCATTTCTATTTATTTTCCACTCATACTGTACATGGTGGTGTAAATTGTTATTAATTCATATTTTTTAAAGCCAGCCCTGTTTCACTGAGTGACCAAACCAGATGGCTGAATCAGAAAGAGCGGTGGCTGGATTCCCATGCTGGAGGTCGCGGGTTCCAACCCTAGCCAACTGAAAGCAATGACTTAGAACATTGATACTTGTCGCTCCATAGCCTGGCGCTCGGCTTTAAAAGGATAGGGCAAGGACTGGTTTGCTCTGCATCAGAATAATATGACTGCATGGGATATCGGGTCATGGCACAAGCGGCCAGGGCCCGTATGCTTGAAGAATTATTTATCGGCCCCGATGGTAAGGACCGAGTTCGGGGTAGCTATTGCCGGTGGTGAGAAATGGGTCATGGGGTATGCACGGAGCCAAAGCGCGGAGGCGTTAGCTACCATAGCAGTTATTTATAAATTTGGGAAATCCCTCTGTGCCTGTTTATATTCGTCGATTCGACAATATGAATAATGCCACCGATGTAGCTGGTACGTTAATATGGCTTTGAATTTAGGGTTAATTTAATGAAATTTCATGATTTGAGTATGTAATTCTGGTAAATATGATCGCATTCAATAGATTTGGGCCTAATATATTGCCGCTGATGAGGCGGCGGCGGCGATGTTTTGTTGATTTTGACAGTATGGATAGCGACGTCGATGCGGCGGCGGCGATTTGTTTAGTTTGCATTTGTCGATTCGACAATATGAATAACACCGCCGATGTAGCTGCTACGTTAATATGGCTTCGAATTTAGGGTTAATTTAATGAAATTTCACGAATTGAGCATGTAATTCTGTTAAATATGATCACATTCAATAGATTTTGCCCAAGTCGGTCCCTACCACTGCCCTTATACCTGCTACGGAATGGGGTTAGCCTACCCGACTTTTAACTCCCGGGGTTTGCATAACACTGGTCCATGCATACCGACTTTTCGCCACTAACCCGGAGATCGCCTCTATACACAGGTTTGGAGCGCTACCACCGCCCCATGCATACGGGCCCTGGTCTCCCACTGGGTCTGCAATATAAAGCCGCCATGACTGCAGACTATCACAAGTCAGTATTAGCTGTCCTGATGCTATCATAAACAGCATAACATGTTGGTAGGATCTAAAACCCCAACTAACAAACAGACAATGTTTTGTTTAATGTGCATCAAATTGGTGGCTTCTCAGATAGTTGACCCCAGCTTGCGAGTCACTGAGAGTGGTGTTGTGTTGTTCGATAGTTATGGCGTCATTAGCAAAGTGCTTTCGGCTCAAACTCTAGCCGAGGTGTCAGCTTTGTTTGCAATAACATCCTTCGATGGCAATCATCCGGTAGCAGGATAGTTCACTGAAATAAATTTACACCGACTGTGCAATCACAATTTGGACCTATTATTTAGGCCAATCGCACACACAAACTACCCCAAACATACTTGTTCCATCAATTTTCAGTCTCGCCCAACCCTCTTTTAAAACAGAAATTTCATTGTCCGATGGTTTTTGAGTTTCTATAATTTTTTCTGAGGGAAACCCCTTCTAAGCTGTTCCACAAGGGGGCATGTGATATGTCACAGCCCACCAGCTGGACAGCCCATGAGAGGTAACCCCCTGCCAGAAAACAGCCAGATAACATAAAATCCAAACATAAACCAACTACCTATTACGTACACGCCTATAATATGTAAATAGAGTAGGCTAGTCTAGAATTAAGTGTAGGAAAAAATAAAAAGAGGAAGACTCTTACCAAGAAAATCCAAAAAAACTAACATAGATCACTAACCACAAACCATAATCTTTTCAGATATTTGAAGTGAAAACATGTTAAATTAATTTTGGCAAGCATGCTAAAACACCATAGGCTTCTACAGTAACAAGTTCTGCTGACTCGACCTCAGTAAACACAATATCAATAACTCAGTGTTCCCTTCTCTGCAGAAAGAAATGTTTAATAAGTGCATCAGTATCTCAGTTCTACATGTACAATCAAATGAAAGATTAATGCTTCATCGGACTTCGATAAAACATTCACTGCTGTGTTCAGTGGTGAACCGCAGGGCTATGTAAATGCTGGCGAAAATATGTCTCATAGTTGATGGCCTTGGATTGGTTCTCCTACCTTTCCTACCTTATGTTGATTAAAATCCATTAGCCACAATACAAATGTATATGTTTCCCCTCAACATATACACTCCAGAGTGTTCATCATCATCATCATGCTGTCGGTCGTGATGCGACAAAGACTGCTTTCATTACTTGACTGCCGCTCTCCATTTAGCTCTCTGCTGTGAGAGTGATGTCCATGAGTCGGTCTTAATGTCTCTCAGCTTCAGGTTTCTCTTGATGGTATCCTTAAACCTGAGACGAGGGCAGCCTCTCTTTCTGTAACCAGAAGACAGTTGAGAATAGAGGATCTGCTTTGGTAGCCTGTCTGATGACATCCTCATGAGGTGTCCAGTCCACCGGAGATTCTTTTTGATCAGACGATCTTCCATAGAGGGCAGCCCCGTCCGTTCGAGTACATTTCATGAAAGCTGCCTGCAAAAGTGTTGAAGTGCTGCTGGCTTTTGCAAGTTACCGGCGGCACTCTCTCGGGGAGCAAATAGAGGTTTCACACTGGCAAGGACATGTCAAGACAGGCGCAAAACTATTTGTCCCTGCAGTGGCTGGTCGGGAGTGGTTGGGAGTCACATCAACCACCCTTAATGCTGCCACAGTGACATGGTTTTCTGTTTAGGGTTTGCTCCCTTAGCCTTCGGTTCTGTTAAGAACCTGTACCACAAGACAGTGGTTTACAACTCTGCAGGGCAGGGGCGTCAAACTCCCTGAGGTATTGCAATACCTTCAATACCTGCAATACCTGCATACCAGAGTGTTCAATGACATAATATCAAGGCATGTTTACACAAAATCAGTTTGCAGTGATGGAGTTCATGAAATAAATCCTCCATGTTTGAATGAACTGTTTGTACCACCTGACTACCTCAGCCAATCAAAATGTACCACCTGACTACATATATATCAGCCAATCAAAATGACCTAGGCTGGACTCTAATAAAAATGGCTGACATGTGGATATGTCCATACAGATTTTAAACCTTATGCATCTATGAATATAATTGACTAAACAACTCAAAATTTGACGGTAAATGCATGCAGGTAGGGGAAGAATATATGTTGCTTCTTAGATTGTAGAATTAGGGTCTCATTTCATTTCCCCATTTTGTCTCCAGCTTTTATATAGGGTTGGTTTTCACCCCTGTACTGTCTGTAGTATGGGGTGAATCTGTTTTCTACTTCGGACTATGCAGCGTTAATATAGAGGGCCTGTCACACTACGACGTATAGCCTTAGTGTATCTCGACGTATGTGATTTTCGACCAACACGTCGGTGTACGTCATCATACATTACGTATACGTTGGGCATATGTCGGGTACGTTCCGGATAAGTCATCTTATGTCACCACGCGTCGAGGCTCTGAAAAAATGTTGTGCATGCTCAAAATTTCCAACGTGTGCCTTGTACGTTGAATGTACGCTGCGTGTACATTCGGGATACGTCGGCGTGCATTGGGAGTACGTTACAGATACGTTGCTATACGTTGCTGCATGTTAGCCATACGTTCAGCCGGTGGGAACATGCAGTCCGCGTACAGTCCATGTACAGACCGCATACTGCCAATGGATGCATTAGGTACTCGTAACGTACTTTGAACATATGCCTGCCGTATCTCCACTGTATTTAACATACATGCCATACTTCTAGCGATGGAGTAACGTATGTAACGTTGGTCAGCATTCCGTGAGCTATGCGAGCGTTTTGCAAACGTTTTCGAGGCACATGAACGCTCTCATATACTAGCAATATGCCACAGATACTTTCTGCATATGTTACATACGTTCTGTGTACGTTGTGTATACACCCATTTTCATCCCTCGCCACTGAAAAGTTTGACGAATGCCGACGTACTTGCAAATTTTAGAACGATGAGCACACGCTGACGCCATACATCATAGTATGATAGGGCCTTTAGCAATATTATTGATAAAGTAATCAACAAAAACATGATCCACCGCATTGAATTTCACAAGCCCCTCAGGCAGATTTCTTTCGTGTTATGTGTTGGGGTTTTACTTTTTACTTTTTTTCCCATTGATGGTTTATTTACCCTGTCCATAAACATACAAGTTCATGATAGCGACAAGTATGTAAATGTATATCTTTGGTTTATCTGACTGCGGATTGATCCCGCGACCTGCTGCAAGGGAAGCCAGCTCTCTACCGCCTCGGCCAACCCGTCCGGCACCCCACATGTTGCTGCCCTCAGTCAAACTGTTTGCATGGTAAATAGACCTGGTCAACGCCTCGATTTACATTGGGGGCTGTTCATAAATTAGGTTATGCTATAAAAAGGGAGGGAGGGTACAGGCCAGTCATAACATAGGCTATGGGAGGGCTTGTTTGTTTGGGTTTATATCCGAGCAATATATGTGGTATGCAGGTATTGCAGGTATAGCAATACCTCAGGGAGTTTAACTGCCCTGCAGAGTTGTAAACCACTGCCTTGTGGTACAGGTTCTTGACAGAACTGAAGGCTAAGGGAGCAAACCCTAAACAGAAAACCATGTCACTGTGGCAGCATCAAGGGCGGTTGATGTATGGAACTCCCAACATCTCCCGACCAGCCACTGCAGGGACAAATAGTTTTGCACCTGTCTTGACATGTTCTTGGTGGTGTGAAACCTCTATTTGCTCCCCGAGAGAGTGCCGCTGGTAACTTGCAAAAGCCAGCAGCACTTCAACACTTTTGCAGGCAGCTTTCATGAAATGAAACCTGAAGCTGAGAGACATTAAGACCGACTCATGGATGCAACTCTCACAGCAGAGAGCTAAATGGAGAGCGGCAGTCAAGTAATGAAAGCAGTCTTTGTCGCATCGCGACCGACAGCATGATGATCATGATATATGGTCATATCAGGACGGGTACCGACTTGTGACAGTGTATCCTGATGGTGACTTTATAGTGCTGTCCCACTGGGATAACAGGTCGGGGGCACAGTGACCCACTTTCCCGTCTAGTCACATTATCCTGACACTGAACTACCCAGCCCTTGCCCTATCCTAGTAATGCCAAGTGCTGGGATAGGTAGCGACGAGTGTCAATATTGTAAGCCATTGGTTTGACTCAGCTGGGTTTTGAATTCCACGAGTGAAGCCTGCGCTCTACTGATTTTGCTATCGCGTCTTGTCAATCTAGAATATTTTGTGATGTAATTGTTCTTATAGATTTCCCCACGTCGATAATTCAGGGATGAACGATCTCCACGATTACGCAAATTTCCAGGATTTTTTAATCCTGCAGCACCATCAGCATAGATCTATACTAATAACTGGTGCAGACGCCACAGCACTATCAGCGTATACTACTAATAATGCTTCAAACGGCGTAGCACTATCAACATATACCAATACATATGAAACCCGACTTCCGGAAATTTTCCGCGATTCCCTGACAATGCTAAACCTATGGGAGAATAACCGCATTTCTGCCTTTTTCCATGGAGACCACTTTCATCCCTGATCATTCTAATCTAACTTAGTTTAGCTAGAACTAACTTTTATTTTAAATGACTGACTATAATCCCTAGTGTGGAGGAGTTGGAGATAGCTCAGGCATTGATCATATGGATAGATGTAACCAAAGACCCTATAATACTAAAGCCGTGTTCACACGGGGAATGTAAATCGATTCGTAGAAAGCGACTTGCCTAGTTCGGCTCACATTTCTCATGTGAACGGACGTCTGAGGCGGATTAGGGCTGAATCGATTCACGTGATCCGGATAATGTAAACCACCTCGCGAGGTAGTTTACGTGAATCGATTTCTGTGATGCGGATAATTTTGCCCGTGTGAACGCCCTGATGCGGATTAAGGAAGTGACACGCATGCGCAGTCAAGACCTTAGTTTGTTGACTTTCCGGTCGATCAAAAGCGCATATTATATAATTTGGTCTATGAACCTGCTAGAGGTGCACAGATATTTTTTTCATCATTTATTTTTAGGGTTTCACTGCCCAGCAGAAGTTTTGACCGTTCCAAACCAATACGATTCATTAAATACATATCTAGGTCGAATCCAGTCTCTCGTGGTGGCGCTGGTCACACTGGACTTGCTCATGCGCAGATATCGACTTCCGGCCCAAGTACTGCCCGTGTGAACGGGCCGCTAATTCGCCTCACCTGATTCGATTTGTCTGATTCGCCTCACATTTTGCCCGTGTGAACACGGCTATAGACGGCTCACTCCCTTTCACTCCCATGGTAATGTATAAATTTCGCAGTGCCACCATGTGGTGGGCCCAGCTGCTGATTGGTGTTTCACATGTAAACACATACAATTATATTATAGATGAGATAGGTGAGTATGAATACACATCAATATGAAATTGCTATGAACAAATACACATCATCATCAGCATCATCATCAGCATCGCCATCATCACACATCTTTCACATTCATATATACATTTATACATATAATATAGCACCTGTTTAACCAAGAGAACAGCCAGCGCACCAAGTGGTGGGTTTGATCATTTTGATTACACAGTACAGGCTGAGTGAGCCGTCTTAGTATTATAGGGTCTTTGATGTAACGCATAATTATATATTTGAAGGGCAAATATGTCAAATTAAGTAGGAACAGGTTTAAGCAAAAATTAATTGAATAAGCATCACCTTGTTTGCAGCTACAAATGTTTAATAAGGGACCCCATATCAAAATTGGAGATATAGAACCAAATCTAGATAAGTCTTTTGGCTTAGAAATTAGTTAAATCTTAGATAAATACATTAAATTGATCAATATAATCCACTTTGCTTTAGCTTAGAGTAACTTTACCTTAAATGGATAACTTTAGAGATATTTAAACTCAAAACCTGCTGAATTAATTTTGGTAAGCATGTAAAAATTCTGACACCAGAGGCTTCAGCAATACAGTATAACCCCGTTAAACCAAACTTGAAGGGACCCTAGAAATTTGTCTGGATTAACCGATCATTGGTTTAACCAAGCTTTGACTCTGACTTTGATTTGGATTTGGCAAAAATGTGGGTGCAATATGTATGTAATATACAATGGATGTGGACACTATGATTATTGTTTTGTTATGTATATACAGTATAACCCCGTTAAACCAAGCTCGGTTAAATCAAACGATCGGTTAATCCTAACTTTTTTCGGCGACCCGGCAGAATACTACCATTTATCATATAAACAAGTATCAGATGACCTTAAAACCACATGAAAGTTTGGTTTAACTGTACCGGAAGTGGCCTGGGGCCGACAATTTTGTTTGGATTAACCGATACTTTGGATTAACCGACTTTGGTTTAACCAACTTTTTTATATGATCAATCAATCAATAGTTCCGTCCTCTAGTCGAGGGTTGGATGCAATGGTTCTCCACTTGTCCCGATGGTGTGCTGTTCTGATAGACTGTGAATAATTCAAGCCTGTCCACTGTGAAATATTTGTAAACCATGATGTTCTTGGTCTCCCTCTTCCTCTGCTGCCATTCACCTTCCCTTCCAACAATGTACGGTATATTGAACTCTGATGAATGATGTGGCCAAAATAAATAAGTTTCTTTGTCTGTATAGTGGCAAACAAGCGTTTCTTATTTTTAATTTTTCTGAGAACTTCTTTGTTGGTGATTTTCTTTGTCCATGATATTTTCATCATAAATTATATGATAAATGGTAGTATTTTGCCGGGCCGCCGAAAAAAGTTTGGATTAACCGATCGTTTGGTATAACCGAGCTTGGTTTAACGGGGTTGTACTGTATGAGGTTCTATTAAATTGACTTGGCATCCCCTTCTATGCAGCAAGAAATATTTAGCAAGTGCCCCGATATCTAAATTTGATATGTCGGATTAAATCTAGGTAAATACTTTCTTTTTTTTTTGGTGTTGCAAAACCCCCCCAAATTTTGATGCTTTCATTGGACTATGTAACTTTTATGTCCTCTGTTAATCACAAAATCTGAAAGAGTTGACAAAAACTTCTAATATTGCCAGGAGAGGTGTGCCGGTGTCGCAGTTTCCGCCGTCCGCCAGTTTCCGCGGTACGCCTACACTCAAATGCATTGTCAATGGCCGTGAGCAATCTTCATACAGAAAAAGTGAAATATCTCTCAAAGAAAAAGTGAAATATCTCTAAAAGCACACCACCTAGAAACAAATCACTTGGTACACATATAGAAAACATCTTTACCAAAAACATTATATTAAATTTATAAGGTTAGTGACGATGCTGTTCGATTTTGATGCATGCGCAGAAGCGATGCGTACCGCGGAAATGGCGGACAGCAGAAACTGCGACACGGGCAAAACTTCTCCACTTCACTTTCCCATAACCCGCAAGGATCTTTGGGGCTTGAGGTGCCACTGGTGACTTTTTGACGAGCTGTCGTCACATTTTCCTGTTCTCGATAGCTCTCTGGAAGTCAGCTAATTCATGTCAGGTCTTTTTTGTTTGTTTGTTTGTTTGTTGTTGTTTTATGTCCTAGCAACATCTAAGGTCATATCAGGACGGGTACCGACTTGTGACAGTGTCCACTTATGGTGACTTTAGAGTGCTGCCCCACTGGAAGCCCAGGCCGCCAGCACCATGACCTGATATCCCACTCAGTCACATTATCCTGACACTGAGCCAACCAGTCCTTGCCCTATCCTATTAATGCCGAGCGCCAGGCAAGGAAGCAACAAGTATTAATTTATAAGTCATCGGTTTGACTCGACCAGGGTTCGAACACATCAGGTCTTGATGTTGTTTTCGCTGTCTGCATCCTCCTCCTTCTCCTGTTGTGGTACATTGAGAGATGGTCTTACTAAGGCCGGATGATCCTGAGACATGCCCATTCCACTTCAATATACAGTAAAACCTCTCTAAATCGACCGACCATGGGACCGACTTTAAATGGTCCATTTAGGGAGGTGGTCGGTTTAGGGAGGTTTTTTAAATTAGTTAAAAAAAAATGTGTATACATTATTTTGTTATCATTACACGTGGCGGGATGGCCGAATGAGTTGAGCGTCAGTCTCCTGTTTGCGGGATCCAAACACGTGGGTTCAAACCCTGGTGCAGTCAAACCAATGACTTAACAATTTATACTTGTCGCTTCCTAGCCAGGCGCTCGGCATTATTAGGATAGGGCAAGGACTGGTTGGCTCGGTGTCAGGATAATGTGACTGAGTGGGGTATTAGGTCTTGGTGCTGGCAGCCTGGTCTCCCAGTGAGGCAGCACTATAAAGACGCCATGAGCGCGCACTGTCACAAGTCAGTGCACGTCCTGATATGACCTTAGATGTTGCTTGGATGTAAAACAACAAACAAACAACTTTTATCGTTACAATGGTAGTGTAGTAGTAGTCTGCACTGACCTCTCAGGCAAGTAACCACATAGACAGGTAGGAGTGTGTAGTCTGGTGATATCAGGAAGCCTAGGTGGTGTAATGGTTAGCATACTGGCCTGGAATGCAAAGAGATGTGGGTTCGAGTTCCGCTCTAAGCGCAATATTTCCCATTTTCAACACCCCCATGACACTGGTTGCCAGTAGATAAAAGATTTACCCAGTACTTGTAGTACACGGGTGAACGATAACATAGCCTAAATACGGGCGAAAATAGCTTTAGTATGGAACAGGGAGTAGAATGCCTGCCTCCAGTATCAAATGGATACTTATATAGGCACAGAGTTGATGAAATGGGAGAGAATGCAAAAAGACAAGATGGCGGCCGCAGAACGCCGTCGATTTCACTTTTAAATCTTATTAAACTAGATATATTATATTTTTCAACTCAAAGGTCACCTGCTATCAATAATACATATGTAAAGAATAATTATTGCTTCTTAGATTGTGAAATTAGGCTCTCAATTTATTGACCCGCATTTTCGACCGTTTTTATATAGGGTTGGTATTCACCGTGTACTGCGAGTACCGGGTGAATGCTTTATCTAGGTTGCCATGACCATGATCCTGTACAAGCTACGCGCTGTATAGTTGTTGAACACCCTGTGTATGTATGTGTTAGTGCATCGCCTGTATGTATTTCCCATTTTCAACACCCCCACGACACTGTGTAAAAATATACGGATTTTCGGTTAAGAATTATATATTGGCCGAGAGCATTATTATTCTTGGATGCTGGAGTGGGAACCAGGTTATGTAAACTAAAAGCAACAGAATCCCACTCCCATTGTACATGATACTGAGTGATGTGAACTATATGTTATATATGATGTTTGGAGTTAATGAAGAGATTTTCTATAAAAGAGACAGTACATGATTATTGAAATGTTTCTCTATGTGTTTATAAAGAATACAATTGGAGGAAAAAGAACAAGTTAGTATATATATCTATATACATATCTGTAACTGTATGCAACATCCTGTCCACCCAGGACCACCGACTGACCCACCTGCCTAATTTGCATATGTATAGAGTGCACCACCTACAGCTGGGTTGAGTGACAGCCCCTAATGGGGGTAGTCACCCACCCAGTCTGTGGGGAGTGTCTAATTGGCTGGCTGGGGAATGTCCGGTCACCTGACTCCCTTGGCCTATCCTGACCACACACTAGTCTCAGCTAATTAATTATTCAAGATTTTGCTTCAGACACACTGAAGGAAAAGGACTCTCATCCTGGCTCTTGAGTGAGACAGACCGACTTTTGAGCAGGACCCCAGACACTCTGTCTGATGCTATCCAAATTCATCTATTCAAATTGAGTGTATCCACAGCCATAGGACTCCTGTCCCATGGGTTGTGGGCACTGTTTCAGTATACAGGCTAAAGTGACAATGAGACATAGTGTGGGCAGTATATGAGGAGTGCAGGTGCTAGGTCACATGTAAGGGGGATGACAGGAGTTGCTGCCAATAAAGCACAACTTATTCACTGTTCATCCTTGTGACTAGTTTTCCTTCCTCTTTCCAGACATGGTTAAATTGATTAGGCTGATTGCATCACAGGTGAAATGAAGGGGGAGAGTTTTGTAATTACATAGGGTGCTCACAGCGGCAGAGCACTCATGTTTTTATAACTGGTTACCGTGACCATGATCCTGTACAAGCTACGCGCTGTATAGTTGTTGAACATCCTGTGTATGTGTTAGTGCATCACCTGTATGTATTTCCCATTTTCAACATCCCCATCACACTATTGTATGGGCGAACGTTTGGGTTCTAAATAAAGCAATCGATATAGGGGAGTGGTCGATCTGTGGAGGTGGTCGGTTAGAGAGGATTTACTGTATTCTTCTACACCATTGCGACCAAACACGGTGACTGAATCGGTAGAGTGCAGGCTCTCTGTGCGGAAGGTTGGAAGTTTGAATCCAGGTCGGTTCAAACTAATGTCTTACAAAATTGAGACTTGTCGCCACCTAACCTGGTTCTTGGCATTACTAGGATAGGGAAGTGACTGGTTAGCTCAGTGTCAGGATAATGTGACTGAGTGCGATATCGAGTCATGGTACTAGTGACTTGGTCTCCCAATGGGGCGGCACTATAAAGTCATCATGAGTGCCCACCATCCCAAGTAAGTAGATGTCCTGATATAGCCCTAGATGTTGCTAGGGTGTAAAACCTTTATAAACAAATGAACAATTCCTAGAGAATAGTTTGTTTCAAGCTATTCAAATTATGACTAGTCATATTTGATTGTCTGTTTGTTTGTTGTTTTACATCCTAGCAACATCTAAGGTCATATCAGGATGGGTACCGACTCATGACAGTGCATACTCATGGTGACTCTATAGTGCTGTCCCACTGGGAAATCAGGCCGCCGGCACCATGACTTGGTATCCCACTCAGTCACATTATCCTGACACTGAGCACACCAGTCCTTGCCCTGTCCTAATAATGCCGAGCACCTGGCTAGGAAGCGACAAGTATCAATTGTTAAGTCATTGGTTTGACTCGACCAGGGTTCGAACCCACGACCCCACGATCTACCAGCACGGGAGACAATGACACAATGGAATCGGAATGTATCTGGTACAATATGTGTAGTTGACACTTGGCATTAATGTACAGGTAATCAGCGGCAGTCAGGTTTTGTTCTTCTCTTGTGCAATCTGTGTAGTTGACACTGGACATTCATGTACAAGTAATCCGCTACAATAACGGGTTACCCTTCTCTGGTGCAATCTGTGTAGTTGACATTGGGCATCTATGTACAGGTAATCAGCTGCAGTAAGGTTTTGTTCTTCTTTCGTACTGGGCGCGGTGGCCGAATCGGTAGAGCGCAGGCCTCGCATGCAGAATACCGGGAGTTCGCGAGTTCAGTTCCCGGTCGAGTCAAACCAATGACTTAATAATTGATGCGTGACACTTCCTAGCCTGGAGCTTGGCATTATTAGGATATGGCAAGGACTGGTTAGCTCAGTATCAGGATAATGTGACTGAGTGGGTTATTGGGTCATGGTGCTGGCGGCCTGATTTCCCAGTGGGGCAGCACTATAAAGTTGCCATGAGTGCACACTTTCACAAGTCGGTACCTGTCCTGATATGACCTTAGATGTTGCTAGGATGTAAAACAACAACAAACAAACAAACTATAAAATCGCCATGAGTGCGTACTGTCACATGTCAGCACCCGTCCTGATATGACCTTAGATGTTGCTAGGACGTAAAACAACAACACACAAACAACAAACCAATCTTCTCTTGTGCAATCGGTGTAGTTGACACTGGGCATTCATGTACAGGTAATCAGCTGCAGTAAGGTTTTGTTCTTTTCTCGTGCAATCGGTGTAGTTGACACTGGGCATTAATTGTTCAGACGGTCAATTAATCAGATCTGAACCTTGTTTGTTGCAATCGGTCCAGTTAGTGCTATGTATTATGTTATGTGTCCGGACTGTCCATTTCAACAATAATCGGATCGAGGCTGGTGTAATCAGTGCAGTCAAAACTGGACCTTCGGCTATAAATTTAGCGAGGTTTGGGCTTGATCTGGTACAATCGGTGTAGTTCACACTGGTCATTCGGCTATAAATTTAGTGAGGTTTGGAAATGATCTGGTACAATCGGTGTAGTTTACACTGGACATTCGGCTATAAACTTAGCGAACTTTGGACCTGATCTGGTACAATCGGTGTAGTTTACACTGGTAATTCGGCTATAAATTTAGCGAGGTTTGGAAATGATCTGGTACAATCGGTGTAGTTCACACTGGTCATTCGGCTATAAATTTAGCGAGGTTTGGAAATGATCTGGTACAATCGGTGTAGTTCACACTGGTCATTTGGCTATAACTTAGCAAGGTTTGGACTAGATAAAGTATTCACCCCGTACTTGCAGTACACGGTTGAAGACCAGCCTTATATAAAAACGGTAAAAAAAGCGGGCTAATGAAATGAGAGCCTAATTTCAAAATCTAAGAAGCAACATGTATTCTTTGTAGATGTCTTCATATTTACCCGCTACCTTTGAGTTGAAAAATATAATAAAATAGCTAGTTTAATACGATTTAAAATTGAAATCGACGGCGTTCTATTGCCACCATCTTGGATTTTTGCATTCTCTCCCATTTCACTAAATCTGTGCCAATATATGTAGCCATTTGATCATGGAACCACAGTTTCTACTTCATGTTCCATACTAAAGCTATTTTCGCCCGTATTTAGACTACGTTGTCATTCACCCCTGTACTGGAAGTACAGGGTGAATCTTTTATCTAGGTTTGGACCTGATCTGGTACAATCGGTGTAGTTTACACTGGACATTCGGCAATAAATTTAGCGAGGTTTGGATCTGATCTGGTACAATCGGTGTAGTTTACACTAGTTACTTACACTGGGCATTTGGCTATAAACTTAGCGAGGTTTGGATCTGATCTGGTACAATCGGTGTAGTTGACACTAGTTACTTACACTGGGCATTTGGCTATAAACTTAGTGAGGTTTGGATCTGATCTGGTACAATCGGTGTAGTTTACACTAGTTACTTACACTGGGCATTTGGCTATAAATTTAGCGAGGTTTGGATCGATCTGGTACAATCGGTGTAGTTTACACTGGCCATTTGGCTATAAACTTAGCGAGGTTTGGACCTGATCTGGTACAATTGGTGTAGTTGACACTAGTTACTTACACTGGGCATTTGGCTATAAATTTAGCGAGGTTTGGACCTGATCTGGTACAATCGGTGTAGTTTACACTGACCATTTGGCTATAAACTTAGCGAGGTTTGGACCTGATCTGGTACAATTGGTGTAGTTGACACTAGTTACTTACACTGGGCATTTGGCTATTAACTTAGCGAGGTTTGGACCTGATCTGGTACAATTGGTGTAGTTGACACTAGTTACTTACACTAGCCATTTGGCCATAAACTTAGCGAGGTTTGGACCTGATCTGGTACAATCGGTGTAGTTGACACTAGTTACTTACACTGGGCATTTGGCTATAAACTTAGCGAGGTTTGGACCTGATCTGGTACAATCGGTGTAGTTGACACTAGTTACTTACACTGGGCATTTGGCTATAAACTTAGCGAGGTTTGGATCTGATCTGGTACAATCGGTGTAGTTTACACTGGCCATTTGGCTATAAACTTAGCGAGGTTTGGACCTGATCTGGTACACTTGGTGTAGTTGACACTAGTTACTTACACTGGGCATTTGGCTATAAACTTAGCGAGGTTTGGACCTGATCTGGTACAATTGGTGTAGTTGACACTAGTTACTTACACTGGGCATTTGGCTATAAACTTAGCGAGGTTTGGACCTGATCTGGTACAATTGGTGTAGTTTACACTGGTCATTCGGCTATAAATTTAGCGAGGTTTGGAAATGATCTGGTACAATCGGTGTAGTTTACACTGGTCATTCGGCTATAAATTTAGCGAGGTTTGGAAATGATCTGGTACAATCGATGTAGTTTACACTGGACATTCGACTATAAACTTAGCGAGGTTTGGACCTGATCTGGTACAATCGGTGTAGTTCACACTGGTCATTCGGCTATAAATTTAGCGAGGTTTGGAAATGATCTGGTACAATCGGTGTAGTTTACACTGGACATTTGGCTATAACGTAGCAAGGTTTGGACCAGATAAAGTATTCACCCCGTACTTGCAGTACACGGGTGAAGACCAGCCTTATATAAAAACGGTAAAAAAAGCGGGCTAATGAAATGAGAGCCTAATTTCAAAATCTAAGAAGCAACATGTATTCTTTGTAGATGTCTTCATATTTACCCGCTACCTTTGAGTTGAAAAATATAATAAAATAGCTAGTTTAATACGATTTAAAATTGAAATCGACGGCGTTCTATTGCCACCATCTTGGATTTTTGCATTCTCTCCCATTTCACTAAATCTGTGCCAATATATGTAGCCATTTGATCATGGAACCACAGTTTCTACTTCATGTTCCATACTAAAGCTATTTTCGCCCGTATTTAGACTACGTTGTCATTCACCCCTGTACTGGAAGTACAGGGTGAATCTTTTATCTAGGTTTGGACCTGATCTGGTACAATCGGTGTAGTTTACACTGGACATTCGGCAATAAATTTAGCGAGGTTTGGACCTGATCTGGTACAATCGGTGTAGTTTACACTAGTTACTTACACTGGGCATTTGGCTATAAACTTAGCGAGGTTTGGACCTGATCTGGTACAATCGGTGTAGTTGATGGTGGGCATTAGTGCCGTATTTACATTGGCTACCCAGGTCACGTGCCCCTGATGGCTGTTCATACATAGACGTGATTCATATACAGAAACCAGGAGTAGACGGACAGAGCAATATGCATCGCACATCAAGCAATTAACTACAGCAGCTTGCATCCGAATGTGCATTCCAATTCGCATCCGGTCTTGGAACTTACTCTCCATTTGCAGCCGGCTCTTGTTTGACAACCGCAAACCATATCCGCATCCATATCCTGATACACATCTCCATCCGCATACACATCTCTATCACATTCCACATCCGCATTTATATTCGCATCCATATTTCTATCAATTTCCACATCTGTATTTATATCCGCATTCATATCCGCATCCACATCTCTCTTGATTTCCACATCCATATTTATAGCCGCATTAACATCTCTATTGATTTCCACATCCATAATTATATCTGCATCCATATCCGCATACTCATATCTATCGGTTTCCACATCCATATTTATATCGCATCCATATTCACATCCACATCTCTATCGGTTTCCACATTCATATTTATATACGCATCCATATCCACATACAAATCTCTTTCGTTTCCACATCCATATTTATATCCGGATCCATATTCACATCTCTATTGGCTATTCCATATCTGCATCCACATCTCTGTTTCCACATCTGTGTTTATATCCACATCCATATTCGCATCCACATCTATCAATTTCCACATCCATATTTATATCTGCATCCACATCTGTTTCCACATCTGTATTTATATCCACATCCATATCCGCATAAACATGTCTACCGATGTCCACATCCATATGTATATCCGCATCCATATCCACATCTCTATTTCCACATCCATGTGTATATCCGCATCCATATCCGCATACACAGCTCTATTGGTTTCCACATCCATATTTATATCTGCATCCATATCCGCATCCACACCTCTTTTTCCACATCTGTGTTTATATCCGCATCCACATCTGTTTCCACATCTGTGTTTATATCTGCATCCATATCCGCATCCATATCTCTATCGATTTCCACATCCATATTTATATCTGCATCCACATCTGTTTCCACATCTGTATTTATATCCACATCCATATCCGGACACACATCTACACCGATTTCCACATCCATATGTATATCCGCATCCATATCTGCATCCACATCTCTATCGCTTTCCACATCCATGTTTATATGCGCATCCATATCCGCATACACAGCTCTGTTGGTTTCCACATCGATATTTATATCTGCATCCATATCCGCATCCACATCTCTGTTTCCACATCTGTGTTTATATTCGCATCCATATCCGCATCCACATCTGTTTCCACATCTGTGTTTATATCCGCATCCATATCCGCATCCACATCTCTATCGATTTCCACATCCATATTTATATCTGCATCCACATCTGTTTCCACATCTGTATTTATATCCACATCCATATCCGCATCCACATCTCTATCAATTTCCACATCCATATTTATATCCGCATTCATATCCGCATACACATCTCTATTGTTTTCCACATACATATTTATATCTGCATCCATATCCGCATCCTCATCTCTATCGGTTTCCACATCCATGTTTATATCCGCATCCATATCCGCATCCACATCTCTATCAATTTCCACATCCATATTCATATCCGCATTCATATCTACATCCACATCTCGATCTGCATCCACATCTATATCTGCATCTACATCCGTATCTATATCAGCATCCATAGCTTAGATAGCTAAATCCGCATCCATATCCATATGCACATCTCTATTTGCATCCACATCTATATCAACACCCCCACCCACACTCCTACCCACAGCTACATCCCCAGCCGCACTCATGCCCATGCCCACGCCCACACCCATACCCACACTCATACCCATGCCCACATCCATATCAACACCCACACTCATGCCCACACTCAGACCCATACTCATACCTACACTCATGCCTGCCCCCATTCCCACACTAATACCCACACCCGCATCCATAGCAACGCTCACATTCACATCCATATCAACACTCGCATCTATATCAACACCCACAGCCGGACTCATACCCTCATCTACATCCATATCAACACCCAAACTCCTACCCACACCCCTGCCCACACCCACACCGACGAACGAGCTGATCGGGCTGCGAAGAAGGCCCTGAACTGTGATCTTGAACCGTGTTTGATCCCTCACTCTGATCTGAAACCACTAATAGCCACCCACATAAAATCCAAATGGCAAAATGAGTGGGATGAAAACATTAATAAACTTAAAGAAATTGAACCATCTGTGGGAAAGCCACCACAGACTCATGCGGGAGGTCGGCGGGACCAAGTGGTCCTTAGCCGCTGCCGTATTGGCCACTCGTGGCTTACACATGCTTTTCTGCTCAAGGGGAACCTCCCCCTGAATGTATTGGGTGTCAGTCCCCGCTGACACTCAAACACATTTTACTACGTTGCGTTGATTTTTTGGCCCTGTGCCAACAGTTCTACACTGTAGACAGTATCCATGACCTTTTTACTGAGGTATAACAGGAAAACATTTTAGCCTTTTTGAGGGCAGCTGGACTGTACCACCTCATATAGTTGACTAAATAGATTCTATCAATTATTAATAAAACTTTTCTTTTTCTATGGGAATTTGTTTCCTTTGACCACAAATATATGATTGTGAGCTTTTTAATTTAATGAATGTCTATTGGCACCTAATTGATTGTCTGCTTTTACATGTAAAAGCGATGGTTTTAACAAAAAACAAACATTTCTCGCCGTGAATATGGCCTATGCTGCCGACACGGCGTAAAGCAACCACCAATCAATCAATCAAACCCACACGACACCCACACTCATATCCACACTCATACCCATATATCAACACCCACACCCATGCTGACACCCGTGATCACATCCATGACCACACCCATGTCCACACTCACACCCACATCCACACCCTCATATCAACACCAACACCCAAATCCGCACCCAGTCATACCCACACTCATACCCACACCACATCCATGTCAACACCCCCACTCACACCCACATTCGTATCAACACACACCCCCACATGTAAAGTCGTCGGCTGGCAGCTGTAGTTGTGTAGACAGGCTAATATGAAATCACTACAGGCAAGTAGAAGTAAGGCAGAGTATACAGTGAAAGGTAGAGAGAGCTTGCACCCTCAGATTTATTATTATATAGTGGTTTTAGAATTCAAGATGGCCTATCACATGACCAGATCCTCCAATCAACAGTGAGCATTCACATGTCCACCAATCAACAGTATGTATTCCAGTATCCATGCCTTGGTTGTTTTGGCCTCCCTGCCCTGTTGTGTCTGGGTGTGCAGTGATCCGTATCTAACAGTTGGGGGGGGGGGGGAGGGGGTATGTGAGCAGAGCTGCTAAGGCCCTATCACACTAACAGTAGTGCCCCTCTCACACTATCTATAGAATACACAATGTCTATTTAATCTAGGTAAAGGATCACCAGCACTACACAATACCACATGCATCTGGTCACATTACATCATTTACCTTATTTATAACATTTGTAGTCCCATATATACCAGTTCACATTACCCACCGATGTGTAATTATCAGAATATTTTACACACAGTTGTACCCATACTCATGCCCACACTCATACTCACGCCCACACCCACATTCATATCAATGCCTACATCCACATCCACACAAACACCCACACCTACATCGATATCAACAGCAACATCGACACCAATACCCATATACACAACCTTATTTACGTCTACATCCACACCAACACCCACAAGCACCTCCACATGCACATTCATATCCACATCCACACAAACACCTACACCTACATCCATATCAACAGCAACATCGACACCAATACCCATATACACAACCTTATTAACGTCTACATCCAAACTAACACCCACAACCACATCTATACCAAGACCCACAAGCACCTCCACATGCACATTCATATCCACATCCACACAAACACCTACACCTACATCCACACAAACACCTACACCTACATCCATATCAACAGCAACATCAACACCAACACCCATATGCACAAACTTATTAACGTCCACAACCACATATATGCCAACACCCACAAGCACCTCCACATGCACATTCATATCCACATCCACACAAACACCTACACCTACATCCATATCGACAGCAACATCGACACCAACACCCATATGCACAACCTTATTAACGTCTACATCCACACTAACACCCACAACCACATCTATACCAACACCCACAAGCACCTCTACATGCACATTCATATCCACACCAACACCAACACCCACATCTGACCAACACCCACATCCACATTCACATCCACATCATATCCAATTCCAAATGTTAAAAGCAGTGGCTGCAGAGCAGAAAAAGTACAATGTCCATTATTTCCCCCGTATTAATACGCTTATGTTCTGTGCATTTTCTTTTGACTTCTGGAATTCTTGCGGATTTGAACAAAGCAAATCGAGAATGCTGTACAGTCTCATTCAGTGAACAGTTTTACAGTCCTGCAGGTATACACATATGAATATATGTATACAGTACAACCCCGTTAAAGCAAGCTCGGTTAAACCAAATGATCGGTTAATCCAAAAAAAGTTGGTTAAACCAAAGTCGGTTAATCCAAAGTATTGGTTAATCCAAAAAAATTTGTCGGCCCCACGCCACTTCCGGTACAGTTAAACCAAACTTTCATGTTGTTTTAAGGTCATCTGAGACTTTTTTATATGATAAATGGTAGTATTTTGCCAGGTCGCCGAAAAATGTTTGGATTAACCGATCGTTTGATTTAACCGAGGATGGTTTAATGGGGTTAAACTGTAGATACATAAAAAACAATAATCATAGTGTCCACATACATTGTACATTCATAATGCACCCCCGTTTTTTGCCAAAGCCAAGTCAAAGTCAAAGCTTGGTTAAACCAATGATCGGTTAATCCAAACAAATTTCTAGGGTCCTTTCAAGTTTGGTTGAATGGGGTTATACTGTATATATATATATACAACAACACACACACACACAAAGGACCGTCTGTGCATAAATAATCCCAATAAAGGAGAGATCAAATATAGGTCAGGCAATCTATATGTCCATATGGAAGTGTGTAGGGAATTACAGTTGTCTGTGCAGATGTTAAAATAGTTTCTCTGAACAATGACAAAGCTTTGTGAGTGAAAGAGAGAGGCACATTGCGCATACAATCATGTAAATTGTCTTACTCTATTTCAGCCTGACATTTACGCCTCCCATAATTCTCAGTTCTTGGCCTACTAGCTACCGGGTGGCAGGTTTAATGTTAAAGTGGCTGTCACACCTCGCCAGATTGAGCAACGGACAGAATTGTCTAGTCCGGGAATCATAAGCATAAAAATGTATTAAAATGTGTCAAAATGTTGTGATATCAGGTAAAAGGTCGCTGGAAGAAGGGACATGGAACGGACATGAAATGGACATGAAACGGACATGAATGGATAGCCAACGGACGGTAAGCGGACTAAACGGACTCAAACCGGAAAAGAACCATAGACGTCAGTCTGGCGGCATCCGTTCCTAGTTTTGTGCATGTTAAAAACTTGTACGGACACAAAACGGACTTTGTTCAGTTTCTGTTCGTTTCCCCCAATCCGGTGAGGTGTGACAGGGCCTTAACGTTTATTGCACTTCATCAGCTATATCATAGTATATGCCCGAGGGGTTGGACACGCCAGTATCAAAGGAGCTTACTTAATTTGTTATCGCAATGCCGATCCCTTCCATCTCTCCTACTGGGGAGGGTAAGGGATGGAGAGAAGGTAGAAGGGAGGGGTGGGGGATGGCTAGAAAGAAGAGAGGAGGGGTGAGGGGAGGGGTGGGGGGGGGGGGGAGATGGAGGGAATGGGAACGTCAGAAGTAAGGGGAGAGTGAGAATGGTGGGGAGAGGAGCGGAGAGAGGGAAGAGCGAGAGGAATGGAGAGA